>VZRO01002901.1:338944-357951 GCA_013397915.1 Daphoenositta chrysoptera
AAGAGAAAAAAGGAAAAAAAACTGAGAACCCCTTTTTAAAAACCCCAACAGCTCTGTATGACAAAAACTCTGAAAAAAAAGCTTAGGACTTTCCAAGAACTAGAGAGCTCATCTTCAGGCTACCATAATATAGGAGAAGTCACGAATCTAAAGCCTGAGGGTACATTCAATTTGAATAAAAAAAGGAGTCAGGCTTCAGAATAAAAACTTTGCTGTAAAACTACTTTGCCATGTGACATTAGTGGATAAACTGTTCTCTGTAAGGACAACTGTAATCTATTAATTTTAAATTACTGCTATGAAACAGCACTGGAGGTTTTAAACAAAATACAATTTCTGACTCCATACAAATAGCACATTTTTTTAGTTTCACTGGAGAAAACAGGAAGATGGGACTAAACCTACTTATAACCTCCTCTACACGTTTTTAAAAAATTGAACTTTCAGGAGCATCAAAAAGCAAATTGGCAAGAGTATCAAAGTTAAATATAGACTGACACATCAGGATCTATAGTTAACACTTCCTGTCCCAGTCAGATTTTTGAAAAGGTTGCTCAAACACTCAAAAAAGAGAAGATATCATGGAAGCATAGGATGTTTTGGAATGCAAGAGACCTTAAAGATCATCTATCTGGTTCTAACTCTCCTGCCAGGGATGGGGAACCTTTCTGTACACTAGGTTACTCAAAGCCCTGTCCAGCATGGCATTCAACACTTCCAGGGATGAGACGTTCACAACTGCTCTGGGCAGCATTTTCCAGTGTCTCACCACCCTCACAGTAAAGGATTTCTTCTTAACATCTTATCTAAACCTCCTCTCTTTCATTTTGAAGCCATTCCCCCTTCTTCTATCACTACATGCCCTTGTAATAACTCCCTCTCCAGCTCTCTTGCAGCCCCCCTTAGGCACTGGAAGGTTTCTCTAAGGTCTCTCCAGATCCTTCTGTTCTCCAAGTTACACAACCCCAACTCTCTCAGTCTGTCTTCACAGGAGAGGCACTCCAGGCCCCTGACCATTTTCACAAACCTTCTCTTGACTTGTTCCCTCTCATCCATGTCCTTCTTATGCTGGGGGCCCCAGAGCTGGATATAGCACTCCAGGTAGGGTATCATGAGAGTAAAGTAGAGTAGAGAGGGAGAGTCACCTCCCTCAATCTGCTGGCCATGCTTCTTGTGATGCAGCCCAGGATGTGGTTGGCTTTCTGGGCAGAAAGTGGACATTAATGGGTCAGGTTGACCTTCTCGTCCACCAGCACACCAAGGCCTGCCCAGGGTGCTCTCAGTCCTTTCTCCACCCAGCCTGTACTTGTGCTTGGGGCTGCCCGAACCTAGGTGCAGGACCTTGAACTTGGCCTTGTTGAACCTCATAGGGTCCACACAAGCCTACCTCTCAAACCGGTCCAGGTCCCTTTGGAGGCCATCCCTTCCCTCCAGCATGATGACCACACCACATAGCTCAGTGTTGTCAGCAAACCTACTGAGCGTGCCCTCGATCCCACTGCCCATGCCAACAACGATGATGACAGCACCAGTGTGAACACCAATCCCTGAGGAATGCCGATCATCTCCATTTGGACATCAAGATGTTGACCACAACCCTTTCAGTGCAGTCATCCAGCTAATTACTGATCTGATGAGTGATCCATGCACCAAATGCATGTCTCTCAAGTTTAGAGACTATGATGTCATTCAGGACAGTGTCATATGCTCTTCACAATTCCCAGAAGTTGGTATCAGTTGCTCTTACTGTATCCACCAATACTGTAATCCCATCGTAGAAGGCCATGCTGGCTGTCCCAAATCACTTGGGAGTTTCCAGAAGGAACTTCTCCATGATCCTGCTGGACACTGAGGTAAGACTGACTGACCTGTGGTTTTCCAGGTCTTCCTTATCTCCCTTTTTAAAAATGAGGGTTATGTTTGCCCTTTTCCAGAAGGAATTCCACCAGACTGCCACAACTTCTCAAATATAATTGGTAGTGGCATTGTACTTCCTTGGACAGTTCCCACAGGACCCACAGTTGTATCTCATCAGGTCCCATGGACTTGTGTACCCTCAGTTTCCTTAGATGGTGTCAGAGTTGATCTTCTGCAGTGGGTGGTTCTTAATTCTTCCAGTCTCTGCCTCTGCATCCTGCAACTGAGGCCAGTGTGACTGGCACAGTTGCCAGTGAAGACTGAGGCAAGAAAGCTGTGGAGTACATCAGCCCGTACTTACCGCTACAGGTCCCCATCCTGTGTGACCTGGTTTCCTGCTTCCTTCCTGAGAGAACCCACATTTTCCCTAGTCTTTCTTTTATCAGTGATAGATTTTCCTGTTGCCCTTGATGTCCCTACCCAGATTTAAATTTACCAGGACTTCAGCTTTCCTAACCTGATCTCTGACTCTTCAGACAATTTGTTTTCCTCTCAGGCTACTTGTCCCTGCTTCCATCCTCTTCAGGCTTCCTTTTTGTGTTTCAGTTTACCAAGGAACAACTTGTTCATCCATGCAGGCCTCTCGGTGATTCTACCCAACTTTTTCTTGGGATGCATCGCTCCTGAGCTTGAAGGATGCAATCCTTGAATATTAACCAGCTTTCCTGGGCTCCTCTTCCCTCCAGGGCTTTATCCCAAGGTAGTCTGCCAGTCAGATCCCCTGAAAAGGGACTTCAGTAGAGTCTGCTCCAGTGTAGCGAGCTTGCTGCGCATCCTCCTCATTGTGCTAAGGATCTTGGAACTCACTATGCTAAGGATCTGGGAACTCCACCACTTCACAGTCACTGCAGCCAACGCTGCCCTTCAGATTCACATTCCCCATCAGATCCTCCTTGTAATTGAGAACAAGGTTCAGCAGAGTACCTCTCCTCGTTGGCTCCTCTATCACTTGGAGAAGAAAGCCATCATAAAGCATTTCAGGAACCTCCTGGAATGCTTATGCCCTGCTGTGTTGTCCCTCCAACAGATATCGGGTTGGTTCGAGTCCTGTGTGGGAACCAGGGTTTGTTAACATGAGGCCACTCTTATCTGTTCACAGAGGGCCTCATCACCCTCATCTTCCTGGTCAGCCTGGTAGCAGCCCTCCACTACAATGTTACCTGTCCTTGCCCTCCCTTTAATTCTGACCCATAAACTCTCAGTCAACTCCTCATCTGTCACCAAGTGGAGCTCCATGCACTCCAGATGGTCATGGACACAGAAAGTGACACCCCCTCCTCATCTCTCCTGCCTATCTTCCTAGAGTGTCTTTCCATTCCAACACTCCAGTCACAGGAGCCAACACAAAACATCTCTGTGATGCCAAGAAGATCACAGCCCTGCAGGGGTGCACACATCTAACTCTTTTTCTAATTCTATGCTATGGGCATTAGCATAGAGGCATTTGAGTTGGGCCCCTACGAAGGTGACTTACTGACTGGAATTCCTTTGTGCTGCCCTTGAGGTCCTCGGCTGTGGCTCTGCATACGCCTTCCATCCTCTGGCTTCTCCTCTAGCCCTGATATCGAAGTGTTAAGAGGGGGATGGATTGCAGTTCCCCTTCCCCAGCAACTTCAGTTCAAAAGCTCTCTTCCCCAGCTTAGCAAGCCTGTGACCAAAGGTGCCCTTCCATATCTAAGTTCATCTGAAAGAAACACTAAAGAAATAAAAAGTAAACTCCTAGATTTTCTTGCAGTGTACAGTACTAATTATCCTTTGCTTTTAAACACAAAATCATTGTTGATCATACTAACGTCTTAATTCCTCTGCACAATACAGAGCACCAATTTCAATTCACATGAATGTTTAAAAGCATTACTCTGTATTTAAAATACCACTTACTCCCAGCTGCTCAAGATTTCTTTGCTCACTTTACTCCATTAAGTAAAGCTTCCAATTAATGCACTCAAATGACTTTTAAAAATTATTTTATATTGCCCATTCACATAATGCAGTCTACTTTGGATTCTTCCTTCCAGAATATGTTCCTGAGTTTATCCTGTTGCCTTTAGCTTAATTTTACAAGCTAAATACAAGCATTCCTATAGTCCATAGTAAAAGACTTTTTGACTAGCTAGAAACATAAATTCAAATCACCAAATCTTTGCTAAAAGAACTAGTCACACACCCCTCTTCTGTTTTGGTTGAAGGAGAAAGAATTTTTTTAAGTCAGGATGTTTCAGGTATTAATAAGCCACCGAAACCCGTCCTTAGCCTGATGCCTCTGCCTTTGCTCCCACTCCCCTTTCTAAAACAAAGTCCCTTACTTAACACTCTACATTCAGAAAACTCATACTTTGAACTCTCATTGCCTCTCAGGCTAAAGCTATGTAGAACAAGAAAAAAATATTTGCAGTGGAAGTTGCTTCATGTCAGAAAACATGGTGAAAGTAGTCACACCACATATATTTTTTTCAATGTTTGGGGTATTTTGGGCTAAAATCTCAAGCTTTTATCTTTGCATAGGTAGTTTAATACACTGTGTAATTCTCCTTTTTTTTTTTTCTTTTTACTCAAAAACAAACAGTTGTAGTGCAAAGCCTACAGGTTTCAGAATTTTTTTAATGTACAGTAGGAACTTCATAAATACTATATATTGCATCTCTAGATAACCAGAGTATGGCAGCTAGTATACACAAAGCTGTTTTGCTTACTTCATTTCTTGTTTTCAGATTTGTCTCCTTTTCTCCTTTCTGGCTTTCCTATGCATGGATATATCTGTATATTTTACCTCATATTCATGTTTTTTTCACATAATTTATGAGGTTAGGGTTTTTTTAAACCCTGGCTTTATCTGTTTTCATTTCCTCTTTAGAATTTACTACTGATCCTTCAATTTGTTACCTTGATCAGCAGCTTTTGGTTTCAGCTTTTCTCCCTGAAACCATGGAAAATAAATGGATGTGGTTAGTTGAGCGACAGAAGAGCAATTCACAGCTACAAAGCTACACTTCTGTAACAAACTACAGCACACCTAAGAATGTTCTTGCTGTACCTCCCTGGAGAAACCAACATCCACGCTGCAGACTGCAGTGCTACTGCGAAAACAGAATTCTTGACAAAACATATATGCCTACGCCTTCTTCAGAGAAAGCACTGTAACACAGAGCACGTGGGGCAGGGCAGAGAGTGTTCTGAGACATTCATATCCAGAGTGCATTAATCAGCACTGTCTTCAAGGACCGACCCACAGCACACTTAAGTACTCTAAATATTTTCAAGAATTTCAGGTCATGCTCTTTATCGGTCCTTCACCATACATAAAACACATTGCAATATTTCACATTTCAACATGCTAATCTGAAGAGCAGACACTTCTGTGAAAAAAAAGAGAAATAATTCTTAAAAAGTATATAATATACCTTCTCTAACATAGCTGTAGTCATAAGAAGGTATTAACTGTTCATAACAGGGTATCAACTCATCAACAGTTCTGTTGACCTTAAAGGACAGAAAAATAAAAATCCAGAAAAGTTCCTGTAGGTAGCAACTCTATTTTATTCTTCAGGAATAACCTTAAACATGATTGGAAGTAGAAGAATGTTGAAACAAAATAATTAAATTTTTAGTAACTACATAATAGTATGCATGTCAGGGTTAAAGGTTTTAAACTTTTAGCAGTATAATGCTGCACTGTAAAAATAAAATAATCTACACATAAAACACCTTTTTTATACACAGGTTCGATACTTTATTCTTCACATGCTGAATTTACAGAATAATAAAGAATTGTCTTTCCATCAACTTGTACGAAAAACTTGTAACTTGAGACTAGTACCTAATTTTAGCATTTGAAAACTATCTGTTTCATCTGTACAAAGCATATAGGACAACTAGCCTTCCTGACACAAAAAGGATGATATGTCATACATCCTTTCATACACTCTGAAAGGTTGATATGTCATACACAAAATCCCAACAAAAAAACTGTTTAAAGCAGGCATCTGTCTCCGCTTACTATGGAGTAAGTCTGCAGAGAACATGCTTATGCTAAGCTTCTACACTACTGCAGAGAGGCAAGATGAGTCCCAGCTTCACCTTCTGAATAACCATTTCACTTCCCAGTAGTTATTTGGGCAAGCAAGGAAACCCTGCTTATCACCCGACACACAAACCCAGCAGTGTTTTACCTGGATAATGCACAAGTTTTCTTTGTTTTGCAAAATTTACCCAAAGATAACTCTACTTTTCCAAACATGGCTATTTAAGAAGGAATGGGAAGGGGAAAATGCTTTTTGTTGGCACTTTTTTTTCTCTTCCAGATGCAGTACGGTAGGATTTTAAATCTCTGTAGCAGTTTTAGGCCGTAACATTAAGCAACTCCACACAAGAAACAATACTTTACTATCACAATTGATTCAATCTCCATCAGAATTGGCTTTCTGCAAGCTAGCAAAAATTTACATCTGGAGTTTTTTTCTCTGAAAAAAATGTTGAAAAATCTTTAATGTTGATATTTGTCCAGGCAAAACAATTCATTATCTCCGCTTATAACATAGTAATATTTATGTTTAAAATTTAATTTACGTTTTCCTAAGGAAAGACAAATTAATGTCTAGCCTCAGGTGCTGGTGAAAATAATATTCATAATTTAGAAGTCTTGGAAAAGAGAAATAGCTGAAATGTAAGGACAGAAATCAGGTAAGGAAAATAAGGGGAAAGAAATTCGTGATTGTTTAAGGAACCAAGGTAGGTGTCCTGGCACTGAATTGCCCTCTTAGTTCAACACTAGTCTTGAAAGTCATATCCTAATTTTATTTCTTGCCTAGTAATAATTTTAACAGAAAAATGAATACATAAAGATATGTAAATTACACAAAGAAGATTTCTCAAAAATTTCCCACTATAAGGGTGATATATGTATACATCCATGAGGAACTGTACAATATCCTGACATCCTTGAAAAGCAGCATTCTTGTTATCAAAACTTTTCTTGACCTGGTTCTTTCCGTTTTCTCAGGTTCTGAGGATTTCTATCCCAATGGCAAAGATACAAATTATGAACACAAGTAGATTTCGTGGAACTTGAAAAAAAGAATGATTATAGAAAATAATAGCTTTTTTTCTTCACTTTTATTTCTTCTACCAAAACTTTTCTGAAATAAAAATTAAAATCTCCTCTTGCCTTATCACAGGACTTTCTTCCACCCTGGCACAAAGAAATGCATCAATCTTTGAGGCAACTGACATTCAGATTAAAGCAAAACTCCTCCATGAAGACTACATTCATAACTATGAAGAAAGGTAAAAAATTATTGTAAAGCAATAATTACCCACAGTGGAAATTATCTAAAGCAATCCTACCAAGAATTATTCAGCACTAGAAAATTTGACACATGACATATTTCTGCCAACTGACTGTTGCCATATGTGAGCAAGTAAATGAGAAGAAAAATCAGCATGCAAGATATAGGGAGGGAAACAGGAAAGAAATACAAGAGCAGGAAAGACAGAAATATTGGTCAAATCTTCATATGTTGGTATAGCAAAAGTAAGTCAGGTATCTACTATTTGCAGGTGTACAGATGTGCATATTTATCAGACCAAGATATCAGGATAGAGATGTACAGGTAGAGAGCACAGACCTTGCACACACCACACGATCTGATGTAAGCCAGAGGCGGTAACAGTCAGTCAGCAAAAACAACATGGTCATCTAGAGCTTGAAGTCTTTTCATTCCTCTGATGATAATGTTAGCAATTTACTCCTGCCTGGACTGTATTCTTAACAATTCGGGTGGAGGAAAAAAAAAAAATCTAGGTATAGTTTTAAAAGGCTCATACAGGGAGGAAAAGTGAAGAAACACCTCCTGAGAAAGAAACTCAGGCACCTGGGAAGCAGGATTTTTACTCACAGCAGATTTGCCCTTCCAAACAAGTGTAGTATCCATTAAGATCATTCCCCTTTTAAACAACTCTTCCTTTTAATTACAGCTCAAATTATGTGGAAAAGGGATGACCTTTCAGGAGATAAAAACTTCAGCAAAATTTCTTTTTCTCCAACTGTCACACTAATCAATGCTGAAAGGCTTAAAAGCCTTAAAAATGTCTTACTAATCCCTCTATTTCCAGATAGTTCACAATGAAAAACAGAAAACAAAGTCTAATGTACAGGAACACAGTTAAAGTAGAAAAGCTACTGTAACATTAACAAATACCTCCTATTTTAACATAAATTATTCCAAGAGTATTATATACATACTTGAGGAGTCTTAAGCTTGTCTTAAATACTCTTACAATCATAAAGTGTCATGGAACAGTGATAACAATATCCAATCTCAATCATTTCCTTTTCCATGACTGTGATCTTATATTTTGGTACTTTGGGGTCAAGCTCCTACTCTATTCTTACATAAAAAGGGGAGAAGCAATAGCCTTAAGCAAATTAAATTACTCCTCTGAAGTATTTGAACATGTCTATTTTCCCTTAGGCTACTTTGAGAACCTTGAAGAAACACATTAACAGGAAGAGGCTGCTCCCATTTTGCTACTCAACAGGCGAATTACTTAAATATTATGTGCATACATAGCAGAGGGTATGAACATCTCTAACAACGTTTTCACTCAGTTTTAAGTTTTCTCCTCTCTCCAATCACTGTCAGAAACAGACAAGGAAAAACCCATCTCTCCCTTCCATTCTAAAGCCTTGATATGTGTACTCTTATTTTCCTCATTTTAATTCTTCTTTTTTCTCTTCATTCTTTACTGCAGAAGTGAGGTTAACCATGGCTGAAAAAAATACCTAAATAAATTTCCCCCACGGATCAAGGAATCTTTTCTCCTCTCATACCTACTTCAGTTGCTAGAACAAAAAGAGTCAAAGAAAACATGTACTCTGAAAATCAAAAAATAGTCACGTCTAACCTTTGGGGGTCCTGAATTAAGTCCCAGCTGAAATATGAAAACTTTTGCAGCAGCATAGCTGATTTACGAATAGCATTAGTAAACAGATCCCCTGATCTCCATGGGATTTTCCTCTGATACTCATAAGCATTTGGAGAGCTCTGAAGCATTATTGAAAGAAAAAACAAAATTTCTGAAATGTCTCACATATATTCTTTAAAAATCTTTCTTTTCTTTTTCATTTGAATTAAAACTTAGTTACCAAGTCAGAAAAATTAGGACACCAACAACTGAAATATTTTTTCAAATTCCAGGTTTAAAAATGAATAAGCTAAATATATTTGGAATGTTTTTGGTAATAGCAGAGATTTTCATTTGCCTCCAAATAATTGCACACCAACAACCTACTTTAACAACGTTGCCACTGAAAGTTTTTTGGTTTCAGAAAGCAGCAGTAATACATATCCTGCTAGCCACAATACATAAATTTGTTTAGTGGCTGTTCTTCAAAAATAAGCTCAATGGACTAACTGCTGCCTACAAGCAAGATGGCTAACTGTTCTGCATTAACTTTTCACTTGGAGGTAGTAAAAATGAGGTTTATATTAAGCTACTTCATACAAATGCACTTAAGCACTTTGTTGTAAAACTACATATTTTGTTCGAAGTACCACATAGATCCATTCAAATCACCTCTGCACACGAAATTCAAATACCAAAATCATTGAAAGTGTGATCATATGTTGCTTTTTTTAGGCATTGCTCAGAAACAGGACAGACTTGCTTGTGTAATGCCCTGCATTACTAGAGCTATGCTATTTCTATGTTATTATTATTACTGCCATACCCTCACTCATTACCTGTATCTCTTGAGAGCATTTTGCCATGGAGATGCACCTTTAGTGTCTCCACAGGGAGATACCAGAAGGAACACCTAAAGCATTTGCTCTCTATACCTACTTATTTTAAATTAATCATCATATACATATATCAGCTGTTGACAGTAATTTTGTAATCAGGACTCAATTCACAAGATTACTCATACTTCAGAAAATATTACCTGTTTCTGTAACTCTTCAACATAAACCTCAAAGATGTATTTCCATCAATGATAGAAAAATTGCTTAGTAGAAATTATTATCCATAGGAGTGACAGACGCCCTGATGACAAATACCTTTTTAAGCAAATAATAAAGAGTTTTAGTAAGATCTTCCATTTTCATTGGGAGAGAAAAGTTATTCCAAGGTCCTCTCTATACTCACTATAACTGATACAGCAAGGATAATATGCTGTCCATTTATCACAAACTGATTTAAGTCTTCCTAACATTCCCAACTTAAATAAAATATTTCTGTATGAGACAAAATTATACACACGACAAACTTAACAAGTCAGTATTTTTGCAAGTCTATTCAAAGAAAATAATGAAAACTCATAGTTTTTGACTGCAAAAGAAAGAAAAAAAACCAACAAAACCAAACAAATATAAAAGCTTTTACTTTTCCTACAAATTTAATTTATGCCACACCATATATACCACGGTATCTAATAAAAAGAACCTACAACACCCTTTCCTCAAGCTTAGCTCTGTCATTGGAATTAAAAAAGATGGAAACTGAGCATCTGGCCTCATCTGTTTTTCTTGCAGTCTAAAAAAAGAGAATATTAAAATCTCAGACCTACATTTAACAGTCAAAGAACGTTTACGACAAAAAAATCCACCATGTGCATATATATGCACACACCAAAAAAACCTCTGCTCCTCCTGCAAACAGCCACATATTTACCCTGCTGTTTTGTGCCTAAATAAATCAAAAACACGTAACACTGCCTTCAAAAATCCAGCTACAAAGAAATTACCATACTTCGCTATAATTTTTTTACATCAGTGAGAATAACCTTCTAGTGCTTGTTGTATATCTATCAACATTTTATTTTCCTGTTTCCCCTAGAGAAGCACTTAGCTTCCTTTGTTCCATTAGTTATCTAATAAAGCAACAAAAAAGTAAATACAAGACACAACGATATGAAAAACATTGTAGTAGGCCAATAAAAACAAACAGGAAAATACATGAAGATGTAAAGTATATGAAATCACTCCTCAGAACTAGAAGGCAAATATTAAGCATATTTACTTTGTCCATCTATGTATGCTAAAGAATTATTCACCAAGAAACCAAATCCAAATGCTAACTTAATAACAAGGAAATTTAATTATGTACAGCAAGTTGCTGCTTCTTTGGTTGCTTAGTCATTTGGGTTTGTTTGGGCTTTTTTAAAATACAAGCTAAGAATCACATATATCCCTACATTTAATCACCAAAATCCATCAAGAAATTTGATGCCTATTGTGAAACTACGTCACAGTGTCACACTTTTGTTCTGAATCAGTGATATGGGGCAGCAACACAATGACAGAAACTACCAAGAAACGCATTGACCAAAAATAAATTTTAATATTGTGAAACAACTGTGAGAATTTTAAGTGTCTGACAGCACTCGTACACAGCAGTACACCACACACTTAGTTTTTATTTAGAAGTCTTCATCAGGTATTTTACAGGGGTTTTTTCAATAATCTGATAGAGTTCATAATTTTCCTGCTTAGGTCGTTTCTACCTTGAATTCGCTACAAGCCATAAGAACTTTTCACATATACCAGTAGAACCTTTCAAAATCACCAATACTTCTGGTGATTTTTTTTTCCCCCAGACAGTGCTGTGTAACAGTTCATACTACAAGTCCATGAGCATGCAACTAACTTTCCATAGCAAGTTTCTCAAATAAATATAACTTCACTTTCTACAAAAAAAAGTCTTAAGACAAATTGACTGTTTACCATTTCAAACGTTTCAGTGAAAATCATCAGATCTGCTGAAAATAATTAATTTTACATGAAAAAGCCCACATTTCATAAGAAAACTATACAGAAATCCCACCAGGTAAGACAATTTTCTATCTAGAAACTGATAGCTTTCTACACATGTTCAATGTAAAAGCTACTTTCATCTTCTGCTGAATTCATCAATAGCCCTGAAGAACCTGAAACAATTTCTTACCAACACAAAACTTTCCCAAGATACTCAAAAAACATACAACTCTAGTTCAGAATAGCGTCTGCAGAGTAGCAGCTCTAGTTGAATGCAAGCACATAAACTATGGGACTTGGCTGCTAAAAGACACCTGGCCCATAGCTCATGATATTCAAGTCATATTTCATACAGTAAGTGCTCCCCTAGGATATAAAAAATTGAGGTCATGCTCTTGATTTCTGCTGTTCTTGATTAGTTATTGTTTATTCCTCAGCAAGTTATTGTGAAAGATCTACAATAAAAATATGTCTGCAGAAGAATAAGTAAGTTTACAAATAAGGCAAGTTTCAATTCATTAACTGTAAGTCAGGGTTCAAAATAAACTGTTGGTTTGTGTGTTACAGAAACGTTTCACTTTAAAAGAGCTCACAGGAAGGGGTAAGTAGCTTGTGTCCAGACATAAAGGAAATATAGAATTTTCAGGCACAGAAGAGTACACTAAAGAGATGGGATGCATAGCTGAAGCTGCAGAAACTGAGTGCCATCTTAAATTCGAGCACAATCTTACTTTTAGCTTTACTGTTTAACATAAAATTCTGAAACATGTCCAAATTATGTTAACTACTGAAAAGGTTTTGGGTTTCTTGATGTATGTTCTTCTTGAATAAACTTTAAAATATTGAAAAGTGTTTGCTCAGGACAGTTATGCCTGCAAATAATTTAGAAATGAATCTACATGTTTTTACACATCTGACCTGATACTTACTGGCGCCAACATTATTTGATCCTGCACAGCAGATCCCTCCACAAATTCTATGATTTGGATACTTATACTGCATTAGTAATGAGAAACTTAATTTAAAAGAAGGTTGCAACTTTCAGTGGTCAAAAACCCAGTGGCTTTAACATTGGTCTTAAAAAAACAGTGGTCTTAAAAAAAGAACCAAATAATTTCACACACTACAGTAGTTTGACAGTTTATTATATTTCCTTTTTTATGTGTGTTTGAAATGTGAAGTCAGCTGTCAAAGTAACTGGTGCTACAATTAATCTTTCCAAAGTAGCAGAGCTTAACTTTCTGAAACATCAAAGTAATTGTCACATCAAACCTATCAATAGGGCATTACCTATGCCAAAAGCAAACAATTCAACCATTTCATCTATTAAAAAACAACCCCATGCTATTGGAATGAACAGCAAAAAAAGACACTGGCCAGACAGTAACAACCTTAACACAAACTAATAATCTCGCTTAATGGAATCACAGCAAGCGATTTCACAGGAAGACTGCTCACAGGCTCACATTAGCCACAAGCCTAAACTCTTTGCTGGACAGAACACAGAGGACTCAAGATGTGAGAAATTCAAATTCAGTATGCAGAAATCAATCCCAGTAGTGATTAACTAGGATGACTGCACTGTCACTTTGGTTCAACTTAGAAATCCAGTGTCAGAACCCCTCTAAAACTGATACCAACCTATCAAAGTACTGGCCAATGCTACTGGACTAAAATTGAACCTTTATAGTTAAATGCTATATTAACAAATCAGTACACCTGACCATTTCATCATTGATATTTCAGGATGCACTAAACATGTTCAAACATTAACAATTAATGTGAAAATTAAGACTTGGCACTCAGTCTTATTTTCATCATGTTACTAAGTGATTTAAGGAAACAAGCAAGCTAATTTTAGTGTACTAAAATACAGACTGCTAGAAATTAAGTGGGAATCTGATCTAGTAGAAGGATCAGATAAATTCCACCTCTCAAAATAAACTCATACAGTAGACTGCCTATACAGGGTAACTAGACATCCATGAGGTGTCACGAATAGATTTTGTGGATTTAGTTCAGCTCCTGTCTTTGCCCAGGCCTATGGCAGCAGGCAGGAGGTGTATTGAAGTGACCAGCACCCCAAAAATCCACTCTGTCCACAAGTTCTTTAATAATGGCTGATTCAGTCTATTATGAAATGAATTATTTATTAATAGACAAGAAAACTAACAGACAAGACTTAAAACAGACTATTACTACACAGGGATAAAACAAAAGAGGTACTACTAGTAGATTGACATACAGTGCACGATACTGGTACCCTTTCAATTACAGCTAGCAAAGAAATAGTATAAACCTAGGATTCAACGTATCTTACCATCCGAAGGTGGGTGGGGCACACACACATCGAGATCCTTTCCCTCAATCCCTGGGGAAGTAACCGCAAAGCTGCGTCCAAGCTTCCGGGAGAAGTCTCCAACATTTTCAGGCTGTAAGAGGCTTCTCCCTCAATGATAACTCGTGTATCTTTTACAGTTGTAAAACAGTGTTTCTTAAGTCAGAAATATTTCTTATCTCTTCCCCCATCAGCTCGCCAGACTGAGATGTTAATTCTTAGGTGGGTGTGAATCACCCTTGGTGCCAGAGATAACTGCTGGTGGGCCTTTCCACCCATAGTTATCTCTTTATCCACCAGCTATTGTGATACACAGAGCCAGGGGGCAGGGTGGGGGGATGCCCTGCCACGACCTGGTAAAGGTTAAATAGAAAGGGACATTTATCACCATGACCAGTGTCAAAGACATCTCCATAAGGAGAAAGTACATGCTGCAAATCCCCACAGCTGATATTATAGCTATAAAATTTTGATTTTCATTTCCTCCTACCCTCATTTCTAATTTTCTGGTGCATGTCATAAAAGGAAAGTGACGTAAAATGTTTTGATTTTAGTGAAAATACTTAAACATGAACAACCCATTGTGTTGCCTAGTCAAGGAGGGAAATAACAAATAGCTTAGTAGATTTCTGAATAAAGATGAGGAAAAAATACAATTGTTAGAAACATCCAATTATTCAGTAACTTTTTAAGACAATAAATCTGAGACAGGTATAACAGAAATTCACTTAAGACGAGTGAAATAAGTGGGACATACCATAATATGAATTGAGATTAAATACAGACTTCAAAAAATTTAGTTATAATTATGTAATAGTATATCATACCCAAACTGGGTTTTGACTTGTTCTGCCTACAGATTTGTACCGTACTTGGGACATCTAAGAATTAATGAAATCAGATGATCAATATACCCTACAACCAGATGAAAGAAACAGCTACTGTGTAAATCCATCCCAGTACTTTGCTTTGCCATCAACCCTATGATTTCCCATAGAACTAAGCCACGCAACAGATGCTTTAATACCTCTGAGAAAACAGGTTACTCAGCTTTAGTTTTTAACAGTATTATTATCTATATAAATGGCCTTTCTGATACGGGATGAAAATCTTGCCTCAGAAATATTGTCTTGCTATGCACTGTGCAGCTTTTTTAATGCTTGTCTGATTTTATTTATTTCTACTTCATAACTGTCACCCTCCAATTTACTTGACTCTCTGCACTGTTCTGCACAGTGCAACATGTGATTCAGCAAAAGGGGAAAGCAGAGTGATCATACAATATGCTATTCACTGTAGGAGCCAGGCATGTAAAGGCAGCACAGAGGCAAATACCTACAATTCCATGAAGCAATGCAGCAAATGAATCAGACACAGACTTTAAATACACAAACAGAAATCCTTGAAGATGAATTAGCCAAAATGAAGTACTTTGATACACGTCAACGAAACTGAAAGATTTCTATCCGCAAATGGCTGAAGAGGGGAGGCAGGGGGAAGAGCATAAAAAACAAGTAACAACTTATTCAGGAAAATAATTCATTGAAAAGGAAAATAAAATCCCCATTCAAATACAGTAACTTAACAAAATAAAGAACAATGTTTTCATTGTACTCCATAAGTAGCACCAAACTTGGACTTCTCTTATACCTAATAGAGCAAAGAGAAAAAAAAAATATTGAAAAAAAACCCTCCGCACAACAGTCTTGGTACTTATACTACTTTAGACCACTAGATAGGATTTTCTACCGAAAAGAATTTACTGGATGACTTAGTTTGTTCTCCATTGCAAGTATGCCTTCTTTCCCTTTTTCAAAGATGCAAAATATATCCAGAAGTCGGTTTTGTAGACTTAACGGCAAAATAATGATTTAAAATAAGGAGACTGGCATAATTCCACCTCTCCCAAACATCAGTGAACATATCCTCTGTGACCTCCATTAGACAACACTCCCTGCAAACCAGGTTCAGATCCAGTCTAATACAACATGATCCCAGAGAAATCCACAGTGAAGATTTCATAAAATGGGGAAAACAATCCTAAATGTTCAAGCAGAAACGTTTCACTTCCTGCAAAACTCTTTAAAAATACACTATTTGAACGACTTCCTTTAACAATTCAGACCATACAGGGTTAGCTGACTACACATCACTGACAATTTTCAAATTTAAAATTATAATCAATTCAGCATTATGAAGATTATTTCCTTTTTTCCTTCATTTTCTTTCAATCAACCACTTTTCTTGATAAACCCAAGACATAAAATAATACATCACAATGTCTTTTGCTTCATCCCTATGCTTGATTACTCTTGGCAGGTTTTTTGGTCTAATGAGCAAGCTGTTTGGCTACAGTTACCTAAGTTTAAACAACTGAAAAATTCATTTGTCAAATCTGAAAACACATCTATTTCATTTTCAAGCTTAAATTTGTTTTATTGCAGTATAAATGAATGATGCACATGGACATGTTTTAACTCAGTTGTATAAACACTGTAAAAAATTTTACAGCTACAGAAATTTTAGCTTCAACTAGTACTTTTTTTGGTAATAAAAATATCTTTCTGATATAACTAAGCAAGAGTAGGATCTGTGTATGTGGGAATTAAGCATGTGCAAATTACTAACCTTTACCTGCATTAGAATAAAAAGCATAGATATCTGTAGAAAAAGGCACCACTATGCAGATATTACTAACCAGGTAAATTTTTTATTATTATAATGTTTGACAACAACTTACAATATTTTAGGGAAAAGATTTCCTAACATTCATGCGGTTGAATAGTCCAACTACACTCAAACTGGGCTGGAAAGCCACAGTCCAACTGTAAAAAAATTCAAGATCCCCTTATTTTACAGCTAAAGGAATATCTGTTTGACAAGATCTTTTTAAAACCTAAACTATGTAAGATACTATCACATTTTACAACCAGATAAGTACTGTTAGAATCAAACATCAGCTTTGCTTCACAGAATAATTTCTCACACTTTCTTTAAGTATTATTTTTATAACTTCTCCCACCTTTCTTGGAGAAGCTGGAGCTCAAACGAACATTTGCTTGACAATCTCTACATGTTTGTAGCAATACTTGCCTTATTCTTATGTAATATATATAGCCATGTAAAAAAAGAGTTAGTTCTTCCAGTCAGTGAACTGAAACTATTGCAGATAACTGCCTCACAAATCTGAGATATGAATTCGTAATTATTATTTTATTCTGCATACCACAAACATTGTTAAATCCATGTCACTTTTAGTATATATCCAAAAACTATCTGCAATCAATGGGATATCAAATGGTAAGATAAGACTGCAGATGTGGTGAGGTTGGACCTATAAAATACTTCAAATATTCTGTGAGGTACTTTGCTCCTCAGAATGAGGCATAGACAGTGTAAAATCACTTTACATTTTTATTGATCTGAGGTACCAGTTAGCATAACCATGTGTGTGTATGCCCTCACACACACAAAGCATGATTCATTTATTATTTAAAAAAAAAAACAAAAAAAAACAACCAAACCAAAACCTACACAATATCTCAACTTTCCCATGTTCTGGACATCAAATACTCTATAATATTAGTACTTTAGAACCTTCTGAGGGAAAAATGTTATTGTCTTCCAATGAGTTATGTTACCCAAAAATGTCTTCTACTTACAGAAGCTGTGCTACAGTCCAAATCTAGAAAACTTGGAGGAAAAAAGTGATAGTCTCATATTCCCTAAGAAAGTATCATTTTTACACAGGAATGAAAAAAGAGAGTAATTGTAAACATTCAGCATATGTAAAAAGTATGCAAAGACAGACAGGTATGGTAGCTTTTGTCCAAACCACGGTTCTACTACTGTGTAGAACCCAGTTTATAAGCACGCACTCAGTCCTAGTGAAGAACATAGAAATGTTTTGAGGTTTCATATGTCTATATTATTCAAAGTGCAGTACAAATCTACATAGTTAATTCTACTCCTGTATATCACTCCCTCTCTATCTTTACAAGACTACACCCACAGATCTCAGAGAGAAATCTCATGATTCATAATTATGTTACACTTAACTTGGCTAAGACTTTACTTACAGTAACTACAAGGCAGTTTTGGGCATGTATGCCTGCATGCTTTGAGAAGGTATTTTCTTTTGAGGAACCAGTGAATATCAGTGAATATCACAGATGGAACCAACTGACTCTTTCTAACAAGACTGAGTCTTTTTCTTAATAGTGTACAGAAACTCTGTCCACTCATGCCCCAAGTACCAGATTTCATCAAAACAGGACCTTGTAACTTCCTACCAAGAATTCCTGAGTAAAGTTAGATATATACACCCATAAAAATAAGCACCTGTATGAAAAATTGAACAGTTTATCGGTTTAGGAGAGAAATGTGAGATTTAGTAAGATTTAGAAAAATAATTATGCACTTAGTGTGCTTTAATCCAGTTCACATATGAAATATTGTGTGCTATTTGCAATATAGTGAGTAATCTGACAGCCCTTTGCTGGCTTTGGAAAGTAAGAGGTCTTCACATTAATGATTTTTGTTCCTGGATATTGGAAACAAGACTGCATATCTAACTCTTAGTATGCTGAAAGACTTGAACACCAGGTCAAGACAACGAATATGTATCTTGGTGATTATCTTAATGAAAATTCTGAGGCCATTTCTCTATCTTCATTAAGATTTGAATTGGCTTGCATTCCAACACAATTTGTGATTTTTCACATAAAAGCAACTGGCTTTTATTGACAACACATACAAGAAAATTCTATGAAGACGGTAGAACAGAAATCCTTTTAAACAGCAAATTAGCATAAGAAAAATCAAGCACTCGTTCCAGTCATTTCATATTTGGACCAAAGAAGGAAATGCTTCCAGATTAGATCAATATGAATTTAAATGGTATTTGTCGTGGGTTGGAGCTGAAGTTGATTGACAGTTTCTCTATCCAATGGCACTTTTTGATTTTGCATATTTAAACCTGCTGGAGGCATGGGAACTCT
>VZRO01002901.1:358124-419303 GCA_013397915.1 Daphoenositta chrysoptera
GCGAAAGATGGTGGTGGAAAGAAGAGGGCGGAGCCGTGAGCCGCGCGAAGTTTAAATCAACTCTTTACATGACTGTGGTGAAACTGTAATATCATAAACTGTTCTTTTCTCTTTAATCCATTTAAAGGATATGAGGAGATTTGAAAATTCTGTAGGAAGACTGTGGAAGAAAGAAAGTGACCCATGCCAGGCCACTGGAGCTGTATGTTTAGTTTAAAACAGTCACCCCAGGACAAAAGACTTTTTTTAGAGATTTTTGTGAAGAGGAGAGTTGTGAATTTCAGGCTGGAATTTGCTTATCCTTAAGACGAGAACACCCCATGTTTGGCCCATGACTGCAGTATGAAAAGACTGTAAGATTTGCATGGGAGAGATTAATATGTTTTCATTGCAATAGACTGTTTCCAGGCGGGCAGGACTTTTGCAAGTAGCAGTTTGGAAACAACAGTATAGCAAAGAGAAGATCTCCTTTTCCCCTGAGTTTGGAAAGACTTGTTAAGTACTCTAATACTGAACAAAAATTCCATCATTGTTATCCTTGGTGCAAGCTGGGTGCAGGGGGGAAGTTGGAAAAAGAGGGGAATGTTTATTTCTTATTTTCTTAGTGTGTCTTTCTTTTCTTTTAATTCTAGTAATAATAAACTATCTTTATACTGCTTAAAGTTTCTGAGCCTGCTTTGTATGTTTCTCCTAATTCATATCTCACAAAAACAAGTAAGTGAACTAAACCACAACACTAATTGGTGTTTCTGCCTGTTTCTACTGCTGCTACAGTATTCTTTCTTATTCTTCTGCAAAACAGCATAAATCTGTTGCCTGGATCATCTGGGAATATTGCAGCTAATTAATTCCCTCCCAGTGCAGGCCCCAGAGTGCAAACCCTAATCTATGCCAGGAGCACACAAAGATTCCCAAAACCTGAAATGCTTTTGCCAAAGTAGAATTTTTGGGTGTAATATAATCTGTCAGGATAAAAGTAAATAAGCCACTACATACAGGAAAGCATGTTGTCAAATCCAATGGTCTACTCTGGCCCTAAACTTTATGAATACAAAGAGTTCTCAGAGCCTGAAGTGGACTTTTTAAATCTGACCAAGGTGGTTAACTTACTCTTTTGCAAAAGGCTCAAAGGGCACTTTCTACAATGGATTTTTGTCACTGCTGCTTTACCTACCAATCAACTGATTTCCCTTCTAAGAATTACTGTTTGGGTTTTCTCCTGAAGTGATGTTCCAGTCACCAACACAAGCCCTGCCAAAACCTCAAACATATATGCATCATTAAATACAAATCTCCACACTCTTCATATTAATAACTTCCCTCTGGTTTAATGAATAGCTGGTAAAACACAGATCATTTTTCACAAGCAGTAGCATATAACAAGGAGTAAGTTCCTTACTTCTCACTGCTATGCTACAAAGATTTAACAACTGGAACGAATTTCATCATCAAGAGCAAGCTCAAAAATGTCAAATGAGTTTTTTTTCTGCTGCATGTAGGCCCCAGTGTAACTGTACTACATAAAATTGTTTGATGACTTCCAGACTTTTTTAGAGAGATACTCAACAAGCTGCAAACTGACAGTCTCTTCTGAGTCAATGATTATGTATCACATGAGAAAATAAAAAATTAGTTCATAAGAATTTTCTGCAGCAAAATGTCAAGCACTGGATAGTCTGTAATAACAATATATTAAGATAATACTTTCTGGAAGTGGTAAAACACCAGAAAGTTTGAATGATTTAAATCTTTTAAACCCATTCTCTTACTGTGTTCTGTTAAAGCAGCCACTTGCAAAGGTAATAACAGAGCAGTGAAATCACATCCTCATTGTAATGTGAAAGCTTTGTCATGGGTTGTAATTTCATTCTAGCTCTTCTTGTGTCCTGTACAAGGTTGCTACCTTACACTGCAGCACCTTTTTTAGGTACATCATTAATTCCTACTTAATTTTCCCTACTGTAATCTATCAGTGTGAAATGGGACAGTAAAAGTGAAAAACCATTAAAAAAAAAAACCTAACAAATAACTAAAGATCATTCAAATTAGGTAAAAATGACCAGCGAAGCTCTGAACACTGACATTACTAGCCACTAACTTTTCTCTTTCGGAAATCAAATTTCAAGAAATATGAAAATTACAAAAACTTTCAATACAATCCACTATGCCAGCATTTACTAGCATTGCCTCCACAGTATTTGTTTCTAAGGCAAACAGGCAAGATTTTTAACATTTAGCATAGTGGGACTTACAGATGCAGAAAAGGAAACTCTCTACGGTTACTAAGACATTAAAATATGTCAAGTTAAGACAAATAGGATAATAGAAAAACAACAAACAATAGGAGAAACACCATTGCAAAATCGATATTAAGAAATTTAAAAACGTCTACATTAGAAAAATTAACACAAAACAGAACTGCAGGTATTTTACTAAAGTACTATTTCAATACTGATAAAAATATGATAGAAATACCTTCATTAGAATAAAAGTTTCCTTATGCATGAATACATGGGAGTTGGCCTAAAGCTATGTTCCAAAAAAGTAGCCAGCTGCTGAAAGATTTTTTTTTTAATTTCCTTCAGCATATATTGTGGGGAAGGGAGGGGATGCAGGGACAACACGGACACACCAAGAGTTATGACAACATGGACATGACAGACTGCTTCACCTCAGTCGAAGGAGTCACACTCAGAAACTGGCCGACACTTGCAAATGTTCTAAGCCAAGCTATTATTTCTCTTTTCTGCAGATAGTTACATCAAATGCTTTAATTATTATGAATTAATAGAAACAGAGGAGATAGGAAAAAAGAATTAATGGTGTCAGTCTAAAAATACTCTAATTCTGCTCAGTCTACTGTTCCCTACATTCTGCCACCCCTTACAAAACCTCTTAGACATCTTTCCTTTATGATTGTAAAGCCAAGATAGCCTATGCAGTTTCTGTTACTGTTACCATCTATTTGTGTATTACAAAGCTATTTATACTACACTATAATAAGCACAGATGGCTAGAGTCAATCCCAATAAGATTTAATGGAAAGACAAGAGAAGACTGGGTATCCATAGCCTCTAAATAACCTACAGCATATAAAATAAAGATTATTCTTCAGAGAAAGGAGATAAAGATAAGATGAAACAATGTTATCAGCTTTACTTTAGATTATGAGGGCAATCTAAGGAAAAGCACATTACCATTTACTTAACTTCTAAACATTAGCTATATAAAGAGCTTCCAAGTTAAGCTTCCAAGAGACATTCAAGAGTTCAATGTTAACAATAGTTTGAGATTAGTAGACTCGTCCTTTTCAGACAAAAAAATGTTTGTCACTAGAAACAGGCAGCAAAAACAGACCATAGGAAAAGTAGTCATGTGAAAGAAAAAAGGAATCCACACTTGAGAATGAATTAAAAGCACATATAAAAATTAGAAGCCTTTGTCAATAATATAGAAGAAAGGAAAAATTAAGATTTCCATTACTCTTTCCCATATAATTTGTCACGTTCCATTTAGAAGTTATGAACAATTCAATAGCTTCTTAAATTTCCTTAATTAATTAAAATTAATATAAATTCCTAACACTTTCCCATACTTTACAGAGCAGTCAAGTCCTTATTAGTTTCATTTCAAAGGCAGTAATTACAGGTGAAGGTACAAAACTCTTATTCTTTCTGTCAGACCTCCTAGGTTTCAAAACTGTTCCTCCTTCACCATATTAATAAAACTCAGATCATACAAAGTAAGTCAAGGAAAAAAAGTGACTGATACTACTTTAGAAGTGCCAGTAAGTTTCAGCTAACAGACTGGCACGTGGAAAAGATTCAACACCCTATTTGCAAAAGTAACTTTATGTTACTACAAGTTCTTGGTTTAACTTAGGCTTAAGGCAACATAAAGATTAAACTAATCTTTCATTTTTTGCAATTCCATTTTCTCCTGATGTCATGATCATGACATATGTATATCATAAAAGAGCTGCCCAATAATGTTTTTCACCCTGAACCATAAAAAGTACTGGAGAAATGAGACCACAAAACCTTTCTTCACAACTAATGAGTTAACACGAGTTAGAGGAAAGACAGTGAGTGCTGCACTATCCAATCCTAAATATTGACTTCCTCTAAAGTACATTTAGGATCTTCCAAAAACTAGGAGGGCTTCTTGTCCAATGCAAAACACTTGTTCAACAGAAATCCTCCTCCTCTTCAAGTAAAGTACTGGTACTCCACTCTGGAAGCATGAAAACCTTCCAAATATTTACATGGTAATTCCACAATGAAGTGCAAAGAACTTGTGATGAATCCTTCTTAAAAAAGCCTTTGGCTTGCTCAGTTGTATAAAGACACAGTTGTGATCCACAGCTGGACAGGGATGTTCTGTTCACAACAGTAATGCACAGTTGGTGTGGAGCTTAGTTGAGGGGCAGTGTTTGTTTCTGAGAAGCCTTAAACCTCCAAAACAGAAAAGGGAATAATGAATGCTGGCTATTACTGAATTGGTATGGAGACCTAGTATTTGATTTATCTCCTTTCCAAACACAGAGGTTTAGTTTTCACTAATGTTGAAAAAACATACTCTTTAAATACTTCCAAAAGACTCCTCTGGGAAGCCAGCAGGAGCTGCCCAAACTTGCCACATCTTGTAGAAGGCAATACATTTGATGGTCAGTGTGAGAACAGCCCACAGCAAAGCAGAATAAAAACGAGTACTACCACTGCAAACTTCCTCTTCATAGCTGACTGGTTTTGAGGTCTGTTCAATTTTGTTCTACATTCTTTACCTTTGATAACTGTATTAACATGGTCGGATAATAGTTAACATTGCAGCAGGATGCAGCTGGTTACAGTGATCAACTGATCCTATTACTTCATGGCAATACTATGAGAGTTGAGTTGTGGAGTTCATTTATCAACTTAAATTTGAAAACAATCACCTAAATTATTACGTCTGAAAAGAAAAAGTATAAACCACTATCAAGCAAGTTAGAACCCAAAAATCTCTCTTCCAGCAGCAAGTAAAATTTACCATATAAAATACTTTTTAATCAACAAAATGCACAAGACACTGTTTACAAATATAAATTACTAAAATGAGTTACTCCATAGAATGCGGTTTCATTGAATTTTAAAGAAATAAAAATTAAAATTTCTGAAAAGAAAGTCTGAAAGACTTTCAGATAGTGATACAACAGACAACTCTGGTTATATGCAATTTTGTCCAACTGACTGTAAAGATGATATAAAAAGACAGAGTGATTTTTAAATGACAAAGCCATTGTGCTTTGCTCTAGGATTAGAAACACTACCACTATTTGGAAAGTAATCAGAAAGAGAAAAATAATTCCTTTACTCCTATATTCTGTTTTTCTCCACAGATTTACAGCATTATGAGTAATGAAGGCTTGCTAGATAAGATTCAGGATGTTCAAAGTAGGAGAGTGTAAATGTAATGCCATTTCTCGATCACATTTTTCAAAATGAATAATCTTTATTTCAGACAAACTGCAGTATAAAGATGTATTTATCAAATGTCTAGTACACTCATCATAGATAAAACCATTACCACAAAGCATTATCAATATAACAAAATATGAATGAAGAAGATAACCCTAACAGCGTCTTCTGAAAAGCCTCAATTCCCAAGCCTGAAATAAATAGAGGATATATTCCCATGGGCTAGAACCTCCCAGCATTGTGACACCACTGGCTGCTGAAGCAGCCTAACCAGACAGCTTGGAAAACCTTAATAAACACATCAACCCTGAGACTTATTTTAGTGACAGACATGAATAGTTGCAGCTACTTAGCAACTGGACTGAAGCAGCACTAGCACTGGGTTAAAACTCTTCCTCCCCAGCTACTTCAGGTAAAAGTAAACGAACCCGTGTACGGAACCCAAAATGTTTGACTTGCAACTTAAGGGAGTTGATTTTTGACATATCCCATCTCCCCCCATGTTTAAGATGGAAAGCCTCCTATTTGAAAATAAGACCATTCTCAATTTTTGCACAAGAAAAAGATGTGGGAATATAGGTAGCCTCTAACACACATCTAGTCTCCCACTGTTACATGTTAAGGCACAGTTCTTGCCTAGACCTATTTCATTATTTTCAACAGATTTGTCAGAATAATCAAGACCTTTCAAAAGAATTGACGAGTCAGTTACAATTTTGCCTTTGTACAAAGTGCTGAAAAGATCTTAACTAATATTCTTACATTAATAACACTTACTGACAAAACTGACATTTTAGAGGATGTTAAGAGAGCTAGGTTTGGGGGTTGGCTTGGGTTTTGGTTTTTATGAGTAAAGTAACATATTCTGGTTTATTGGGTTCTGTAAGGGTTCCCTTTCTGAATGATTGTGCTCTTTCTCGCTGTGATCTAAAACTCTTAAGAAACTGAGCCAATGAGCCAGAAGTCAGGGTCATTATCTTTCACATTAATCAGTCCTGTCAGTTAAGTCTTAAGTTAAGCCTTTAAATACTTCTTTTCACACCAGAATTCCATCTTACCCTTACATCTGTAGGGTATTTAAAGCCTGCAAAAAATATCCTACCCTGACCAGAGAATTAAATTACAAACACAGGCCTTGCATACCTCGATTTTAACTCTGCAAGAGAATTACCGCTACATATGTTTCAAATGCTGTTGTCCTGTTCCTTAACAGGAGGCCACATCCGAATCACTAATTGCATTGCTGACCACAAGTTCAAAACCAACAAATTACAGTCACACAAACAAATTTACTAATTATATAAAAATGTAGGATGTTAAAACTTCTCCACCATCTTATATTTAACTATGATAACTGGTAAGTGTTCTTACAAGGTATTTTTTCTAATGCATTCTTGTACAGGTAGATTAACACAATTTTGGGGGGTTTTACAGTTATATGTTATGAATTACTGAAAACTATCCATGCTTTAACAGGAAAGCCTTGTGAAGTATTAGGAACCATCCATAAATATTCCAGACTGGGTACCAATCAATAGGACATAAGCATTCTGCATAAGAAATAAAAGGATACTCTTCACTGAAGTACCAGCCTTATAAAACCTACACAGTGTAATAATAAGCCAGCATATTTGCAAATTGCCTCAGAAGAATCAGTACGCAGTACTTCCTCAAAGCAGCCACCTTTAAAACCCTTGGGGACACCTACTTGTCACAGAATAAATTATCTGGCTTATATCCAGTATTACAGTACATGTCAGTGGGCACCCAGGAGACAGGCACTAGAGAGCCTTTAGCTTACTCAGCCTTGCAGGTTAGTCCTTACATAAATGACTTTGCCCAATTACAAAACATAACTGATGTACTTATTTTGGAGTTTTCTAGTTTCAATCCTAGAACATTTCTATAGCACCAGATTTTGGGTTTGGTTTTTTTTTTTTCCAAAATCCCAGGTCCCAAAGCACATCACACTGAACAGGTATTTTTCACAGGAACCTAAGCTCTTTTTTTTAAGATATTCAAGGCAAACAAAAATATCTGACTACTGATTGAAAGTGTTCTCAAACACCAGAATTATGCTGTTTAATAAAAACTATCAGAAAAATAAGTTCTTCCGCAACTTTGGTAGTTCTTTCCTAGTTGCTTAAGATAAATAGCCAAGTTTGCATCCCACATACAACACAGACATAAAGCTAGAAAACACATGTATCACGAGTCACTCCAGGTCTCAGAAAAATGAGACTTCTTGGAGACATACATTTACTTCAGTTTGCTACCGCAAACCTCAGTCACCAGCAAGCTGCAGAGCAAGAAGAAACCTGTTGCCTCTGAAGCTGCAAACCTAATCAATGCTTTACACCAAATCAAAGAAATCCAGTAGGCTAAACAGAAAAGAAAACAGAAAATTATTTTGCATGGTTGGAATTCGGATTTCTAAAAGTGACACCAAGGGACACAGGATACCGGATGATTAAAGAAAATCTTTTCCACTGACAGAAATGTGAACGGCTTTTGAAAAATGGTTGTGTTTCACTCAACTGGCAGCAAACACAGCCCAACTAGGCGTACAGGCGAAGCCCGCTGAGGACAGAGCCACCTTACACCGGCAGGTTTCGTAACTGATGAGATTCGGGTCAGGCGGGGGCTGCTGCTACCGGGCTCCGAGCACGGCGCTCCGGACACCGCGCACCCGCCGCGCTGAAGCCCCGCACCCCTGACACCGCAACCCCCGGCCGTGAGCGCTGCCCCTTCTCCCCCGCCCGCCCTGCCGGCGCTTCTGACAGGGCACAGCGAGACGCGCCGCTCCCGCCCGGTGCCGCGGCCAGGTGCCCGGGGAGGGAGCGGGGTCTGGCACCGGCGGAGCGGCGCCGGGGCGANAGCGCACCGGGAACTGCCCGGCGGGACCCCCATCCTCCTCGCCGAGGCGCCGCAAGCAATTAAAATAACAATTAAAATTCGGGGAGAAGGGGGAAAGTGGAGGCTGCACCCCAGCCCCCGCTCCCCAAGGGATGCCCTCCACGCACGGAACCAGCGGGAGCGGGCCGGGGGCGGCTGCCGGCTGGCAGGGTGGAAGGGCTGAACTTACGTCTCGGAATTTGTTCCACTGCCCGACCTCCTTGTCGTACTGGGAGATGGTCGTGAGCCATTGTTTATCGTCCAGAAAATTGCCGCTGTCCGGTCTGCCCCCGGCCGCCGCCGCCGCCGCCGGGCTGCACCAGGCTGCTGCACACACGCACACCAAGGCTGCCGCTGCCGGGAGCATCTGGGCGAGAGGAGACACGGGCAGGGGTGTTACCCACAGCGGAGCCGAACCCCGGCCGGGGGCTGCCGGCGGGGAACGGGACAGCCGCCTACGGCGGGCCCCCTCGCCCACCTGAAAGCGGCGAGGGGGAAAGGAAGGGGGAGGCTGCCCAGCCCGTCACCTTGCTGTGAGCCCCGCACCCGCGCTCCTCGCCGCGGCCGGAAAGGCGGCCCCGCGCCCGNGGAGCGGCGCGGGGCCGGGAGCACGGGCACATCCCCGGGCACATCCCCGGGCACGGGCACCGCCGCGCCGCCTCCCGCCTGGCCCCGCAGCAGCCGCGCTGTGCCGCCACCTCCTCCAGCTGGGGGTGGATGCCTCGGGAACTTCGCTACAGCTGCGCTGGCACCTCGCACGCCGAGTTAGATGGGCGAAAACCCCTAGGCGGACACGGTCCGTCAAAACTCACGGTCATGTCAAGATAGAACTCCCCGCGCCTTCGGGGCAAGGAGAGCCACAAGCTCGCGGATCGCCTGAGTGCTGATGGAGGCACATTGTGATGCCGCCTGCCCGTGTTATCCCCTTTTGTAAGGATCGTGCACTCTTCCCTCTCTTTCTGGCTTTTGTCTTTTAAACAGCAACAGTCTGTTAACTCAAAGCCTTCAATGACACTTAGTTGCTTTCCCCATTTAGTTAAATTTACTTTAGAATTGAGCAAGGTGCATAAATAGTTAAATTACCTTTCCAGCATAGCTGCCTCCATATTTAATTTTAAGTTCCATCTGCCATCCTGTTGACCTAATTAATATAATTTTTAATGTTAGTTTTATTCCCTATGTTATTCCCTATGTTATTGAGTAACACTTTGTTTTTAGGTTTCTATTAGCTGCATGTTGCAAGGTTACGGTAGAGGGAGTGGGCCAGAGACTGCGGGGTGGCCTCTGGGGGAAGAAGTGTGGGGCTCTCCCGTTTTGGGCACAGCTGGCTCCTGCCAGCCCCACGGTGGAGACATTGCGGCCACAGCTAAGCCCTTCGGCAAAGCTAGCGGTGCCTCTGTGAAAGCATAGCCAAGAAAAGGCAGAAAACGCCGTGCGGAGAGAGGAAGTGGGAACAGAAACGGTGAAGAAACAACAGGGAACTCCGAGGTCCGAGAGAGATGAGAAGGTGCTCTTCATGAGCTTCTTCACTGCAGACCCTGGCGACCCATGCCACAGCAAACGCATACACCCAAGGAAACTGTGGCAAGCCCAGACCAGAGCACACTTTCCTGCAGAACTGCAGCCCATGGAAAAAGCCATGCCAGAGCAGAGGAAAAGTGTGAGAAGGTACAAATTGTTACATACTGACTGTACTTGCCCTCAGCTCTCCCTGTGCTGGTCAGGGAGAGAGGAGTCTGGAATGAAGCTGAGCCTGGGAAAAAAAGGGAGAAAAGCTGTTGTTTTAACGTGTCTTCTTCTTTACCACTACTCAAACTAACTATTACATTTTTATTTTAATTGGCAATAAATTGAGCTTCTCACAGTAAAGCTTGTTTTGTCTGCAACAGTAATCAGTATTCCTGGTTTTATGTCAACCCATGAGCTCTTTCGCTCCAGTTCTTCCTATACTTGTCCTACTAGGGAGAGGGGCTGTGAGCAGCTGGGTGAACATTTGGCTGTTAGCCAAGACTAACCCACCACGAGGTTGCCAAGTATGTTAAGAACACAACACGCCCAGTGTAGTTGCTGAAAGTATTCTCTGTGGTAAAATATGAGTTACTTTCAGACTTGGAACTTTCAGACCGGGGTCAAGTCCATCAAGAGATTCTCTGCTGGTAGAAAAATGCCGCTTCATGTAAAAAGAGAAGTGATTATGAGATTATGGCCACTGATTTTAGTAAGTTTTGATTTTGGTCATAAACTGTAACTACAGACAGATAGTAAAGTATTACTTAAATCAAATAACCTACATCATACACTACAGAATATATGGCATTTTGTTCCTCAACTTGTCTCACTAAAATCAATGAAAATCCTGTCACCCATATGACAGATAGAGAGGATGATTGCCAGATTAGGATTTATGTGCCTGACTCTAAAAATGCTACCTATCCAGAATGACATTATATTCTGTAATAAATGAATCATAAAATTCAAAGCAAAGGGATAGAGGGACTGCACAGAGGCTAAATAAGAATCAATAAAACAGTCATGTTATTCTCAGGGTGGGTTATAGAGTCAGTCCTCTATAGAATCATTCTCTGACAATTCAGTTTGTATTTGTCAGTCTTAATGTTAATTTCCTACAAATTGCTTTGCCCTTTTTTTCCCTTTGCAAAGAAGAAATCTCTCTATAAAGCTAATGATATTTTTTTAAAAGAATTACTTATTTAAACTTTTTAAACAGCATCCCAGTTCCTGAATTTGTGTTTTCACTTACCCAGCAATCAAGGTAATCTATTTTGGTTTTGGTTTGCTTCATCTGTGTTTGACAATTTCATCCAGATAATATTAATTAGTACTTTTAAGTTATTGTTCATCTTTCCATACTTAGAGAAGAATAAAAGTGGCTAGGATTTGCATTCAGTAAAATTTCTTCGAAAAGGGAAATCTCTTCTGGTTTGAGTTTTGTAAGAGTTTCACTGCAATTTATCTAAAAAGTGATCTTCAACACCTATGACTCCAGTTTCTACTGACAACACATACTAATGATCAATTATAGGTAATTTTGCCTGAACCAAGCTATTTGAAGCCTTTAATAATTCTAAATGTATTCCTTATAATTTTAAGCACTCTGATCTCCACATAATTGGTTTAAGAGCCTCATTCTGATCAAGGACTTTACACAAGTTGGTAATTCCATTTATTCAAGCATACAATGATACTTGATTGAAATGGCATTTTGAAGATATAAAACTAAGAAGTTTCTTTTTACTCAATAATTTCTCTTCAAAGATTAAACTTATGCATCTTGAGAAATATTCTTTATTTTAAATGTACATACATTTCTTAAAGAAAATGTAACTGAATTGTTACATACTAATGTGTTTAACAATAGCATCTTTAAGATGTGAAGGGAATCTGTTACTGCAGCACTCGTAAGAGAATAATACTAATGGTAACAGGAACATAATTTTAAACTGAGAGTTTAGAAACTGCCTCATAGCTCTTCATCATTGTCCAGTCAAGATTCATTGTTGTTATTAACAAAAAATTCTTTCTTCTGAATTCCAAAATATGGTCTATTTTGCAAATTTTTGGTAACATAAATATTTTAATATTAAGACTTACTAACTTAGATTCATAACTGTTCAGGTGTCTTTACCTCTGACAAGCTGATGGAGCCTACAGGGAGGTAGCAATGAAGATGGTGTAGCTGGTAATATACTTGTAAATTACACTACTGGTGTGTGAGCAGTATGGTTGTTGCACAAACAGAAGGATGGAATGAGAAAAAAAGAGGGAGTATACATTTAAAGATGAATTTCCCTTACTCGTCTGTACATTACATGAAAGAGTGTTAAAATTATGTAATATATGCACCAAGATATATATTGAAAGAAAAGTCTGTATGCATAGGTTTCTGATGGAACAGAAGGGACATGCTGAGAAATTATTAGGAAATGCAAGGAAATTTATGCCCTGAACACTGTGTCACAAAAGTGCCTTACTCACTTCCTGCAAATGAAGAATGTTTCCACTTAACGCAATGAAGTATGGAGTTCATTTTTTGGAACTACTTTAACTGCAAGGGCTGTGTTATTATATTTGAATAAACTTACGTTGACGGGAATCCCAAGGGAACATGTAGGTATCCCACTGCCCACAAGCAAAGCCAGATATACCTTGTCACTGCTGGCAGATGTTGATCCAAATCTACTTCTAGAATCACCATCAGTGGAGTCTGTCAGCAATAGAAACTCCACACTGATTTGTGTCAGTGAGATTTACTGGTCTAACTGTAAAAGAGGTTCCCAAAACCTGAAACAAGTTGATCTTGCTGGAATTTAAACCTATAACTTATGGTGAATCCTATTCACCAAAAGCACGAAGAACAAATTACTCTTTCCCTCTGATCAGCAGTCTTTTCCATATTGGAAATTATTGTAACCCTACTCTGTATTTTGTCCTTGTAATATGTAATATGTAAATATATTTATTTATGTGTATAAACATATGTAAACATGTTTATTACCTTTTTTTTACCCTGTTCTTTTAATCGTATACCATGGTTTTAAGATCTCTGATCACTTTATCCCTTTATCTTTCAGATTGGGCTATGAGGTTTTCTCATTGTCAATGTCTAGAACACTACAAAACCATTGAACAGAGCAGATTTACTTCATAAACATAAATTATTTTGGCTTGATAGGATTTGCATTTTCTTTGGTATCTTCCAGACATTTAGACATAGTCTACTGAATTACCTGTCCCTGTGTTTTCCAGAAATTTAGAGTAGAACCACAAGAGTTTCATTTTCTGACCCTTTTTCAACCCACTCTTTTGAAGGTCCCTTTTTTAAAGAAAGCCTTTAATTTGCTGTAGTTTTTTACAGTCATCTGGTACCTGCTTGTTCTCTACAGTTTCTCAAAAGCAATGACTAATAGTTCTGAGACCCTTTCTGAAATAATTCTGTTAATATTCAGGGGCAGAGTTCATGAGATGATTACAACAATCACATTTTTTAAAAAAATTACAAAATGGATTCATTACAGACAAAGTCTTATCTAAGCCTTTTTTTTTCTTGTCATTGCTGTGATGACTGAGCTAACCAACTGCATGCCATTAATGATTGGTACATAGGTTTTAAATTACTGTTTCTTCAGTTTCTCTCCTTACTACGTTCTTTCTCCACAATGGGACACTTCCTTTCATTTTATCTTATTTATACTAATACTTACTATGTTTGCAATGATTTCTTACTAACCTTGATGTCTTTTGCTAGTTGCATCTAAATTTCTCCTTGACTTTTGCTACTTGTGTCTTGAACTGCTTTGAAGTATTCATGATTTAATGTATTCATTACTTTAAGATTTCAGACTTCCATATTTAATATATTTGTCTTCTATGGCCTTCCCTATTCTTCTGCTATTACTGCAATTTAATCTTTAATATTTTTCCTGTAGAAAAAATGCTCCAAGGTGCTCATATTACTCATTCTTGATGAATTTGATTAGACTGCTAAACACCTGTGGATCTCTGCTAACACAAGTACTGCCAAAAAGGCAGAAACCACAAAGATCCAGATAGCATGGTCGGTCAGATGGTCAGCGTTAAGGACACATCCATCTGTTTTTAGGGACAGCTTACATATGTTTCAGAATAAGGCATTGTTATGTGCACCTGTCCAAGATCAGAGGCAGAAGACCATCTCAAGACAGGTCTAAGCAAAGCCCTCAAAAGCTTACAATTGAAACAGAAAACATCTTAATGGTGTGTCATCTCTGCCTGACACCGCATCTAATCTTTCTGACGTTCCATATAGCCCCAACAACCACAGCAGATACAACAGGAATTCACAAAGATACATCCTGGAACTCAGGTCTTCACAAATAGGGGAATTTCTTCTTCATCCAAAGTTGTCAAACACAGAAGGATCCGGCTTTTTATTTAATACAAACTGCAGAACTTCCCCAACCAACCTCAGCAATTCAGGTTTGACCAAGCCTACTCAAGAAAAATACTTTGTCTAGAGATTAAATCTTAATTTTTCACTTTGACTACTGACTATTTTAAGTTGTCATTGTCAAAGGTAAGTTTATGTCTCTAGAAAAGCCTGCAATTAATTTTCGTATTTGCTGATGTTCGAAAATTCAAAACTCTTTTCTTGTCCAGTGAACAATTTAAACTGTATGGTAAAATTTACAACACAATAATAAGCAGTGTCTTGATGCCAAGGACAATCTTCTATCTCTACATATCAAATCTTTTAGATGCAGTTTATTCATTTTAAATTGGGAACTCTTCTCATCTGACTGTTCTCAGTAGATCCATAAAAATTTGAAGCTTTTCCTACCCTGGAGTCTTATCTGGCACACATCACAGCTTCCAGAAAAAGGCAAATGTCTCCCTGTGTCCTAGTCCCAGACACACCCTTTCAAAGCAAACACTGTATGCAGTAGATTTTCTGTGAACAAAACAGTCATAATATCATAAGATTGATGGAGCTTTTAAGCTAATGCCTATTAAGACCTTCCTGTGTTATTCACAATCTCCTCGAGAAGATGTTTTCCTAGTTTAAGCATCTCTAGCTATTTTATATTTTATACAGAAGTACATAGCATCAAGAGCTGTGGCTGAATTTTCAGATTTGGCTTCATTTAGGCACCAAAAAGTGTTGGGCATCTAGTTTAGGTTTGTGTGTTGGGTGGTCACATGTTTTAACCATCTCACATAAAATCAGCATAAAATCTCAATAGAAGCAATTCAGAAGTTGGGTGGGACATAGGTACCCTTTGTGAGCTTTGACTTCTCTAAATTTCTTTCACGCCTTTCTTGCCATTTTGTGTAATTAAGTATCCTTGAAGTTTAAGGAGTAGGTCAGCAGTTTTCTAATTCATACCCCCTCTAGTTTATGTTTTCCAAAGTATGTGACTGAAGAAGGTCTTCCCCATGTTTTTTGTTCTCAGTAAAAAATTATAAATAAGGATAAGCGAAGAGGGTGTGTTACTTCTCCTATTTTTACCCACTGAAATTTTCCTGTTTGCTCAATATGTTGGTCAGATACACAGATGTACAATTCAAGTTATGCTCAACAAAAGGTACTGTGGGTGATTGTATGATATGAAAAGTATATTTGGTTTGGGTGACCTTATTTCACTATTTTTCCCTACTTCAGGATTTTCAAGCCTGAAGCAAGTTATAAGAATAATTTTGCAAATTCACTTGCACAACTTACCTGGGCAAGTAATTCTAGTGCAGACAAAACTAGAAGATGAAGTGTGTAATGAAACTTTTAGCTCTTCATTCTTTTGTATAAGAGTGAAAATAACATGAAAAAAAATGCATATTACATAGCAGAAGAGTTTGGGGGATTTTTTAATTTTCTCTCTGAAACACAGTTTCCTATTTTTCTTTACTATGTAGATCACCAGCATCTTTTAAGAAATGTCTCTGCAACACAGTTTGAAAAAACATTAATTATTCTAATCATTGCAGTTGATTAAACAGGTAGGGGACCCTTTTTGATTCTTAATTTACCACTTTTTCCTCCTTCCTGAGAGTTCTGCACAGCTGGAGATTTTCAGCCCCATTGTAGCCTCCTCATCTTAGTAAAGTTCTTTTGGCATGCTAATTAATCTCCTTCCTAATATTTACCCTCCCTGACCACAAGCCATTGTCTGCTCTTACATCTTATTTTGAAGAGACAGGGTTCTTGAAATTCTTGAATGTCTCTCTTAACAAAAGCTCTAGCCTATACATAACGTAGCAAGCAAGAAAATTATTTAATGACAAATTTTTAACATTGAAACATTTTTCATGGGTTTTTTTTAACATTTTACATGACTTTGCTTTTCTTTGTGGTTTTTTGTGCAAAACTGGGGTTAGTATTTTTCTGTTTTGCCAAAACACTAATCAAAATGGCAAGGTTTACTCAAATACTTAAACCAATTTTTAATCCAATTTATCCTATATAGAAACATTCTGCTTTATATTAGTTCCTATTTCAGGCATTTTTGAATCTTATTTATTGAGAAACTAATGTTTTCCTGTAAAATGTTTTATGCATGATCTCCAAAGCATAGGATAGAATATAAAATATTTTGTTATTATATACTGGACATATATTGGATATATATTGGTTATTACATATCGAACATCCTATGAACATCTATCTTCTTAAAAGAGCACGTATTATGAAACACTTCTAATGTATTCATTGACATTGAGACTGTTACAGAGGATTTAATAAAATCCAAATAATTCTAATAATGTCTAAAAATGTTCATAATAAGGTGTCATTTATGAAGAAAGCTATCCTTTATCAAAATGTTTTACGTGCGAAGTAACAGAAACAAGGCTCATGTTTTTAGACATCAAAGATGGATAGCTACAAATTTGGCCTAATATCAAATCTCTGAAATATTTAAGTCTTTACAACTTAAAAATTAACCAAAGTCTTCACAAAAGCAAAAGCTAAGCTGATCAAAATAGAACCATCTTGCCCCTTTCTTCTGTCAGTAAATGAGCAAGGCCTTCCCCCACATGTATCTTGTATTTTACAGTGATGGCAGGTTTACATCCAGTACGTTATTGACTAACTGTAGGCTGATGAATTAACCTATGTAACTAGCTAGAGACAGTCATATAATTTAGAGTTTGGTTGAACCCACCATGCCTCCTCCACCTAAAACATTTCTTTACTATAGAAGCGTAGAATCATTTAGGATAGAAAAGACATTTAGGATCATCAAGTCCAACCATCAACCCAGCACTGCCAAACCCATCCCAAACCATGGTCGTAAGTGCCACATCTACATGTCTTTTAAATGGGATGGTGACTCAACCACTTCCCTGGGCAGCCTGTTTCAGTGCTTGAAAACCCTTTCCATGACAAAGTTTTTCCTAATACCCAATCTAAACCTCCCCTGGTGCGGCTTGAAGCTGTTTCTTCTTGTCACCTGGGAGAAGCGAGCAACCCCCACCTGGCTACAGCCTCCTTTCAGGCAGCTGTAGAGAGCAGTAAGGTCTCCCCTGAGCTGCCTCTTCTCCAGGCTGAACAACCCCAGCTCCCTCAGCTGCTCCCCATAAGATTCGTGCTCCAGACCCTTCACCAGCTCCCTTGCCTTTCTGTGGACCGGCTCCAGCATCCCAATGTCCCTCCTATGTGAGTGGCCCAGAACTGAACACAGGAATCGAGGTGTGGCATCACCAGTGCCATGTACAGGGAGACAATCCCTGCTGTGGTCCTGCTGATACTATCTGATGCCATTATTTCTGATAAAAGCCAGGATGCCACTGGCCTTCTTGGCCACCTGGGCACACTGCTGGTGGACCAGCACCCCCGGTCTTTTTCCAATAGGCATCTTTCCAGCTGCTCTTTCCCAAGGCTGCAGTGCTGCATGAGATTGTGGCTGAAGTGCAGGACCCAGTACGTGGCCTTGTTGAGCCTCAGACAACTGGCCTCAGCTCATTGATCCAGCCTGTCCCGATCTCTCTGTAGAGCCTTGCAACCCTCCAGCAGATTAACACTCCCACCCAACTTGATGTTACCTGGAGGACTGCTCATATTCAAAAGAATGTTGCTATGAAAGTCAAGCTTTGCTTTGTTAACATGTTAGATTTTGGAGCAAAGTGTAAGCATTAAAGGAATCTGTATTGCAACAGAAGAGGAATCTTAGTCAGTTTTACAGTTCTATCACAAACCGCATGTATTCTTTGGCTCTCTTTGTAGACCTGTATAAGACATTTCAGAATTACATGGGTTAACTGGCTTATTTTTCTTCTGCAAAACCAGATTTACAGTTGAAGCCACGTCCATTCCTAATCAAACACATAATTTGACAGGAGTACGCATTTGTGCCCATTACGTTAATTTGCTTTGGGCCTGTAGGCACTATTACACATGCTGCACGTCTTACCTTGTTACTGATTCATTCAGAAGTGAGAGGAGGCTACGCAATTAAGTACAATTTCTTTACAAATAACCTCGATAAAAAGTCTAGGTCTCTGAAATGACATTTCTTTTTTTTCTTATGAATGTGCTGTAATCATTAAGCCTTCTGTATAATTTAAAAGTAAGTTAAATTGATCATAAATCTTGCAAAAAAAAAAACCAGACTTTTTAGGCTATAACTCAGAAGAGCCTCTGCACATTTCTACCCAATTTTTAAATATGAAAATATCAAATTTACTGCAGGAAAAAAACCTTTCAATTACATGTTTCTTCACAGAAATTTAATTTATTAAAACCACCCACCTTCCTCATCTGTCACTTCCTGTCTTTCAAAATCACTTCCTTCCAATTAATTTCCTTTTCTGTGGTTTTCAGAATACAAATACAAAGTTTCTCTTTCACCTATTCCTTTTTCTCCCTCCTTCTCTCACTTTCTTCAGTTAACTGCTTTGGCTGTATTTTATCTTAATTATCACATATATGTCTATTTCAGAACTGGAAAATTGATGTGGAACAACAACAACACTGCTGTAGAGTAGAGTTGGCCTTCCAGATTACCAGGACTGATTAAGCTGTTGGGAGTAGATTGGTACTAATTTATAGATTATTGCAGTTTCCAGCCTAATCCCTCTATATTGAACTGGACATTTTGAATTGGCAGCAGTGTTTCACAGTTGGCAGCTTGTCTTAATCAGGACATCGAGGAATTAAGTATTTCTCCATATGATCATTCTTGTAACTATTTTGATTTTTTTCATCACCTTCAATACATTAAAAATCAGGGGAAAAAGCTCTAAAATAAAAACAAAAACCCCACAACCAAACAAAATAAACTCCAAGCCACCAGAAAGTAACCCAAGGAACACAGGAAAGGAACTCCAGTTCCATGGCACTCCAATTAACGAATAATTCAGCTAAACAGTTAAAATTTGGTATTGCAAAATCATTTCTTCCTGTAGGATGCTAATTTTGCTTATAGGGTGGGCATTTTCACATAGCAAAATTTACCACTTTATCCAACCAAATGGAAAGATTTCATTTTGTCAAAATTTAGCTGACCTACTAAAAAGTAGTTTCCATCATAATTAATTGGCTGCAATTTGTAGTTTCTGTATTTCAAAGACTCAGTTTTTCAGAGTCCTAGGCTCTGTGGGCCAGATATATCTAAACCCTAAAGGACACGGTAACGAGTTTTAAATGATGTAGTTTTGTCACAGAGCCTGGTCAAAGACCTGGCAATTTCTAACCTCCTGGCTTCTCAGGTAGCCCATAGGAGAGAATAGGAACATAAAGTATTTAGACAATAAAGAACGAATTTAGAGATACTAGTAGATGCAATTTGACATTCAACTAAAATTAATGTTTCAACTCAAGACAATTAAAGCACTGAAATTAAGAAAAAAAACCACCTTTTTAAAGTTAGGATTCTACAAATGGTTTTTGGACATTGACTTTTCATCTCAGTCAAAGAATGACCTAATTCTAATAACAGGGTCTCTCTCAGATTCAGAGTTACAGAACAGGAACAATATTAGCCACATGATAGAAGACTTTCTTTTAATCAAGGTGGAGGAATGTCCTCATTCTTCATCACTCTAACTTTTTGTATTGGTGACCACATATCAGAGTCATAATACTGGGGTTACTCAGACCTTTGTTTTTGAGAGAGACTCACAAAAACCAATTACATTTTCTCCTAAAGCACTGCTGGAAGAGGGAGGGAATCATGTACCAAGAGAAGTTTAAAAAACAGCATTGACTGAATGACATAGAGGTTTCTGATTTTTGACATCAACCTGTAACTATTTTGGTAGTATGAAAATTAGCTCCAAGATGGACCATAGTTCTCAGACCAAAACAGAAGCTCTGTGATAGGTAATATTTTGAGACATGGCACAGACATTTTTAGACAGTGTCATAAAACTTGTGCATAGGAAATCATCTATATACCTCCTCTCAGAGATTGTTCTGAAAACAGTGCATAGAATTAGAACAATAGAAGCAAATTATATCTTTCGTATTAAATGAATAGGCTGCATTGATCAATATATACCAAGTCACATTATGAATGCCAGAAGTCTGTACTAATTGCTAAAGACTTGAAATTGTGTTTGAATCTGATTATTCCTGATCCTAGGCCATGTACACAGATAATATAAAAAGACAGAGAGTCATAAAGCATGCAATGAATGCTTCTCTCTTAATAATAAACTTGGTATTTAAAATATAGTTGTCCTTTCCATAACTTGTTCAAAGTGTTTTGCCAATCTGAAAAAGTGTGTGTACATATTGATTAAAATGCCCATTGTTCTAATCCCTTATCAGATTTTTGGAGTGAGGTTTTTAAGAAGTTACAGTAAACAAAACTGAAAGGTAAATGGTGAAATCTTTGGGGGTTTTGATTTATAAGATTCGTGTTTTATAGTGCCACTACTCCCTTTTCTTTTATTTTTTTACCTTTTGAATAGCAGGTATTTCCCCCCCTTTTTTTTTTTTTTCATTTCTCCATTTCTCTGATCCTATTCGGATGTTCTCACTAGCCAACTGCTTTATGCAGGTGGAAATGAAGTTGTTTTGTCCTTTATACAATGCCAAGGCACTCACAGGGACCAAAACACACGTTTAGGTTAAAGGTCTGAAGAATAGTAGTGGTTAACAATATATATATATTCTAAACATTTGGAAAGCTTTTATCTTTTGTTCCTTTAAGTCAAAGAGTATTAAATTATAAATTTTTTCAAAAGTTTATGGATAATAACTAATGTTAGGTTAATGGTTATAAACTGACAATGAAGATTAAGAACATGACAGTATTATGAGGGTATTTGTGAGCTCTAAGCAGGAATAAGATATTTAATAATAATCTTCATTAACTGAAATCAAGGAGAATACATTAAACATTCCAGTTCCTTAAGACATAGTCATTTCTAAATTAATTTTTAAATTGAATTTAAAATAGTCAAAGATTCAAGAATTCAAGGAATGTGACTAAAAGTTAGCTACCAAAATATTCTTACCTTTTAAAATTTACTTCTAGAAACCTCATATCTCAGCAGGATAGTTTATGGAATGTGCAGTTTGTACCTTTTCCCGAAGTACTTGGGAGAGGCGCTCCCCCCGGCGGCGGCGGGGAACTGCAATTATTCCGCTGGACCTCGGTCGAGATGGGCATGAAAGCTGAGAAATTACAATTCTGCTACTTGCTTGCCGTCCTAGCAATAATGCTTTCCATTCCTCGTTTTAAAAATATAATATTTAATTTTCTTCCTAATTATTTGTTTAGAGAAACTGGATATTATTTTTGTTTCTGGATGTGTTTCTGTTTGTCCCTTACACTGTAGCTAGTTACACTTATAAAAATTCTCGATCCTGGAAGCCTTGCTTGCAGGTACTAGACCTCGTGCCTTTACAACTATCCTAAGGTTTTCTGGCACCCCAGTGTGATTGCAGATGCATTTCAGGGCTGCTGTTCTTTGAAAAGCTAATGCAAGAGTGTCAGTAAGGGCCATGAAGTAGATTCTTGTAGTGACCAGCATTTTAATGTCCATAGAAGCCCGTTGTGTAGATCTGTCTTTAGAAGCAGTTGTGTTTCCTCTCAGCATGTCATTTTCCTGCTACAGCACTGCAGCAAGCAAGCAAGCAAGTAGTGCTGTCCCCCCGCAGTAACACGATGCCAGATCCAAGTCCCACAGTCTTCCCTGCAAATCTGTGCTGCCTTAGAAGACAATAGAAGCTGGAATTAAAGCACTGTGACAGCACCTTATCTTCCTAAGAATATATAACAATATAATATATATTCTTCCAAGAATAATTCTTCCAAGAATATATAACAATTTTTCAAATTGTAAGTCTGTCACAAATTAATAGATCTATGTACGTGTGTGTAGTAAACCAGATTATAGGGCAAGAGGAAGGCTGCCTCTTGTTAATGAAGAAAATATGTGGGTCATATAATCACATGCTATATTAATGTTGTAGGCAATTTCATGGAAAATGAATTTTTAAATTTTTTATTACTATTTCCTACAGATGATATTTTTGGAGAAAGATTTAAGCAAAGCAAATTCATTGTTAATAATAACTCCACTTTCAGGAATACAAAAGGCAAATTTATGTACAGGTCATAATTCTGACATAGCAAAGGAGGCAAGATCAAAAGAAATGCTTCCTGGAGAAAGTAACCCAGCCCAGAGATGTAATGAAAAGTGCAGGATAGTTTGTCATTTTCAGGCAGCAAAGACAAATTCTGCAAAGACACCCACAAAACCTCCACGTCTATGGAAGTGTTTATACTTGAGCTGCCTAGGAAATATATTTCAAAGCAGCCAAGCCATCCACCCAAACCGAGACAACACTCACTTCACTATCTCTGCCACTTAGAAAACAATGCTGAGTTCAAATATGGCATAAGGTTAAGCAAAAAGCTCACAGTCAAGTTTTTTAAAATATTAAATTTAAGTAAGACCACTTTCCATAAGTTTTGACTGTCATTGTTAATGTGTCTGGCTATTGTTAGTATATTATTGCTTTTGTCTAATGATATACTGCATCAGAACACAAATTTAAAAAGGGGTTTTTGCAAATCATTTACTATGTGCGCTTGAGCCAAGTACAGCAAACAATTACAATGATTACCCATTTTTGACTCTGCTAGAGCTGCATCACAATAAATGAGGGATGCCTGGCACTCTCAAGGCATTCTTTAAAGTCGCCCTCAGCCAAGCACATTAATGAAAGGCTTGTGTAACTTCTGTCTGGCTGTTGCAGCTTGCTTTCAGCTTTATATTTATTCATTCCACTTAACATTTTAATCTTTTTTCTTTATAGCAATGTCATATTCCACATTTGTGGTTCAGCAGATAAGGTCCATTGTTGTGGTGTGGGTTTTAATTTTCACTGTTGATTGCCCTTTCTTCCCCAAATGGTTTGTCCCCTGTTTTCCCCCCACAAATGTTAGTTCGTCGTTAGTTCGTCATTATGACTTGGTACCCTGCCCCATTCCCTGTCACTCAGTGTGCTGGGTCTCCTCCCCTGAGCTTTGTACTACCCCTTACTCTGGACAGTTCTCTACTACTCCGTGTCCCATTGGGTATTTTAAATTACTCCACTCCCTTCTCTTTCCCCATTAAGCCCATGTTATGCCAATCCTACCCTGCACCCTCCCAAGTTGTAATTCTACTGGTTACCCTGTCTGCACCACCCTTGGTATCACCCCCCTGAAAAACCCCTGCACACCCTCAGCACACTGTCTTCGTCCCTGAAACCTCCCTGGAATAAAACCTTCCTTGGAACTCACACGAAGCCCTCTCTCTGGTCCTTTGCCCTCGCCTGCAGTCCCTGGCTCGCTGTGGTTTAACCCCTGGCAGATCGCAGCTCAGCTCTGCCGCGCGGAGGCTCTGGGGACACTCGCTCGCCTCCTGCAGCCAAGGGTCCCAGTCCGGGCTGACCCCGAGCTGCGCAGTCCATAAAAACAATATTATTACCAGCCAGATCTCCTAGTGATTCACTTGTACTCACAAAAATACTTCGTACACAAACAGCATTAGGGGTTGACAGGTTGAATGTATCCATCAACACAGTTCTGGTATCTTGGGATGTGCTAGCTCTTGTTCTCTGTGTTGTTCAGAAACACCTTTCTGTAGGACTCAGTATCTCCATCTGCACAGCTATCATCCCTGCTGAAACCACTCGGGCACAGACACATATCAGTACACACATCAGGAATTGCCCATTTCCCTTCAAAGCTCTGCTATTTTAGTTCTGTTTAGCTCTGCTATTTCCATCGCTAAGAGTCTCAGATGAGGCAAGCTCCATACGTGAAAGGTTTGCATGTACACAGTTAATTATACTATTACTACTTCCTAATACTGGGAAGCTGTTTCTAAAAAATTTAGAAGCCCCAGTTCACAGGGTGCAGAACTAGTTGTCAAGTCTGATAGAACCTTAAACTGTTGCGTATTTTCATCACCTTCAAGTTTCTCATTTCCAAGCTAATACATAGTGTTTTAGTAACTGAAATGCTGTACAAACCATGCACCTTGTTTCTGAAATGGAGATGGGAGCACTTCGAGCTGCACAGGATCTACCTTTGAAAGAAGAGTGAAGCCAAAGGGCAGTCACAGGGGACCATGGGAAGAAAGGCCTAGATGATATGTCATAAGATTGTAACAGGAAAAGGAACTATGACTCCTTGGATTAGAACGCCCTGAATTCTTCAGGTGAAGTGTTTCTACCTGACAGTGAACTAGGTGAAGGTACGGGAGGCACAGAAATCTGCTGACAGAATTCCTCTTGAGGAGTAAAGATTTAACAAGAAGAGAAATCAAATACAACATCTAGATAGCACATGCTGTTGTTACCTGTTTACTGGCAGAATTTCCCAGTATAGGTGTATAGATAGAACTGTAGGAGACTTTTTAGAACCTTGGGGATCTTTCCAGATTCCTGTTTGTCTTTCCCGGGCTGAAGGGCATAGGTTTTGATACAGGTAATAGCAAGTTTATATGTACTATGTTCTGTTGTACTGCACACTTGTTTGTTTTGGTTTTTAAAAAAACGATGGATTTTTATCACAAAAGCATTTAGTATAAGAAATTTTGCTTAAATGTAAAATGACAGTCTAAAGCACTTTCTTTCCTTTCTCCTTGTATTAGCCCTTTACTCTGTCGTCCAGGCTGCCAGAAGAGTATGCAACTTTTGAAAGTGTATCTTAATGGCAGAAAGGATCTACCTGTCCATCAATTTCCTTAAATTAAAATCATACCTCCTCCAGCTATTCAGTGACTTTATTATCAGGGCACACTTTGCCCAAGTGCCATTGGACACTAACATGGTGCTAAAAGAGGCAACATGTCCTTCCTTCCTCACCTCATTCTTTGGCTCAAGAATATCATGCTTCAGAGTCTCTAAAATTTTAATAGGACATCTAAAAAGTTTGAATGGTCCTCACAGAACAGATGTTCCTTCAAAGCAATTGCAAAACATACTAAAAGTGTGCAATTTATTTCTGCTGCATGAGATATTCTAAATTTTGTCTTTGGAGATGAATATGACGTTTTCAGAAATTCCATTAAATTGTTTATAAAATAGACCCTGATTCTACAAATGCAATACTATTTTTAAGGTACACATTTTTACCCCTGTATGTTTTTCTTTCTTGTCAGTAAAGAACACCAAACAAGCCAAGCCCAAATGTTCAAACTGGCATTGCTAAATTTAGCTTCTGCATATTCTGGATGCAGTACTAAGCTCTTAGATAATAAGTTCCATCCTCCCAGAACACAATACAGGAAACAGTGCATAGCAGACTCAGCTTACCTTGTGGAAAGCCACTTGTAATGCAATCAGGTTGAGTGGGCCTGGGTTTTTCCACAGAGGCAATAACGAAATGCTGGCCTCTTGTTGAACTTCTGTCCAGAGATACTGGTCTCAAACAACTTCTGGAGAGTGGAAAAAGTACATCAGCACTACTAAGCTGCTTTTTGCCTCCCAGATAAGCTGTGCTATACATACTTCCCTCTGTTCCCCTAATCCTTTCAGTGTCTCACCTAATGCAGTCCTCATTGATTGAGCGTTATGAACACTCCTTGCAAATGAACATTAACAAAACTCTGAAGGGCATTATCGTTTGTGAACAATAAGACCTTCTCTTAGTTTCATTGAAGTAAAGTTGGTGAATTAAGGACTTTTGAAGAAATACTAAAGCATGTTTGTGCCAAAGTACAAGATCATCAAAACTTTCCGTTAATCAAGACTTACGGTTTAACTGATGGTTCTAAATTTGACCTAGCACAATTTAGAAGCAGTATATATCCAGAAGTACTCATCCACCACAGGATTTTTTAGCCTTCTTTCCATTAGGCCCTCAGTAAGGTCATTTTCAGTGCCCAAAGGCTTGGCCTCCAGGTGTTTCTTGCTTCTGACTGTCAACTATGGTGTGCCATATCAAGATTGTAAAAAAAGGGAAAAAACATACCTTTCAATCTTAGAGGAAGTTACACTGCTTTATTTTTAAGGATTACTCGTAATTTCATCTCTTATCATTCCCTCTATGTCTTCTTTGCAATTGGTTTGATTATTTTTTATTTCCTCTGAAAAACTCTCATTTTAAGATGAAGGAATTCCAATTCCACCATCTGATTAAAGAGGGGTGGTCTCTCCTTTCATATATAGCCTCATGCATATCATTTATTGCAAAAACAAAGTAGTCTGTAAGGCAAGGTCTTTGCAAGTTTTCTTCTTTAAGAGACTGTGTGACAGAGATGAAAGAGGGGAAGCCTGAAAGCTGTTGGCAGAAATAAGATATTTGATTCTTTTATTTACTGTAGCTGGAAAAATTAACTCTCAGCTGCTAAGAAAGAGTTAAACAGCATCACACACCACAATGACTATTATTTAAATTTAATTACAGTGTTCAATTTTTCCTTAAACCATTTGGAAATGGCTTAAACCTTGCATAAACATGGTTAACCAGTTCTATTTCCTAATTCAGTCAAATTTCCTGCTTCAATGTCAGTATTTAATATTTTAAAACTTATTGTGACATCTGTATTAACAATGTAAATTTATTGCATAGTCAGAGTCCCAAACAGATTTAGACGTTTCAAATTTGTAACTCATTCTGAAGTCAATAATGTACATACAAAATTTGCGTATTATTGAAAAGCTGCTTAGGTTTTCCAGATAACATTACTGAAATCCATGCTGCATGTTTTCCCTGTCAAAATAGACTTTAAAAAAATACAATAATTTTCAGCATAAAATCAGTGGTATCTCACAATATAAAAATTATTATTTTTCATATTTTTAATAATGTCATAACACTTAATATTTTTTAATCTAGTATTTGCATATCTGTTTCACAGAGAAGTTTATCACATCAGGTAGAACTAAAAAAGAAGTATAATTTACAATTGAGAATTACGTGAATGTTTTCTTATTCACAATTTGGTAAACACAATATATGGTAACAGATGGAAAATGTAATTATATGATTTTGCAATTCCTCCAGCCTGTTGCAGGTTAAAGAAGACTTCACATACACTGCTAGGTCAGTTACAATCTTAGGGGTTTTCTTGTTGTTCCATGTCTAGTGGGTCGTTTATGTGAGTTACTTTTAGAAGCACAGCAGCTGGGAAACTGGAGTTCATCTCCGTGGTAACAACCACATTTTTGCTGTAAGTTACTTTGAAGATTTTCCCCATACGTAATTAAGATGGAGGTAGAAAGCATAAAGTAATGTTTTATTATAATGTAAGGTGATATTAAAGAGCTGTGGAATATATAATGGTATTTTGAAAGACAACTGGTAGGCAAGAATACAGTAATTTAAATCTAAGTCCTAGTACTAAGGCTATTTAATTTCTGACTGAATAAGATAATTATTACTAAAGGAGGTTTTCATGGCAACCATCTGATTATTTCTTCTAAAAAGTCTAGTTTATTACACCATTTAATACTGGAAAAATGAATCAAATATTTCTCCAGTTTCTGGATATATTGATGGAAAATCAATACAGAAACTAACAGAATAATATGTTTTATTTGCTCTTTTATTTATTTTCTTTGTAATCTAGGTTTCAAAATACAAAATCCCTTATAAAATACTTCTGAAGACTATATTAATCTCCAAATGTATATTAACCCTGGTAGCAAGGCTCCTATTTCTAGTAGAACATTCTATTTTTTTTTTTCTTTAATACCATATTTTCAAATGAACCCCAGTATTTCACTTCCTTCTCTTTCCTTTTATTTGAAGTTTTACACAGGCAGGAGCCTTCCTGGAGAGACAGACCAAGTGAAACTAAGTCATTAATTTCATTTCTGTATCCACTATTTACACATCTTCTCTCCTATTTAAGACTTTTCATTGTGACTTTAGTAGGCATCATTTGTAAACTGATTCACTGCCAGTTAGAGAATGTTCTTCTAAGGTGCATGATTTGTTCAGCTGATTCTTTAAATCACATGCAATACTTTTATTTTGTATTCTGCTATTTTAGTCTTGCAGTTTTTAAGTAATAATACAGCAATACAATTAGAGTTGTCAATAACCTACTGCACCTCATATTCTTTGTAGATACTATAATTTTTAGAAGTACATTTATAAAAAGCAAAATTTAATTTTCAATATGTCTTTTAGACTATAGTTTGGTAAAATCAGTTTAATGTTTAAAAAATAATTTTTCCTTTAAAACACTGTAGAAAAAAATACTAGTCCCCAAATGACAGTGTTTTCTATTGACTTCAGTATGAATGCTATGACCTTGCATTCCTACAAAAGATATTTTTAAGACTACCTAGACTCCGTTTCAAAATTGAATATTTATTTAGCATTAATTTCACCCATACTTTCTCATAAGATATATGTCTTATATACTGTATGTATTCATATACTGCATGTGTATACATAACAAAGGGGACTTACGAAAGTTAGTGAAATCCGAGATTCAAATTATTCTAGGAACCTGTATCAATTTAGAAGAGATGATGAAGGAGAAAGGCAGGACATAATTCAGAGTTAAAACTTATTTCAGTCGTTAAAATGAAAGAAACCCAATTAGAATGACAAAAACCCAGCCAAAAGCACAAGACCCACTGAAAGCGCTCCATGCTTTCACAGGATCTACAAAGAGAAAGTGAGTACTTTGTCAGTCTTAAAATATGATTTGTTAGCAAAAATGAATCTGTAAAACCACACTGCGAGAGAATCACAAAGTAAGCAGAAAAATGCATTATTCAGAATACAGAAGGAAATAAACTGAAGTTTAATCAATATTTTTTTCTTCTGCAATATGCTCCTTGAAAAAGTTTATCTCACATTGAGTATTTGAAGTACCTAATGAAACATTCAGAATGTGCACAATGTCATAGGAAGAAGCCTTGCCTACAGCTAAAACAAATCTGAGAGAGAAGTGAAAATATTTCTGGGTAAATGAATGCTTAAAATGAAAAATGGGACAGCCGAGTAGAGAAGTAGCACCACTTTGGAAAGAATCAAAATATTCTGAGAAAGTTATTTCAAAAAGTTTTTGTGTATTGTCTCATAGTGAGACTGTACGGTCCCAGATATTTTCCCCCAAGTTGTGGTGAATGTAGGTCAGATTTTAAGTCATACTGCTTGTTGAACATTTTGCTTTATTGTTATGCAGGTTGTGATGATATCCCATGGTCCAATCAATTCTAGGATTGCTCTATGCTGTATTTCTTTTCACAGCTGAATGGCCATTAGCTCAATTCAAAATGGATTTTTCAGAGAAGAGGCTATGCATGGCAAACAACAAATACTGTTATCTGATGCACAACTGGGAAATTCATTTTGAGATAGTTCTTGGAATACCTGGCGAGAGGGTTATAGTCCCTGAAAGTCTGAAGGAGAAAGCATGTGGAATTTTTCACCAAGGCAAGCAAACATTATGTTTAGCCAAAGAGAACAGCCTAGCAGATAGATCAGTAAATCACTCTGAATTGGCCCACTCAAGACACAGAGGCAGGCTAGATCCAAAGCAAATTACTTTCCTTCCAGGAACTAGAAGGCAGCTAGGGAAATAACTATGATTTGCAGAGTAAATACTCCCATCTTTCTTCATTCATAATAGAATTTAAGCTAACAATTTGATCCTAAAGGTTTTGTTTAATAAATAGTTGTGGAATGGTGTTCTGTAGAGCGATGTTAATCACAAAGTTTGGGAATACAGTAACTGAAAAGAGATACTGTGTAGCACTTTCCAATGGGACAGCTACCTGCTTATCTGCACCAGCACTTTATTAACCACAATATTCTGACTTTATTCTTCTTTCTCCTTTTTAACAGCTTCGTTTTCTTTGCTTTAGTTCCTTTCTAACAACAGAGCAATAAGAAGATAATAGTGTATATTGTTTAATAAGATTTTATATTTTATTTATGCCTTCTCTTTTTACTTTGTCTTGCTCTACTTGTGACTTCTTTTACCTCCTGCTCTTAAAAAATGAGAAACCCTCCCAAGACATTTGACTCCTGATTCTAGTTCCATACACTACTGTACATCTAAGTGGAACTAATTAACTGAATCAGTAAATCTACATGCACTGATTAAACTAATCTATTTTAAAGATAAATGACGTCTCTTAGTCCATCTCATTCTGGTCTACCTCTCCACTTTAAGTGCCTGAAATTAGCAAATCCCTCTTTTAACCCATGATCTAACAGCATCTAACACACAGCACGGATTATGAGGATCAATCATAATTTACTCATACGCAATTAATATCCATTTTCAAGCCATTGTTTTCTTTAAAATCTCCAATGGAAAGCTACACTGAGGTGGGGGAGAAGGGGAGGGGAACGTTACTTTAGGAAAGGAAAAACAAAGAAGAGAAATCTATATTCAAGATTGTGAAATTAAGCTTCCAACTATTCATAAGCTCTAACATAGCCGAGTAAATAAACCTGAAAATTTAATGCATTTTCTATTTTTAGAAATTGTTAAGACACTTATATTTCTAAAATTAAATTAATATAGATTTTATCTAAAATTTCTAAGCCCCTTCTCTAAATTTAGTAGACTGCTGTATACAAGTGAAGTTGTTTTGAACACCAGGAGCAGGTTCCTGTGAAGTGCTGATATTTCCCTGGTCTGGTGTCTGATCTGATTCCTTGGTGGCCTGGTTTATATCTCCTCTTTCCATGGCAAAATTGACTTCTTCTCTTCTCTGCTGTTTCTGTGACTAACTGGTGCTAAATGAGCCTTTGCGCAGAAGAGAGTGTGCCTAAGACACCAACAATCCTATTTAGTCTTCCATTCCAAGTGAATCGTTACTCGTTATTCTGCATGTTAGGAGGAGATAAGGGACTCTTAGATTATATGGAGACAAGATACAGAAGGTTTTAGTCTTGTTAGATGCTTCTGGAGGTGGCAAGGGAATCTGAGAAAAGAGGAAGAGATTTAAAGTTATCATGTATACCTGAATGTTTCCCCAGTAAGTGCCATAAATTTAATTAAAAGGTATCTTAAAGGGAAAAAAAAGTGTTTTACCCATTAGACTATGCCATGATTAGGAAAAATATCCAATTTCAAACCTGAAGCCTGTGGTTTAGCTATCATCACTGATAACATGGAAGGAAGCCTTTTCCTTCATTTTATGCATCTTGGATAAACTGAAAAGAACAAGAAGGATGCATATGAAGCTACACAAAAAACCTGCAAGCTCACAGATGTTACAATGATGTTGTCACCTGGGCCACTGGTCCTTAGTGATCACCATCACAGTAATGTTAAAATTCTAGTCCTGACTGTTATGAAACCCCATGTTGGAAAGACAAACATAAGGAGTTTGTGTGGAGCCAAAAGTAATCGCTAGCTTTTAAAGTAAAAGAGCTTATCCATTTCCATCCAAATTATCAGGCTGGAGCGTAGTGCTGTGTATGTATGTACTCAGTGCTACAGGCACCAACCAGTGCAGTGGTGCCATTTCAGAGATACATCTAATTCCCCATAAATACCAATCAACTGCTGAAAAGGTGAGTTGTTAGAGCAGGAAAAAACACGAACAGAAAGTTCACTCTGAAAATATAATTCTAAATTTTAATTTTTGCCGTTCTTAGACTATCATGCTGAGGGGAGTAAAGCCAAAAAAGATTTCTACTTGATGGCAACAAAAGTTTTAAAGCAGCACAGTTAGAGCACAGAAATTCACTTTGCAGAGTGGAGCATACATTACAGAATAGTTTGAGAAGTTTCAGAGATATTAAATCAGATCAAGAGATTATCTGAAAAGTGTCTTCCAAGTGGAAATCATTCACGCTTCCTTGTATTTGAGGACTTTAATCTTTTGTATTTCCTTTAGCAAGATTGTGGTGCAGCAAAGGGATTGCAGATGAGGGAGAGAATGCCATGCAATTGCACTGGTTTTTGACTGTGTAAAGACAGATTAGTCCATAAACATACAAGTTTTCTATCAGTTTTAGAGCATTTCTTAGAAAGGACACTACAGCTTTGGTAATGAAAGGAAACTGAAAGAACTAACATGTTCAAATATGAGTTCAGAATGAACAGGTAACACATTCTTCTTCAAGTTCCTTGAAGATGTAACTGTTAATATAGATAAGGGAAACCAAGAAAAATAGCTCTCTGAAATAGTCAGATAGTCTTTCACCACTTCCTTCTACATCAAAACGAAAAATAGTTGAAGTAGAGAGTCACTGTGAATAATGTGTCAGAGTCATTGGAAAGAAAGATGAGCCAAAGTTACAAAACCGGATTTCTGGTAGCTCCACACTTGAATTTGAACCCTGAAATATTTCTATACTTATCAAAGCACCAGAGAAACTATTTTTTTTTTTTTTTAAACATACACTTAAGTTAGAATCAAAATATGACATGAAGTTTTTAAACCAAAAAATTTTGTTTTCTCAAAATAGCTGAACTGGAAGACAATGATCTTGACAATGATCCTCTGTTGTGAAGAGGGGAGTATGTCATTACATTATATCCCATTAGCAAATGGTCCATAAGAATGGAACAAATTTGTCACCTGGACATGAGCCTTGCTTCTCCTGGATCAGCGCAGACCTAAGAGCTCTGCTTTGCTTTTCAAATACAATTTAGATTTCACATGGTTCTGATACCAAAACTTTGCACTGCTCTACTCAGAAGATCCTGTTCAAAGTCAGTATCTGATATCACCAGACACTTACCATCACAGCATATTAGCATTGTAATGTTGTGCTCATCCCACCATTTAACACTTAGAAGGCACTGATGCATTCATTTAATTAAAATTGCATATGGCTCTTCTTCATCTGGTTTTATCTGATTTGCAAAGAATTTATCCCAGAATGCGCCATAAAATTTGCTTTATCTTCCTTGCAGATTTCCATCACTAAGAGGACATATTCTGAACCACAGTCCTGAAAAATGAGTTTTCCCTCATTTCCTAGGAGATTGTTTGTTATATAATTCTCCAGATGTTTTAAATTTTACTTTAAAGTTCTTTAATAGGTTATTCTACCAAAATAATTTTTACTTCTTTGATTAGTTTTTGAAAGTGATTTGGTCTTTACTACATGAATTAATTACATAGATTAAGAGATTCTTCTCTTTTATCAGGGCTGATCAGGCCATCAAGGACAGGTGAAAGTCTTAATACTAGATTGGATTAGATTCAGTTCTGAATTTCTAAATGGAACGAGGATATTTGGACCTCTGGTTTTATTCTAAACACTTGTAATTTAAAGACATCAAAGGTTATCCATGAGATATGGAGGCTACAAAGTTTCTTTAAGAAACATCCACCACCTCCCAAATGCTGAAGGGAAAACTGAGCACACAGCCCTTCCCTGCCGGCATACAAACACAGCTGACGGCTGACCTTACATACACATCTCTTACTTGCTTAAAATGCCCACCTTGCCTTTTTCCCTGCTTTCTTTGAAGGATATTTATTTCATGGAGGGGAAAACATAATACATTTTCATTTCTCAACTAAGTTAAGGGAACTCCATTGACCCTCATACACAAAACCAACCAGCTTCAAGCCTCCTTCTTCACTTCTTATTGGTTCCATATGCCAATTTTTCCTTTCAGGCACTACACTCCTTTTACCTACTTCACTTCCCTGAGGAGAAGTTCATACTCCCATGTAGTAGTATGTTATTCTCCAGAGAAAGACCCTTTTTCATTTATTCCAGTCCACCTATGAAAGAGGCTGGAAAACACTGTGTAAGCCCTGTGCAGGTTATACGGTGGAAAGACCTACGGCTTAATGCAACACAGCATCCTGAAGTACTAAAGCAACTAAGAGGTAATAGGAGGAAGGAATACAAATGGATGGAAAATATATGAGTCTCTCCCTTATCTACTTCCAACAGGCATTAGAAATGGAAAAAAGATGGTCTTTCACTTTTTATTGCTGAATTTGGAATATGTGGGTCTAAATTAGATGCTCTTACTCCCTGTTGCTTTATGTAATAGATAGAGAAATTTTAATGGACTTACTGATGTCCCAAATTCATTTAGTTTCCTAGTGATCCAGTTAAATGTATTTTTAAACTGTTGAGATAGCTTAAAAATCAATTTTGATATCTCCCTAAGCTCTAGCAGTTCCTATTTGCTCTCCCAAACCAGCTGGGAAACAGGTGGGACAGCAAGGCCTTCTCTCATCTTAGTACAGAAGGAGAAATTTCTAATAAAAATTCTTTCATTTGTGAATTCCTTCTTTATATTCTGTAGCAGCTGGCTAGAATTAAGTGTCACTATTTAAAATGCATAGGGCATGGTTCAGGGCACAAATGATATTTAAAAATCACACACACACACTTCTCAATTTCTTTTCTCTCATAAGGCATTATTACACCCTTGGTGTCTACACCCAACATGATGGAAGATGAACACTGGCAGTGGTATGATAATGTCAGAGGCATCAGTTGCAACTGTTTCAGAAGTCACCAATAGAAGCAAAAATGAGGAAAGAAAAAGTAATAACCATGTGACTTAAAGCAAAAGTAGCTGGTATCTCACTTGCTGAATATAATTAGGAAAGATAGATCCAGTCCACAGAGCACTGTGGACATACACTTGAAAAGTGAGGTCATAGCAATAAAGCTTAAGAACACAAAGCATGATCAAATGGCAAAAGTTTAATCTTTAATCTTTATACCCTCTTTCTATGCACTTTCACATGACTGAAGGAGGTTTCGCTTTGCCTTCACTTAAAACTACATTGTAATATAACTTCTGCAACAATGTGAAATTTATAGGTGATAAATCAGATTGCCTGAATTTTACAGGGGATACTGTTCTCTAGGTATATGCTCCTCAAATTCAGTAGTAAATACAGCTATATATAAATACAGAGGAAAATGATTAAAATATTTTCTCTTAGCTCACATATTTGTAATCCTAAATCTGTAGCTGACTTGTTTTATTAATCACCTTACTAATATGCCGTGGGATCCCACAGAGAGAAAAATTACAGAACTGTCAAGCTCTTCTGATGATTAGTTCTTGTACAGAGCTCAAAACTCTTAGATTACATCTCTAGAGGTCTTGCTACATGAAATTGCAGTATAAATAGCTGGTTTCTTCAGAATTATTTGCTGGATTCTTTAGGGATATATTAGCATATCAACTCTAAGCCACTGTATACTGCTCGTGACCTTTCTGAAGCAGGAAACTTTGTTCTTAGAAAAGTTCCCTTGAAATATAAACTATGCTGGGTTACTGTGGTCATACCAACATTTAAATTCATTAGTTTGTAGAACTGTTTTCATGTACAACTGCTCACATTTTATATCTAACAATAAAAATGAAAGTATAAAGAAAACTCATACTGAATCTTATGTGGTTTTCTAGTGTTGAACAAAATCAAGGATATATAGCAGAGTATGGCAAGACTGAGCCTACAAGCCATTTTCTTTTTTCTTTACACATTAGCAAGTATTGAGAACAAAGAATCTCCTGCCATGATTCTTGCATTGCACTGTTGATAATTTCCCTAGCTGGGCAAAGAAGTCTCTATCAGTCTTGATGAAAAGTATATAATCATTATTCTGAACTGCATTTATCACCATCTTCATTTTAAACTTCCTGCTTTTCTTTGCCGGTTTTCATTAAAGCGTTCTGTTGCTGCTCATTTCCTTACTCTGCTGCAGAACTCCATTTCTAGGGAACATCACAGTCATAAAAACTTCAAGAGACTGTTGAATTGCTAAGTTTCCCCTTTTAGAGGACATATCAGTATGTAGAAAGCAAAGTAGGCAGAGCCTCAGTTTCAAGCCACATGGACTACCCCTATTAGTCCTTGACCAAATTCAAGGAGACCATTCCAGGGCAAAACAACATACTCTTTTTCTTTATACTTCTGAGAAGAACACTATGATAAACAACTTACTGACTCTTCTCCTATATTTAATTTGGATTGTACAACGGGGGTATTGCTTTTCAGAACACTGACAAAAACCAAACCAAACCCAAAACACACACACACTAGTACAAACGAGTACAAACCCCCATCCTGACTGTATTCTTGCAAAGGCTGGATACATACCTGAGTAATCAATGTACTTTTACCCATTCTTTCAAAAGTTTTTAGACATACCTCAAGTGAATCATCCACTCCCTCTTGCTAACCAAGATGCCTCCAGTAAACAGGGATACCACAAGTAATCAGAAAACCACCAGAAGATGAGGGATGACAAGGACGTTCACTGGGAGGAGCTGGCATGCAAATCAAGGCTCAGAGCTAAGTTGTTGTGCCTGACCCTAGCTGGAACCCTAGCTAGGCTTTCTGTAGGGTAACCAAGCACAGTAGCTCTCTGCTCTTCCCTTCAGCCAGGCCCACGCATCTAAAGTCTGTCTCTAAATATACGCTTTCATTCTGGTGATGAGGTTCTCCAAGCAACATAGTAAGAACACACCTTGGTTGGTATGAAAACGCTAATTAAAAATGTGAAAATGAAAAAATCTTGTGTTAATAATTTTTTGATTGATTAGCTGAATTTTACTGGTTGATTGGTTTTGTTGAGTTTTTGATATGGGGGTTTTTGTGCTTTTCTTTTAGAGAAATGGGCTGATACTGTTAAAAAGTAATTTGATTGCTGTTATTGTAAAGCAGAATTTAAAATTATGGTGGATTTAAGTATACAAGATTTGGCCCAGATTCAAACTTCACTTATATGGCTATCAATATGGAACAAATCTGATGTAACAAATTTGCCCAGAGTTACACTAATGACAGAACTAAATCTCATACTTCACAGCTGAAATGTTATTTTATATGCTACATTATACTTGCTCCCAGGAGCATTGCCAAAATTTTTAAACAAAAATCTGAAAATTCAGAATGAATTCAAAGTATATTATACAGTAATTAAATATAATTATTTTTTTCCAACTTCTCACATTGTTGTAGTCTCAGGTAGGTTTCTGTTGGCAGGAAACACCAATAAATTTGAAAAGCTTTGCATCAAATGCCTTTCTAGGCCATTCTGCATGTTTGGACTAAATAGAATAATTAATTTCCCTTAACTACTCTAAACCACATGGATAGAAAGAAATTTTAAAACGTGATTTCCCATATGAATTATCACATTTCTTGTGATTAAATTTCAGGCAGTTATAATGTTATCTGTTTCTTTCAACAAGTACAATTATTGTTGGCATGTGCACCCAAATTGTATTTCACTTTCTGAAAAAAGAGCTCGTTACAATTGGGAAAGTCTCTAGTAAAAGGGAGGCATAGGAAAAAGTATTTTATAAATATTGACTTACCCTTAGTACCTGTCAGCAAAAATGTAAATGGTCACAAATCACAGCTGTAAAGGAAATACAATAAAATGCAGAACCAGATAGTATTATACACTGGCAACAATAATGTGATTTCCATATTCCCATTTGTCCAAACTGAAAACAGCCTAAACAAAACAAAGATGCTCTAGATGGATGGTTTTTTTTCATAATTAACAACACATATATATAGACATATATATTTGTATTCTGTATCATTATAGGGTAGAATATTTTATGTCAGTGTTGGTTTTGCAAGATAGTTCAAATACAACATATGGTTCATAGTTGTACAATTCTGTTCCTTGTCTGGTATATTTGACTATGTATGTTAGGCTTTTAAATCACCCATGACCTAATGATGCAGGTTGATTTCTGATCTGAACCCTTCTGCTGGTGCTTATTGTCAAGAAGCAAAAGCTTTACAGGAATGACTCTGAGCAGTTAGTTTGCAAGTGGATCCTTCCCTCTTGGAGAAATGGTGTTCCTGGACCTTCAGAGAACCTCCATACCAAATACCTTGTTTCCTAATGTCTTAGACATGAACTTACTATTCCAGCAATAAGATTGGTAACAAGGAATAACATTTCTGAGGCCACTGGGGAAACAGTTCTTTCCAAAATCATAATTTAAGTTTATTTGTTAGTATAGTACCCCTATGCTCAATACAAAAGACAGTTGGGCGAGAGAGAGAGTGAGTGTGCATTCACTGCTGCAGTCCCTTCCCACACAGTAAACTGATTCCTTGAAAGTTTATTGCCATCACTGCGTGTCATTAACTGCAGTGTCTTAGTACAGTTCATATCAATTTTCACCACTCTCAGCTCCAAGCCTGCATCCAGGACAAGCAAGAATATCTCCTGGCTTCTCAGGTGAAACCCTGCTTCTGTTGAAATCAGTTTAGCACCTTACTAGGGTCACAACTCTTCTGTCCCCATTGAGCCTCTATTTGAAACATTTTGCACTTGTGTAACTGATTAGTCAAAGCAAGCTAGAGGAAGATACATCGTGCACAATGGCTTTTTCAAGTATATACATTGGTAATTTCTGTAGAAATCCCTGAATTAATTTATAATTCATGTCTCAAGTTGGCTCATTGCTTTGTTTCTGTTATATGGGTCTTTTTTTTTTCTTTAAATCCCACACAGATACAGAATTAAGGGGCTCATAGACATGTCATGTTGAAAAATAATTTAAAATACTACTTTATTCTTTTGCCTTCTGCCTTCTAGTCTTTTTTTTCTCCTCCTGAACTCAGAAGCCAACTTCACATACATTGCTGACACAAAACAATTTTAAGTTTCTGTTTCCCAGAAATAGCTTTTTGTTACAGGACAGAAAAAGAAATTATTCAATTTTATATCTGTTTTATTCATAGCAGTTCCAGGCTTTGACTAAAACTATCGATGCAGAAGCATAGCCTTTTAAAATAGACTTCAGAGATTTTATTTAGTGAAGTCATCTGTGCTTTCCATTGCCGCTCTTTAGCTACAGGTATAAGCCTTGATATTCAACTGTTACTCTGAGAGCAAAGGCTGGCTTCCTTTTTACCTCCATGAAGACATTTAAAAAACACTGATTACTTAAAAAAAAAAAAAAAAAGGCAAAAAACCCACACATGCCATTTTTTCCACATATCCTACTCACTCTAGTATGTCAAAGGTTGGCTGAAGAACAAACATCATATGGAACAAGAAATACAAGACTGCTCATTTTATCAAATGTACAGAGAAAAGCAGTGCAGGAAGAAGGTCTGTTGTAAAGGTAAAGAATGATAGATGGTAAGGATTACAGGGAAGTTACCCTGTTCATTTTGCCTGTTAGATCCATGACATGTACACTGCTGTACATCTATAGAAAGGTTTCGTGAGACCTGCGAAAAATGCAGGGGTATTGTTTGGAAGAAGAACACATCTGAAATTTGGGAGACATTTCTAGGGATATTTACAAGAAGCCTCAATCTTCTTCTTAGATAAAACAGAAGGATTTCTGTCACTGGCTTTAAAAGGGAGAGAGATTGATCCTTTTAGTGTCCTTACAAGGCAATGCGGAAAAAGGCTGTTCATGAACTCATATGCTGAAGGAGAAAAGGTAATGCAGGTAAATGTAATATTAGAGAATACTTCAATAAAGCACTGTCATTCAATATAAACACCCAAGAATGAAAGCACTACAAAAAAAATAAAGCTATTTTTTGAATATAAGTATCTTTGAAAAAATTTAAAATACTCTAAGAAAACGTGATTAAAATTCGCAAGGAGAGAAAGAATAGGAGATTACTGAAATTCACCTAAGGTGAAATTAAAAGAAAATAGAGCAACAAAGACCAATTTCATCAAGCATAATTGAATAATCAAGAACAATAGAAGCAATGAGAATAGTTTTAAATATTAAATATTCTGAAAAATTGAAAGGAATTTAAAATTCCTAGGTGAATGAGAAGCAGAGTGAAGAATAAGAAAAAGGTTGTCTCTCCATTATAGGAGAGGAGAAAAGAGATATTCTCACACGCAGAGCAATCTCACTGCAGTAAGATCTTTGATTATGGTATGCATATCTAGTTTTCTAAAAGTCAGAAAATTAACTGGATGTGGCTATCTCACCTTTAAGCAGGAATTCTATCATGAGTCTGGATTACGTGTTCCTGTAACTACTTTTTAAGATCTAAAGTCTTAGAATCTGTCTCTGCTCCATATAAAACAGAGTTCTGTCTCTTTCTGTGATCAATTGTCAGCATTAAAATATTTTCTTTTAAAGTTTGAGATAGTCCCCCCACTTGTATGCAGCTTGTGTAGGACCGCATGCCACTCGAAGCCTTATTCATGTCACACACTTAATATTTGGTCCATTCTACGTCTGAAAAAAATTACACTAAAAGAGTCCATGAAGAAATATTTGTTCAGCTTAACTAGAAAAGCTTTTCTCTTTTTATTTTTCCAATTATTTTGAAAATGCAAACATTAAAGCAGTAATTTTTCCACTGTATACTCCCTTATGTACCTCTACTCCCCCAGAAATAAAATTTCCTTGGTTCCCTGAAGCATAAGACTGGAGCTGTGTGTCATGTTGTTGTACTTAGTTATTGCAAAATTGCTTATTCCTCTTGCTTTGGCACTCAATTCAAAATAAATGACGGATTTTATATTGCTTCTGAATTTTGATGTAATAGTAGCAAGCAGCAGTACATTTTGGCAGTTCTATGGAAATCCTCCAAAGGTTGCTTTTAATACTTCCTTGGTACTTATTTAGGGAAAATAACTAAATATCAGCCATGTGTTTTCATTTATTAACAGTCCCTGAGGAGCACAGGCAATCAATGTCTTGACTTAGTGGCTTTTCTAATTTGCTTTTAAAAGTATTTGGTTTGGGGATTTTTTTCTTCATTTCTGTCTATTGCTATGTATTTATTCTAGCAAGGCCATAGTTTAAAGAGAGGAGACACAAGACTTGCATTTGTCAAAATTCTCTGTTTAGTCCATAGTCTCAAACAGAGCCTTAAGGAGTTTCACTGTCACCAGAAATGAGATTTAATTTGAAGTAGGATGATGCATCATGCCAGTTTTCCAAAACAGGTTTTTTGCTGTAATTTCTAAAGTTCTTTTAGATATCTGAAGACTTATATTATGGAGTTCTTTCAACATGAAGACAGAGATCTTGAACTTGATTTGACTTTCTGACCTAAGCCTGAAGAATGGGAGGGATGGGATAGGTCAAATATGATCTCAAAAAGCTGTTTTGATGACGACATATGCTTTATTGTGGGAATGCTCAACAAAAGCTACTGTTCAGAAATGGCAAGAAGTACATATATAAGCAAGACCAGTAATAAATGCCTCCTTGCACATCCTCCCTATCACACAGCTCAAAGTCCAGAAGGCAAATAATTAATAGAAAATTAAACTTCAGTTAGGGAATGGAGTGTTCTTAAGCTTCAATGTAGCACAGAATGAGGACTAAATCACAAGTGTGGTTAATGCACAAACTGAAAGCCTTTGTGCTTTTCCTTTGTTTTTGTAAGCTAGAACTTCTAGATTTCTTCGTGGCAAAAAATTCTTGTCAGTTCATAAATAACTATATACAACAAAAACAAATCATTAATAGTTTCAACTAACATGGTATCTCTGATACTATAGCAGAAAGATGACATCACACCTGGTGAACCTGTCACTAGTCAGCAAGAAACAAAAAAGAATTCCTTGTAACAATAATGTGCCACTATTATAATTGAAAATATGGTAATCGTCTTGAAAAGAATAGTTGCTAAAAATACAGGGAAAGCTAACCTTGCTGGAATTCAGCCCTGAATTTGTTGTCAAATTATTTATGCCAAAATGCAGGAAACTTCTTTGGGTTACAAGCCTGAGGCAAATGAAGAGAATATTATCCATCCCAGGTACCCAAGACAAGTTCTGCAGGGGTTGGAGCTATGCATGACATTAACTATTCCATCAAGATTTAGTATCTGTTATTAATAAAAAAATATTAATTCACCATAGGATCCTATTGCTTTTTGTACTATAAAAGTTAGTTATCGTCCTGCCTTGGTTAGATGACCAGCCAGCCCTAAAGATAAAAGTACTAAAAATGCAAATGGGGAATTGAGACCAAGATAAAGGAATGGCAGATTTATTAAGCAATTACTATATATTTTCTGCCTTTAGATGAAGAAAGAGGGTTGATGGACTGCTGCATACCATATTGAGTGGTATAATACAGTTAGCAATTGTAGTGCACAGATAGCAGTGGAAATGGGTCTGAAAAGATTAGTCATGTATTAAAATAGACAAAGTACTCTGTCTAGCGATACATTGCTAAGAGACGGGACGGAAATAAAGATGGAAATGAAGAAAATTTTTTTGTCACACTAATCAAAAGCCTGAAAAATATTAGACCATTACAACTACTCAGAAAACAGCCATAGAAGAGACTCTGGTCACTTTACCCAGTCTGAAACAAAATGATCATGACACCCTCTCAATAAACAGCTGGGAAAAATAAAAAATTTTTGGGGAATGAGCCTCCTAGCACTACCTGAAATACCACAATAGAAGTGCATTTGTAATCTCCCTGACAGCAGAGTGCAAAAACCAGAAGTCTCCTATGCTGTCATGACATAAGTTTACTTACCCTGGTATTCCAGCAGGTTTTGGTGCATCCACTGATCTGTAATTATGGCAACAAAACTTCTGACTACTGGAAGTCCTATGACTGCAGAGCAGATACATACAAATCATAGTCTGACTTGAAGAAAAAGCAGAGGGAGAAAAGCTCGGTAGCTAGTTTTTCTTGCCTTGAACCTTCAGTATTGATTTTTCTGTACTATTGCTTTGGCAGAGAAGTTAATCGAGGTTTGAGGCATTTAATGGTACTAGCTCACATCCTGTATGTTAAGATTCTCTTTGTACAAAACATAATGCCACCCTCCCATAAGTGACAGATGATACAGTTTTAAGAAAGCATTCTTAGAAGGATAATGTCATATTTGCTGTATGAAAACAAGTTCCGTGTATTTTTTTAAATAGATGAGCACTACTGAAGGAGGATGAACAGAGTTATGGACATATTAATTTAATATCAGTTTTAGTATAAAGGATATATTCCACAGTTAACCGGGGTCATGAAAAACATGCTCTGACAGAGACCAAACATGAATTTAAGAGATAAATGTCGTAAGTGACTTGCAGGAAATTTTTTAAGATTCTTACCATTGTGGCAGGCATGTGGAAATAGTGTATACTTTAGTTTTTCAGAAGCACCTGATAAGAGCATACCCTGTATATCACCTAGCAAAAAATAAGGCAAGAAGGAAGCATAAAAAAAAAAGATCCCAGCACCACCTGTGGGATAAGAGCAGAGCTGAAGCAAACAGAAGCTGGTGACTGGGTTGCAGGCCAGGCCACATGTCCTCATGAGGAAGCAAAGGAGGTGTTCTGCTGATTCCTGAGCTCCTCTCTGTGGGAATGCCAGGCACTTTGTATGTGAAGCAAAGGACTCCTGCAACAGACAGAATATCATTTTTTGCTCCCAGACACGGAGGTGAAGCTGACACAAATTAAGGAGAATGAAGATTCAAGGTACCCCATGAGTAAGAATGAGAGAATTTACTTCCCCTCTGATGCTGAGCAATAGGTGAGTTGTGGTTCAATTCTCATCTGATCCCTGCTGTTTGCCAGGGCTGTGCACTGTCTTCCTAGTGTTTGGTGTGTTGTCAGAGTCCTCAACAGAGCTGCACCAAAATCGCCAAAGGTGGGTTTATAGGATAAAATAAATTTATTGGAATGAAAACAAAAGCAAACAAACAGTAACAAATAAACCCAACCACCAAACACAAAACCAAAACACAGCTTGCTGCTTGTGCTATAATTATTTTAAAAGTGTGGTACTTTTAATTAAAATTATTGTCAAAGTAGGGAAATCAGTATTTTAAAATGCATTGGAAAGATCTACCATTTTGCATCCATTTAGGGAAATGATTTGGTTTAGCCTGTTAGGTAGTGGGCAAGAGACAGGATCACAGAAGATGCATACAGAGAGAAAACAAAGTGAGCAAGATGGCATTGCCACAGTAAGCAACACCTTACCTCTTTTGGTAAGAAGAGGATTAGAATACAGAATAAATCAGGCAAGTGGTATCAGAATTCCCTGGGATTGCTTTTTCCTACAGAAACCCCATTGAATAAAGTCAAGCTTTTCAAACCAAGAACCTTGCAAAAATGCATGCAAGTAAAATCTTCCAAGACCTTATTTTGTACTAGTTTTCTCCACATGGTATTAAATAAACAGGCAGACCTGTTTTCTACCACATATTACATTGTTTCAGGGGTTTAGAACGTGTGTAGTGAATAAAGACAAGGGCTTTCCCAGAGGCAGAAGCTGCTCCTGTGAACAAGGACACAAATAGCACAATGCCGAACTGGATGCTACAGCTGCATCTGACAGGATCTATGTCCATAGCACAACACAATGCTGTGCTGGCTCCACTGAGGCGAAACAAAGCAAATTAGGAATGCTGTACTAATGCAGACCTGCTGAACTCTGCATGTAAGCAAAGAGAAGTAACTGTACAGTTATGTGAACTGTGATAGAATCACCGAATCATAGGATTGTTTATGTTGAAAAATACCTCTAAGATCATCAAGTCCAACTATTAACCCAGTACTCCCAAAACCACCACAAAACCATGCCCCTAAGTGCCATAGCTACATATCTCTGAAATACCTCCAGGGATGGTGAGTCTACCACTTGGCAGCCTGTTCCAATGCTTGACCATCCTTTCAGTGAAGAAATATTTCCTAATATCCAGTCCAAACCTCCTCCCGCATATCTTGAGCCCCTTTCCTTTTGTCTTGTCACTTGTTAGCCGTGAGAAGAGACCGACCCCTCTACAACATCCCTCCTTTCAGGCAGTTGCAGATAGCGATAAGATTTCCCCTAAACCTCCTTTTTTCCAGGCTAAACAACCCCAACTCTCTCAGCCATTCCTCACAGGACTTGTGCTCCAGACCCTTCACCAGCTCCATTGCCCTTCTCTGGACACGCTCCAGAGCCTCAATGTCTTTCATGTACTGAGGGGCTCATAACTGGACACAGCACTCAAGGTGTGGCCTCAGCAGTGCTGAGTCCAGGGGGATGATCACTGACCTGGTCCTCCTGGCCACACTATCACTGATTCAAGCTGACATGATGTTTGAATAGTCATTGATATCAAGCTTCGCAGTTGGATACCAATATATTTTCTACTTATATACACGCACATCCTGAGACTGTGGAGTTTGAGTCACTGAATAGTCTCAACTGTGTCTAAAGCTGATCAGAATTGTGTTTTCAAGGCATAAAGTTTGCAATGCAAGCTCTTCCAAAGAAGAAAGCCAGAAGCTGTTCCAATATTGATGCTACTTGATGTCCCAGTTCTTCTATCTGGGAAATGGAACTAATGGAATAATATCCCTTTTCTCAGTATCATGAAAATTAGTTTATGCATTTGGATAGGATAATGAAGATTTACAGAAAAGCATATTGGTAAAATAATTTTATGTCTCTAAGAGGGTTAGAATAATGAACCGTAGATAAATTTCAGTGCCATATACTGAGCAATAAGATTGAAAGGTTAACTAATGGTTCCTACCTTTTAATTGCAAAGCACATTCTACACATTGAATAAGTCCAGGGATCTGGAGGGGTTAAGAGAGCAGTATGTGACCACAGTAAGGTCGTTGCCACTCACATTCTCAAATGGCAATGTTGAAATGATCCTAGCAGTAACCACTTTGAAGTATTTGACTTTGCAGTTCTAGAAATAATGTTAAATTCTTTTAAAAGTCTCCAAGTTAGGCCATAACTAATGCAGAGAAGCCAGTCTGCCTCCTAATACATTTTTATGATGCTCTTCTCCTCATCCTCTACCCTTGCATTTTCCCACAGGGCAGAGATTTCCTCTTCAATCCAAAATATGTAAATAACCCAAATGCAACACTATTACCTTCCAGACATACAAAGGCCTACAAAAATGTGTCACAGAGGCAGTGCAGTAGCAGATCTATGGCTGACAGGAAAGAAAAATGAAGCTGTATCAGGATAAAATAGATTTCAAGATAATCTTATTTCAGGGTCTCTTTTGTTCTCTTGTCCCCATCCAACCTCAATGCAAAAACAAATAAATCTACTACTGTTCATGGTGATAACAACATATCATTAGCACCCTGCTCCCTGCCCCTCACACCACTGCTATTGGGCTCCCACTTGTAATCAAAACCATGAAGAAGAAGGTTCTGCTGTTATGTCAGACCTAGCTCCCACATGGACTAGCCCTGAGGTGGTTTTACCACAACTGCTTGAAAATGTAGTTGTGTTAGTACAACCAGTATTTGCATCTGCTTGGCAGCACATTAAAAAGAAAAATCAATTGCTATCGAACTTTAAGTCCTATAGGTTCTTATTATGAACAGATAACAACACAACCATACCATGACAATGAGTTTATGGCCATCACTCAATTGCAATGTCAGGCTATCCTTACCCACTAACAGATGACATTACTTTTACAATCAGTTTAATCACAAGAAAATTATAAACTCACCACCATCAGTATCAATTGTGTATGTTATCAGATGCGTTTGAAGAAATAATTAGTTTCTGTACTGGAATTCCCCAGGTAGAGAATATTAGCACACACATACATAGCTTTCATTTGAACATAAGCCGTGTAAAACAATAACCATATGGGTGCAGAACTACATCACACAAAATCCAGAAATAATTGAGCAGCTTTATATACCCAGATCTTTTCATTACTCTCCTGGCAGCCTATCACAGAAAACACACATTTTATCCTCATTATTTCACAGAAAGTTTACCAAAGAGGAAAACATAAACATTATTTTCATTTTGTTCTGCAGGGGAAGTGTCTATTTTACCTACTAAACATTATTTCAGGATATGAAGATTTTGTAGATTTGTGTGTGCACTCTGAGAGAACACAGGCAAAGCTGCAAGTTAGGCTCCTAAGCATGAGCTGCAGGTACACAGGGAAGCCATCTTTTAGTGTTGCAGAATGTTAATAGTCCTTCTAGTCCTTTATTTAAAAGCTCAAAAGGATGCTTTCGCAAATAAATAGCTTTTCAGGACCCCCATCTACTGGTTTGAGTCCTTACATGTAGGATTTAGATATGCTATTACTGAGCCTATATTTATCCCTAAATACTTTATATCTCACTGTAATGTTAAAGGGATGAGGCATTTAAAACCACCCAAAAATCTAAGTTCAGGACCAGGTCCATAGGGCTGTTAGATGGATACAAATAAATTATTTTTCAGTTGTTTGGGGTTTTTTTCCTGCAGGAATATTGTGGACTGACACAAAATAATAGGCTAACTTCACTACATTTCATTTTTTTGAACTCTTTTTTTAAAGAGTTCAGGAAGACCTGGAGGACTTATAGATGGCAGATTGGAAGCGACTGGTCTAGCACCATACCATTGTTCATTCACCATTAGAAACCAGAGAAGGGATCTTAGACCTCTACACTGAGGTGCTGTCTCCCAAAGGCAGCTAAGGTGTCTGACAAGGAAAAAAAAAAATCTGTTTAAATACTTACATAAAATATTACTGGACAAAAAAGAAAAAGCAAGGTTGTCATGCCTAGCCAGTGTTTCAGGCCTAGTTATGGGGCACCCCTAGAGCAGAAGTGCCAGAAAAGTCCTCTGAAGGACTAAAGCATCATTTGCTCTAATTTCTAGATCTTTGCAAATCTTAGATAAGAGTCAGGTGGTCAGACTGGGGCAGCTGCATGGCTACATCAAGCAAGAGCCTATGTAAATGCCAGATCAGATAAGGAGGAGGTACTGAGTTTTAGGAGAAGGTGACTGCTAAATGAGACTTTTTAACAGAAGTATGGGCTTGAAGTCTGTTTAAATTCCGTTTTAATGTTCAGTGTCTTTCTGTATGACTCAGTAAGACTTGTAGACGCCTGTGTATTATTGAAAGTCAATGAGAAGGAAGTCCTGAGTCACCAAAGTACTTTTTTCTTTCTTGCTATTTCCATTAGACAGTGTGATGTAATTATTTATGTCAAATACTACAGCAAGATTTTTACAGCAGAGGGATACAAGACTTTCATATTGACATTAGGTGAGTAAAAAACACAATGTTACATGAGGTTTAGAATCCTAATAGAAAGAGAAGTTAAATAGTCTTCTGGACTACTGCAGCTATCTAAGCTAAATGAAAATATTAAATTCAATTATTAGCCTGCAAAGTATCTTATTTTTTCTCTGTGTACATAATTACTTTTTGAAAGCAACAGAAGTGATTTTTAAATTATTTTTTCCTACACATCTTTTGTTCATTATTATTTGGCTGTACTTCGGAAAAAAGGATTTGTAAACCACAATTGTTCTTTGAAGTACATCCAAGCTAATTACACAAAGAACAATATAAACTCAACATAATTCAAGCAAATTTTAACACTCATACTCCTTTTTTGTTTATGGAACTTCCCAATTTATATTCTGAGATTGTAACAGCAGTCCTTTCCTCCTAGAAAGACTTAATCTTAAAAGGTATGCAAGTATTGGTAGTACACACTTTGGAATGCAAACCAAGATATGCACTTAGCAACTGACAGCTCACAGAGCGACTCCTGTTCTCTGTGATCTTCTCCACTCATCAGAGATTCCACTGGAGTGCTATAAGCCTGGTATTGCTAGCTGCAGAAGTGCAGACCATTGAGCATAGAAACACTACATTTCAGTGGGTTTTTTTTCCCTTTCTTACTGCAGTTTGCTACTTGAGAAGAACTTCAGGTTTGAATTGTGAAGTCTGAAACAAAGGGGAAAAGTAAAACACACCTTGTGAGAAGTATCAAGGATTTTCTAGTTTTGTAGACAACACTAAACTTCTGGAAAAAAAGGAGAACTTTCAGACCCTCTTCCAGAAACTGAGTCTACAACAGAAGGCAAACTTTTCTCTGCAATCATCTGAGAGTCAGCAAGCAAGAAGTTCAGCTGCAGAATCAGGAAGCGCAAGGGATGCAGCACAGTGAGTTTTTTAGCATGTTGCAGAAACAGAAGTTGGTCTGCTCAGGAAAACTTAGTAAATATGAAGGAGTGTATGGGTAAGGACAATAGGAAAGGGAAAAAGACAAGGAGGCCAAATGACTTGCCCAATGCAAATATCTCAATCTGTCTCTCTCTGATACCAGCCAGTGCATGTAGAGTTTACCACTTATTTTCTATTCTGCATAGAAGTCAAATATTGTGCTTTTCCACTACAAGTGCTTACAACCCATAAAGTCAGTTGTATCAGAATACAGTTTCCTCCTGGAGCAATGCCACCACCCTAACTTACAGGACACCCCTGTGGAAGCAGCTCCCTTGGAAGTGCTTTTCCCCAGGAGCAGCCTTCTACTGGAAACACACAAGCTTGCAGAGGCTCATCAAGCACACCAGTCCAACACATCTGCTACCTTGTTCTCTGGTCCTGAAACCTGGCCTGACATCAAAGCCTCCTACATCAGTGCTAAAGTAAGCTGAGCAGTCTGGCAAGGACTTGATCTTTCTAGATCTTTCTTTCTTCTATCAGCTCTCCAGTGTGCAGCAAACAGCTTAGCCTGACAACAGCAAAGCGAATAGATTAGTGGTGTGCTCTCATTTGCAGTGCAATCAGCACTGCCTTAGTCACTAACACATGTTCTTTGCCAACTTTTTTATAGCTTGTGTTACTTGTACCAGGATCTCCCTTTGCCCTATTCCCAAAGAAAATAAGAACTAACCAGAAACTACTAGACTTCCAAGCAGAGGCAACTATATAGAATGTATTTCTTCTGCAGCAGAAAGGAGGCTATACAACATCTGACATTGGCAAAGAATTCTGCCAAGATATAGGTCTTTATAGGACTCAAGATGGCTTGGACATACAGAAGGATTTGGCAGACCCGTCACATATTTAAGCGAATCCCAGTGCTGCGCTGCAGAAATGAAGCTATTGCTGTTCCACGTCAGCAGGCAGTGAAGAGACCACCACCTCTGCACCTCTCTGTGTGCTCTGCTTGGTGCACAGTATTGGCTTCCCTACCAGCACAGAGGCAGCTCAGCAGCAAAACAGACACACCATGCTGAGAGATAAAGAACAGTAAATCTTTGACTAACCTCGTCTCCTTTATGACAAAATGACCCATTTGGTGGATGAAAAAAAGGCTGTGGAGGTTTTCTGCCCAGAGTTTTATGAAACTTTTGGCACTGTCTCCGCCAGCATTCTCCTGGACAAACTAGCTACTCATAGCATGGACTGTCTGCTGGGTGAAAAACCATCTTGATGTGTGGGCCCAGAGAGTGGTGGTATTGAAAACAGTTAAATCCAGTTGGTGGCCAGTCACAAGTGGCATTCCCCAGAGCCTAGTTCTGTTTAATACCTTTGCCAATGACCTGGACGAGGGATCAAATGCACCCTCAATCAGTTTGCAGAAGACACCAAGCTGAGTAGAAGTGTTGATCTGCTGGAGGGCAGGAAGGCTCTACAGAGTGATCTGGACAGACTGGATCAATGAGCCAAGGCCACTGTCTGAGGTTCACCATGGCCAAGTTCCAGGTCATGCCTTTGGGTTACAACAACCCCATGCAGCACTATAGGTTGGGGACAGAGTGGCTGGGAAGCTGCCCAGAGGAAAAGGACCTGGAAGGGCTGGTTCACAGCTGTCTGAACAAGTGCCAGCATGGGTCCAGGTGGCCAAGAAGGCCAGTGGCATCCTGGTCTGTGTCAGCAATAGTGTGGCCAGCAGGACCAGGGCAGGGATTGTCCCCCTGGAGGCTGCACCTTGAGTGCTGTGACTGGTTCTGGGCCCCTCACTACATGAAAGACATTGAGCTGCTGGANACGTGAAAGACATTGAGCTGCTGGACTGACAACAGAGCTGGTGAAGATTCTGGAGCACAAGTCCTGTGAGGAGCAGCTGAGGGAAGTGGGTTTGTTTAGCCTGGAAAAGGGAGGCTCAGGGGAGACCTTATCGCTCTCTACAACTGCCTGAAAGGAGGCTGTGGTGAGGTGGGTGTTGGTCTCTTCTCCCAGGTAAGAAGTGACATGACAAGAGGAAAGGGCCTCAACCTGTGCCAGAGGAGGTTTTCACTGAAAGGGCAGTCAAGCACTGGAACAGGCTGCCAAGTGGTAGAGTCACCATCCCTGTCAGTACTTAAAAGACCTGTCGATGTGGCACTTAGGGCCATGGTTTGGGGTGGGTGTGGCAGTGCTGGGTTCATGGTTGGACTTGATATTCTTAGAGGTCTTTTCCAACCTAAGTGATTCTATGATTCTATCCTCCACTAATGCATGAAATGCATCCTAAGGCTTAATGCACTCAAATTAGAGATTCCTGCCAGGTGATCACAGAAATTGCCTGGAGGTTCTTCCACCCCAGATGTGCTAGATGTCAAGTGGGAAAGTTTCCATTTCTTCAGCTTCTTTCATTTCTTCCAGCAAAGTCCACTTAAACTTGGAAATAAGGATGCAATTTCACTTTCCAGTTGCAGGACACAATTTAAATGCATGTCTATCACTGAGAATAAATTATCTTAAGAAGTGCCAGGAGGTCATTATGTTCTTTCTGTTTATAATTGCTTAGATCTCCCTTTAATTTTTCAGCTTTTATTTATTCTGTTGAATAGATTCTTGTTTGTGTCTGCCTTTTTGTCCCTATTGTCCTTGTTATATAATCTACATTCTCCAGTAATATAAATAGCCTAAAACCAGAAAACAAAGCCCTTTGAAACAGGACACCTTCAGTACTTACCTTTCAATATTGTGTATCATACTTACACATTCAAGTTCATAGACTAGTGTGTCCAGTTAAGCATCTAATTATGCTGATCAATGCCCTTGTCCATTTAAATACCTGAATGAGGCCAGTTTCTTTCTGCAGTCTCTTATTTAGGTACAAAATTACTGATTTTAAAAAAAGAAGTTCAGTAAGCATGAGCTCTATGAGATATTTTTTCCACTTTTCTATTTTCTTAAGTATCTCTGTTATTATTACTGCTTTCCCAAGTATCAGGTATTGATATACTTTAAACTCGGAGAACAATTGAGTGCTCAGTTAAGTGCACAATAACCCTGGCAAACATGCAGGTCCAGACATGTTCTAAAATCTGTATTTCTAAGTAGCATGCAGTATGTTTATAAATTACTGACCTGAGAAAAATTACTTTGCTGATATACATTTAGCTCTGTTTTCAGTCATTTCTAGCAGGCTTTTGGGAAGAAACAGATGACTAACACATAACAAATTCCAACATGCATAGATGTATATAAATCAAGAAGAAAGCAAAACCATGTTGCATCTTAATTTTGCAAAAGGATAGAAGATTATGGCAAGGAACTTTTACTCTGATGACATTTCAAGAGCCTGTATTTATGTTGAAGGCTTCGGGATTTTTTTTCATATGAAACTGTAGAGACTTCACAAAGTGTTATTTATTTAATATAAACCTCAAAACAGCATTCTATTTTATTCATTGGCAGGTATAAAAGTCTGCTAATCATCATTGTTGCTAAATATTTAGATGTCCTGAAGTGAGTTATCTTGCATATAAGGGATAACACTCTGTCATATGAATTTGCACACACCCCATTTACTGCCTTTACTGCAACTTCAACACTTTCAGAAGGCATCCATTCTGTTTTACATGTAAAAACTAATCCTGAGGAAAAATCTATGTCATTAAATTCCTATAAGAAACATGTACACTTATACTAAATGGAAGACACATATGCATGTTAGATCCTAACCCTATGGAACACCATCTGTCTACACGAGTTGGATGACATGCAACAGGGCAATAGATGAGAAACAAAGCTAGTCATTCACTTAAAAATAAATAGTTCAACACAGACTTCTCTTGTGACACATTAAATACGATAGCCAGAAGTGGCAGGGTGCTAATTACTCTAGTGATGTGATCCATTTTCTAAATAGTGAGAACATCAATAATTCAACAGAAGTGGCTGTTAAAAAATTTCATGTCTGACAATCTGAGCCTGGCAAACAGAAGGATAATCTTTTGTGTCTACTAGTTGGCATTCAGAGGCTTTCTTTTCATTATAAAATATAAATGCATTGTTCCTGCTTGAGGCAGTCTAGATTATGAAAGATGACAGATGTATAATGTGTCTAGTTTTGATTGTTTCAGGTAGGAAGGCAGAACCCAGCAGACAAAAATGCAGATGTCACATATTTAATGAAAATGAGGTTTACAAATATGTTTAATAAAGTCTGAATGGTTTTTGCTAATAGTAGCAGCCCAATTACATGGAAGTGAGTATAGCTACATAAACGTAAAAATATGAAGTAATCAGATGGCTCTGTTGGCTGAATATTGCATTTCCAGTTCAGAAAAATCCCCTGCTTATTCACAAGAGCTTCATTTAGCTGTTGGCATCAACATTTCAGAGAGAGAGCATTAACAACTACAAAGGTAAAGTGTATTGCAGAAATGGACTAGCAAGGCTTTCTCTTTGCTTATATAAATTTCTAGCTTTTATATTTCTTCAATGCAATGTAGACAAAAATAAATTATAAAAGCCTTTCTGTTTAACTGTATCTGAGTGCAATTTGCAGATATGTGTTGTTTGAATAGAAAAGGTTAGAAAGGTGTTGCCTAGTTTGACAAAAAATTAGAACATATGTACCTGCATAAGCTGCAGCTCTGAAGAAAAGCATTACTGATCAGCTATTCAAAGGTATTTAGGCATTTAACTCCCATTCTGGCAAGTCCAGTCTCTCAAAATCAGTGACAATTAGGTGGTCAAATAAGAATTAGGTTCTCAAATAGCTTTGTGAATATGGGCCTATGTCCCAGACCTAAACAGGTTAAATGCTTCAATTAGAATTTAAGTGGATCATAATGTAATAGTCCTACTACAAGAAAATGAGTTTAGCAGTGCTATTTCTTTCCTTTAGCTGTTTAAACAGAATTTTAATGAAGGTCTTATAAAAGAACCTCAGCATAGACAAACTGCTTAAACATCCAAATCCTTGAATCATCAATATTTCAGCCCTCATGATTTCTCTCACCATAGACCAACAGACAGAGCTTTATATTGTTTTCAAAGTCCCAAATGTAATCCTTCATTAAAATTTAGATTGATCCCTAAAGAAGATACTTCACACATTCTTGCTTCTGATAACTGATAATTGAATTTTATTCGTTTTATGATTAAGGTAGAAGCTGAGACCATGCTTCAATTACTTGCCACATAATGTGATGCACCTGAAATTTTTAGTTTCTAAAATTCCTGTGACATTAGCTGCAACTCTTCATTTCTGGCAACTCAAAGTAACACATTTCATCTTAACCTCAAAATCCTCTCACAAGCACAAGCTACCCATAAGCAAAGAGTGGCCCTACTCCAGGACTAACAAGTACCTACAGATACCAGTGATCTTTAATTATTTCACTTTAGGCTCTTGAAAGGGAACTTTTCTCTTATTTACCTACCCAGACCACTTCCAAGGTTAGTCAAGCTGAAATTCATACATCATACAAGTAGTCACTTTTCATAACTTTGGAAAAAAGAGAAGTAATTTCTTTTCTGAGAATGGGTCCATGAAAATCCAGAAATAATCTCTCAAAACTCAGAACATCTTATGCGAGAAGATGGGTGGTCTTGTAGCATATATTCTCTATAGAGCCAAGATCTAAACGGGCTGCATCCATCAGAAAAAAAGTGTATCTGTGAACTCAGGTGAAAGAACAGTTCTCAAGGAACTGTAAACTGGTAAAAAATCATGCCAAGAAAACTGTAGAAAAGATCATTCCAATCTCAGCTTGTATGATGAGATAGGAGAAAAAAATCTCACCCAAAATACCTTGTAAAAACCCCACTAACATTAATCTACCCACAATGAGTCTAAGCAAACAATTCTCAAGATCTTACTGCATACCTGATATATTAAAAGAAATAGATCTACAGTATTTGTACAGAGATGACATTTTGCATGAACTCCTACTAGAAATGCCCAGCCTCTATAATGAAAGGCTGACTTTAATGCTTTGTCTTCTGCCTGGATCATTTAAGGTTTATTAAATCCTGCGGTTAACAGTTAACCAACTTTGATAATTGCTTTTCTCTGAAAAAAAAATCAATTTCATCTCTTTTCCTGTCACTAAATCAATCTCTGGGGAAAATAAAGATATATTTTCGTCCCTTTGATGTATTATTTATTTTTATTCTTGATAATTACAGGCATTCTCCCCACTTACTGTTGTATTGATAGTGTAATCTCTTAAGTATTAAAGATTACATTTTGGAAGTCAAATCTATATGCTAATATGAAAAAACCTAAGCAAACAAGAAAACATCATGGATACTTTAGAGATTGTCACATCTCTTTACTAGGAATCAGTCCCATCTGAATGGGAAATAAAGAAGAGGAAAAAACCAAACACAAAACACAAAAAAAAACCCAAAAAACCAAAAACCCAAAAAACCAAGAAGCAAAGATATCCATTGAGCCATGTTCTGTGACTCAATCACTTCTGACGAGGACATGAAGGGAGAGATTTCCCAAAAATGCTAGTAGCTCAGCATGTACTAACTTTTGAGGCTTTGCTTATGGCTCATATTGTTTTCAAGGCAAAATTAATCAATGTCACTAATTAATGTTGGAAGACATGCAATTCTGGGGATACAAACTTTTTCACTGAACAAAAAACTTACTGACTGCTGCTGGGTGGAGCACTGGAATTTTAGGAAGTCGATTATTCCAGAAGTTAAAGATGAAAAACAATTATAAGTATAATTTAGTGGAAAATTAGTACTAAGTCTCACAATAAAGTGAATAATTTATGGGGGTTTTTTTCTGCATTTTGTGTAAATATATTTTTCAAGGCCAGGTTGGATAAGGCCTTAAGCAACCTGGTATAGTAGGAGGTGTCCCCGCCCATGGGAGAGGGAGTTGGGACCAGGTGATCTTTAAGGTCCCTTCCAACCCCTTAGCAGTCTATGAATATTGTGTGGAATTATTTTGATATGTCTGCATAATAATGCCTATGTGCAAATATAACTGGAATTTAGTAAAAATATTTAACAAACTTAATTTTTTTTTCCCTTTGAAAAATGATACTGCCATTGACTCAAAGCATATTGATCCACTGCTCTGAATATTAGAAATGTCAAACTCTATTCTGCACCGTGTTTTACGGAAGTCCTCTGTAATCTGTGCTTCCCATTTCAGCTTAACCTAGGAAATTTTTCAGAAGACATTTGCTAGTTTTCATCAGCCCACATGACCATCACTTAGAGTACTTCCAGCTGCTACCCTGGAGCTACTCTGGCACAGATTCCTTTAGTCTGTACTGCAGCCATTACTTTGCACAGCTTACCAAAGTCTTAGTCATTTTTTATTCAATATTTAATATTTGTTTAAATGTTGTTCTTGCTCCATTTGCAGATGAAATATTGTGTGTGCCTATTCAAAATCCTATGTATTTGGCACTTTTTAAGTTATTCATTTGTGTTGTTGTTTCCTACTGAACATGAACATAAAATGTAGCAATTAAACTTTGAAGAAATTCCAAGTGCCCAATTTCCAACTATTGTATCATTTGATGACTTACCTAAATAATTTTTTGGATATTTTTCCCTGCAGTAGTTAAAATATTTACCATGCAAATATCTGGCTTTTATTCCTCTGCAAGTGGTTAAAGCATTGCTTTTGTGATAACTCTAAAGGTCATCTTCATCAGGCAGCATTAAAGGAAATCATCTTTCACAGATGTTTGTTTCCAAAGCAGACTACAGAGAAGCCATCAGAATGTTACTGTGATTTCGTTACCTTTGGGGAGTGTTTATTATTTAGCTGTCATCATTAAAAATTCAAAGCAGTGCATAGGCAAGGCAAGCTTAAATGAGATTCTCCACCACCCACATTTATAGCTAAACAACTGGGGAAAGATGGATTTTTAAAAAAAAAAGTGAAGAGAGAATAGGTTGCCCTTAGAAACAGTAACTTTAGGCACTAAGAGCTAAACTAAAAGCTGCAAAATTTGGCTTAAAAATCCACAGATTTGCAGTGATTTTGTTTCCAGAAACTTTACCTAACATAAACCTAGGTAATCGTAAGAAATAGCAGAGGGGCCGTGATTTGAACAGCACATTAATTTGAAGAGCATCACTCAAGATTTGGGCATGACTAAGCCCTTTTGGGTTTTTTTTTACCTTAAAAGCAAGAGCTCTGTATTGGGCACCATTAAGCCAGCAACAAATTCTTTGCACTGGTGTTTCTCTTTGGTGTGGTGTCACGTAATACATTTGGCATGACCAAACCCTTTACTTTGGCTATGTAAGTCCTGTAGGAAGGGAATAAGGACCTCAGATACTTCATTGGTTTGAAACCGATACCATGTTCTGGAGATACACAGGATGCAACCTGCCATATCGGTCCTTTTGCCAATATCCACAGCTGCTCAAAGAATCTGAGAGGCGAGAGATTAAGGCAGCTCGGAACTGCTCTTCCATCACTGCCACATTTCCAAGAGGGACTCTACAACCCTGGGCAAGAGCTCTGTGGTATTTTGATTTTTTTTTTTTTTTTAACTCAAAACTGAATTTAGAGTTGATTTCCTATATGCTACAACATTTTGCTAGGAAGCTGTCTGAAGGGGCCAGTAAAGGAAGCTAGAAAGAGGAATGTATCTGAAATGTTACCCTTTCCCAGGTTTAGGCATTGATTTATAGGATGTAGAGAGAGCCCCTCAGTGTGAACAGGCTTGTCAGCACACATCTTTTGAATTAGAGAAATAATTCAAGAAAACAAGACAAAATAGAAAACAAGCAGTTCTGTTCACCTACCTCACCATTTTGTCTTCAGTTGTTAAAGAATTCACAGAAAAATAAAAAACAAACAAAACCCACAAACAAACAAAAAACAACAAAAGCAAGAAATGTGAATTGAGCCAGAAGGGCTATAAACTGCTGCCAGTGTCCTCAGCCCAAACTACCACTTATTCTAGCCCAAGGACACTCCTTCTACTGAAACCATAACATGACACAGGAAGGAGCTAAAGGCCTGTAAATTTAAATTAGTCATCCCTATCAATCAATTAGCATTTAGCTAATCATTTCCAGCCCACATCTAATTAAGTGCCTTGAGCTGAGTGTAGCTACTCAGACTCTCTGTCATCAAAGGAGCACAAACATCACCTGCTTCTGTGGGAGTCACTCCCTGACGGCCTCTTGCTGCATCACCGAAGTGTACAGAAGGAGCAGAGGACAAGTTCTTTCTCAATTTAAACATCTTGTTAGATACCTAAAGTTAACCGAGATGAAACTGAGCTATAGAATCAGTAGGCATGGAGAAAGATAAAGGTTTTATTGGGTTGGCTAAGGCAAAACCACAACTTGTCTCATGTTATAGAGAAACTTGCCTGTATAGAAGACTGAGTTATGTCCCTTCCTGAAGAATGTGGTCTAAGTGGATTTCCTTGACAGAAAATTCATTTATTCAGCCATCTCATGAAAACTAGTGAATGACCTAATATTTATGTCTATGACATAAATCTTTTGTTGGCTTATTTTTGTAGTGCACTTGCCAGTCACATACCGTATGTTATAAAAATCAGTCATCCCAAAAACAAATATCCATTCATCATGTGAACACGAAAGGACAGCACACAATCTATATCTGCCTCAGAGTTTATAAAGAAACATTAAACCTATAAAAACTCATTGCCTAAATTTGAGGTTAGAATAAATTCCCCAGTTATTGATAAAGAAATTAAAATATTCTACATATTCCAAGGAGAAGTGTGATATTTGAAGGCTTGAGGTTATATTGGTTCCACCTGGTATATACTGTTAAAATCTTGGAGCTGCTAATTAGTAAATTCTAATGCAGAGACAGTAAATAATCCTTCTTAAACTGCAACAAAATAAAAGAGACTGAATGGTAATTTTTTTTTTGTACTTCAAATGGACAGCCAGTGGTCAGCTCAATAGGTTGAAAATAAAGCTTCTGTTACAAACTCTCTCACATGTTCTATTTCTTTAAATTGTTCAATTTTTCACATCATTATGGAATAAGCTCTTTCTCAATTCAATCCCTGAGAGAAGCATGTTATTCTGGGGGGCCATAACTGATGCTGCTTTCCACCTGCAGAGTCCCCTTCCCCTCTAATTCTGCAGTCAGCTCTGCTGCAGGCTCATGCAGAGACGCTCTGAGGTCACTCAGGTTTCACACAGCAACCCCAACACACACCAGTAATGCCTTACTGAACAAATGAGGATGTTCGTGGGCACATGAGGCAGTGGTGTGTGGCAATGGTGTGGCTGACGCCACGTGTTAAACATGTTTAACATTCATGTCTCTCATTTGAACAGAGGCTCTATTTTCTGCTTCCAGGCTTTTGAGAACTTCACCTCAGTGTGGAGACCGTTCATGGGTCTTACCATCTCCTGAGAGAAAGGCTCCAAAGGAAGGAATAGTTTGCCTAGGATCAAAATGCGATCTGAAGATGCTTACTTTTCTCTTTTCTCTCTAGACACAAAGGCTAGAGTTACTCCTAATTTAGGCTGCCCAGCCAAGTGCTTAACATTACCTCTGCAACAATCAGCCACATCAATTTTCCTCTTTGCTTTTGAAGTTGTTATGAACTATAACCATACACATTTGCTGAGAGAACAGTGGTCATGCCTTACAGATTGCCCCCAAACTAAAATATGTCCGAAGGAATGGCTCTACACAGCACAGCTATTTGAGATACTTGTGTTGTTTAATTTTGGTAATGACACTTTAAAATAAATACTGAGACATTGATTGAAAAGTATCTGTATTTTTCTGTTCCTGCTTCTTGCCCATAATGTTGTAGGTATTGTCTCATAATATCTTCAACGAACTACAGAACACTGAAAAAAAAAAACTATTATTGTCTGCCACATTTTGATACAAGAAAAGTCACGCTTTAATAGAAACCCTTCTGACCTTGAGACTGTATATGTGACTTTATATGAGAATAACACAGATAAAATCTCTCTTGTTAACTACTCTTTTATAGCTAAAAATACTCCTGGAAAGTATTTCCAAACATATGAAGCTCAGGAAACTGATTGGGAATAGTCAGCTTGGATTCAGGAAGGGGAAATCACACTTGACCAACCTGATAGCCTTCTGCAATGGGAAGGTTACACTGGTGGATGAGAGGAGAGCTGTGAGTGTTGCTTACCTCAGTTTTATTGAGGCCTTGGTCCAACTGGAGGCAAGTCCTGAGCTCTGCATCTCAGGGCTTGCTAATGGGCCCGAGGCTGTTCAACATCATCACTGATGACCTGGACAATGGGACAGAGAGCAGCCTCAGCAAGTTCACAGAGGCTACAAAACAGGGAGGAGTAGCTGATATACCAGAGAGTTGTGCCATCTTTCAGAGGGATGTGGATAAGCTAGAGAATGGCTGACAGGAACACCATGCAGCTCAACAAGAAGTGCAGAGTCCTGCACACAGGGAGGAATATCCCCAAGGACCTATATATCCTGGGAGCTCACCAGCTGGCAAGCAGCTTTGCTAAGAAGTGCCTCAGTGTCCTGGGGAACAACCATAGAAGCCAGCACTACACCCTTGAAGCAAAAATAGAGCAACAGTATCTCCAGCTGTATAAGGATCCTTCCTGTCAGGTGATTCTTCCTCTCTTCTCAGCAAAGATGAGTCCCACATCTCAAGTGCTGAGTCCAGTTCTGGGCTTCTCAGAAGATGCAAGACATGGACTTGTTTGTGTGAGTCCCACATAGGACTGCAAAGCCAATTAAGAGACCAGAGCATGTCTCATATGGGCTGATAGAGCTGGGACTGTTCAGCCTGGCAAAGAGAAAGCACATGGGGCATCTCAGCATGTACAAGCACCTGATGAGAAAAAGTTATAAAGAGGAGCCAGACTCCCTGTGCAGGGAGATTGGACAGGAAGACATCCAGTGGTCCCTTCCAAACTTACCATTTTGTGATTCTGTGATTCTATGAACAAAGTATTACTATTGTAGGGTTTTTTACCTGAAGATCTTAAGTAAAGCATATATATCTAGAAAAAGTTCAAGAGTAAAAGCCTTAAAAATTCCCCAGACATGTAGGCGAGGTGTAGCAGGGAGACAGAATTAGT
>VZRO01002902.1:2384-164820 GCA_013397915.1 Daphoenositta chrysoptera
CCTGGCGCCGCCCCGCCCCTCCCGCCGCCCCCACCGCCTCAGCGGCGCAGCGCCCCCTCCCGGCGGGAAGCGCGCGGGCGCCTGAGGGGGCCGCGGCGCCCGGGCAGAGTGTGCTGCCGAAACCAGCGAAAATACGGCAAAACCGGGAAAAATGCATCCAGGTTAAAGCCGCCTTGGCCCTCGCTTTGCCCGAGGTTTCCGTCAGGTACGGTGCGTGTGTCTGATGTCAGCAGAGCCAGGCGCTCTCTCTCTCCCCTGGCCTGCGTGTGGGGAGGGGAAGGTGGGGTGTCCCCTGCTGCTTCCTCCGTAGTCCCAGAGAGGTTTTGGAGGAGAAGAGAGGATGCAGCTGTTACATTCCCCTAGGGGAAACCATTTCCCACCTTTCCCTCCACCCAACGCACCGCTGGACACCATCGGTGTCCCCTGTGTGGGGCAGATTCCTGTCCCCAGCGGGTCAGGGAGGGATCCTGGTGCCCTGCAATTGATGCTGAGGTACTTCCCGTTATTTATGCAAAGGGTGCTTTGTCATGCGACCGAGCAGATCTCCCATGGGAGACAGGTATGCTCAGGAAAATGGAAGATGGGCAGGTGGCTTCAGCTTGGGGGGACATTAATACACAAGGACAGGTCTCTGGCTGATGGATGTGTGCTGCCTTCAGCTGCTAACTCGCACCAGCTGTTGGCGAGACCTGTTCTGCCAGCGGTCCTAAAGGTGCCTCGTCCCCTTTCCCACTCTCAACCAGCCCAGTAAGGGCAGCTCTGGTCACTTAATGCTAATGCCTCTAGGGGTTTCAGAACACGAAAGTATTTATTGCCTGTTCAGTATTAGTATTTTCAAGTTTTAGCTCTAAAATTTGTGCCTGTTCATATGCAAACTCCTGAATAATCATTGCCTGTAACCTTAGGTCTATCACCTTTCTGTCTTCAGCCTCAGCAAAGCAATCCCTCTGCACTGGGAGTGTTGCCTTGAAGGACACTCCCTGTTATCTCTCCAAATGACACTGATATAAGTACAAGAGGACGAAACACTTCATGTTGGAGGTATAGATGCATATATATACCACAGTGTTGCTGTAACCACCCACAGAAATGTTTACATTGATATTAAAGGAAAACTGCACAGGATTTGTGATATTTTCCTTGGGCTTTCTGTGATTGGCTTCCAGAACCTCAGGAGAAAACTCCAAACTTTAGGGATTTTAACCTGACAGAGAACTTTCCAACGTGCTCCACAGAAATGTTTCTTCGCTGCTTCTGTGACTGCCTCTCTTGCTGGTGTTCGCTGAGACAAAATACACATTTTTACCCGACCGGCGCATTTTTTTTTTTACCCAAGTAATAAAATATGACACTAGAGGGCGGCCTCTTAATGTAATTCAATAATGAAGTTGCAGCGACGGCACATAGAGACGCAGCACTGTGCCCTGCTTGGAGCCAGGGTTCTGGCTGGAAGCAGGTCTGGGAACGCTGCCTTCTCCCCGTCTGAGGCAACCACCGCTGCCCCAAGACACGGGGAACATCCCGAGTGTAATACCAGAACCCAAAACGATGACTGTTCCTAAGAAGTGTGATTTTCCAGCAGACCCACGTGGCTGCGTTGTCTCATGAGCGGTCCTGTGCTCAACAGCCCTGCTCGGGGAAGGATGTGGCAGGAGCTATCCTGTCCCTCCTCCCACGACAAACCCGTGTCCTGCCCCAAACCACGGCCCCTACTTTTGCAGCAAAGGAACAGCGCTGCAGTTGCAGCCCGGTTTTAGCTGCCTGCACTGCAGTTCAGTGAGCACAGTCCCTGTTGGCAGCTCACTCTCAGGCTTTGCACAGCCTTCCCGTGACTGAGGAGGTCTCTTACCATTCCAGAGACCGCTTTCCTTGTGTCAAATGAGGTTAATAGCTGCATGCAATTTAATTAATTAAAGACTGGGAATATTTTTAGAACACCAGACGCAGTATGTGTCAGAAATACCAGGTATTATCTGAGTATGCAGTGCTGGCGTTATCGATATTTACATTTTGTACCGCCTGGAAGCGAGGATTTCCTGGTGGGAGGCTGCCAACAGCAACACCTTTTCCCCCCAGATTTAGAATCTGTGTGTCAAGCGTGAGCCAACAGGCACAAGTGACGTCAGGCAGAGGCAAGGCCAAGGACGCAGGTGACAATACATTGTGCCCTGGCACACACCCGTGATGCTGGAGGTTGTCACTCATGGACCACACCACAGGTGGGCTTAAGGTATCCTCAAGAGGCTTTCAGTGCTGTGAGCACTGTCAAAGGTAATTCAGCATGTTCCCCAGAGAACATTTTAAGATGAACTTAACTGAGACTTTTTTTATTGTCTGCAGCAGAAATTGGCCTGGAGTTACAGATGGAAAGAACTTAAATAAGTGGCCGCTTTCCTGAAAGCTGATGTTCCTTAGCATTTAGCAATAACGTGTCCTCGGTTTTTGCTAAATTGCAAACGAGCAATTAATTCCTCAGCACTTGTGCAGAATACTTTAAAAATGGAAACATGAAAGTCTTCTATTAAAATGAAGTTGATAGTATGCACCTGCCACTAATGTACTGTACACTGTGTCTTCCACTCATTATAGTGATGATTTGGGTTGAGATCAAGTGTCATATAGTGAAAATCACTTCAACATGTGCCTGTTCATATGCATAAACTCCTGTGTACCAGATGGCAAAATATAATGACATCTTAAACAGCTAATTGCATAAACCTTGTAATGCAGATAATTGCTGAACCAAAGTATGAGTTAATAATTTCCCACTGTATTGCCTGGCTTGACACTAATTCTAAAGGAAAGTTGTGACAATTCTAACACACTAAAGTTCACCAAGCGGTAATTAAAACTAGCACTTAAAATCATTCGACTTTCAAACCCTTAATTACAATTCAGTGGAATCACTTTGTAGAAATCTAACATTTATAGATAGTTACATGATAGCTGATATTTCATCATCATCCCTTTCATGGTGGTGTTCTAAGGCAGGCTTCAGGAAGCGCGTAGCTCTCCCTGGAAGCTTAGGGTTGTACTGGTTTCTGTACCAGTCATCACTGGGAAACACTTGGAAAACAGTGGCCAGGAGTTTTTCCACAGGCTACACTTAAGGCAGCATGGCAAGTAGTCCTTTTTGATCACCTGATGATTTATAAATGTAAATAAGCATTAAGCCACTACAATGAAATGTATCAGCTTTCATAGCGTGGGTTTAAGAATTGAATTGTTGTGGTTGGTTTGATAACACAATGTACTGACCTCAAAGCCAGGCCTCTAACACATCCTGAGCTGTTACCGTGTATTGGAAAAGCTGCCATGAAGAATGGAAATAGAATTAATGATGGTAAATACAGTTTTAGGAGAAATAAGCCTTAGCAGACAAACGCAATTTCTTTCTTTGATGAGGCGCATCAAATAATATGATGAAGGTAAAGACTGAATGATAAAGGTCAATGAAGAGATGTGATATTCATTTTTTTATGGAGATTAGAATTAACACTGTGTGATATTCCGATCAAAAAGCATTAGAAATAGCAGCAGAGCATGCACTAATTAGATTAGGAATTGGCAAACAGCCTGTTAAAAAGTAGCTATGAATCAGGAGTCGTTATCAAACGGGAGAGTTTTACCAGGATCAGCATCAGGTCAGATGCTAGTCAATGTTTTCTTCAATGATTTGGATGTAAACACTGTAAATTCACAGCTGATAAATCTGAGGGTGACAGGAACATTGGTGGAGTGACAGACAGCGATGAGAACGACACTCCAAATGATCTCAGTTGCTTCATGAGCTGAGCCCATTCAAACACAATTGCTTTTAACACAGACAATACAAGATTATGCGGTTTCCAGTGCTCACACTTTAAAAAAATTGTTGGAAAACTGGAGAGGGTGCAGAAAAGAGCCCCAGAGAGGATTTTAGGGCTGAAGAAAGTGCTTAATGGTGAAAGACTTAAAGCGCTCAATCTGCCTTGCTTACTGGAAAGAAGACTGGGACGTGACATGAGTGTAATGTGTGAGTATTTAAGTATCTACAAGATGTGTCTGGAATTATCTGCTGGATACCAACAACATTTTTAATCTTTCAGAAAAAAATGGATATCTGCAAGTTAAAGTCAAACAAACTCAAGTGAGAATTTAGGGGGTTTTAATAGCTAGAGTAGCTGAAGGCTGACTTTCAAGGCACAAAGTAGATACTGTCTTTTTTAAAATTTTATTTTCAAAGCAAGACCAGAAGACCTGTGCTAACTAAAACCAAGTGAGTGCATCTCATGCAGGGGCAGTGGCACACAGTGAGTTTTCATGTATCAAGGGGCTTTCTCTAGCCTTCAGTGCTGTGAGTCTAGATACATCAGCAGACATTGCATAAGCATTTGGGAGCAGGAACGTACACCTGTGCAATGGAATAATCAAGTAATAACAAGCCTAACACATTTCATGGGCTCTCCAGACCCAGGCCAGGTGTGCAGATATCACACATTCATATATCTCTAATAATGTATTATTTTTAAAAAGAGACAGTTGGTGTGCTGCTGGAGGTGCACAAACCCCCCAAAAAGCAGCCCCCTACCAGTAGATCTGTCAGTCCTTGCCTGCCTCCTGGTATGAAATGGCTGATTTCTCAGAGCTCTGTGCCTCTGCTCTGTGGCAAAGGAGAAGCAGTGACCACATCTCTGGCCATCTTCCACCTGGAAGCCTGTTTTATTCACAATGTGAATCAGACATTCCTGGATGGGAGTGCGTTACAGGCAGAATATTAGCCTGAAACTTCACCCCAAGCCTCTTTTTCTGATACAATTCTGTCTCAGCGATTGATGACTGTAAGAAATGCTGCCAAACACTTGTCCTGCTGCTCACACAGCTCTCTTCTGCTCTGGCCATACACGCCCACCACAGCAGTTCCCTATGTGTTGCTTGCATCCTACACACTTGCTCCTCCCTCAATACCCCCAAAAAAATCAACAACTGTCAAAGCCATGAGCAGGCAGTAATCTTTTCAAGACTCTCCAGTACCACCTCATGGTGCCTCCAACTACAGCTCAATGTAGTGCAGAATGAAGAGAAAGCAGGGACCTCATCCCCTTTCCTTCAGCTCTGGCATGTTCTTGGAGGTCTCCCATCTAACTTTTGATGGAGCCCACTTCAACTTAGCCCCTGACCAAAGCTGGGAGCTAAATTCTATCAAATCAAATAGCACAGACAGTTCTGTGCAAGGCTCAGCACAATCCTCTCTGTCTTTTAACATATTTATTAGCCCATGAATCATAACTACCAGGTGTCTGTGTCGTTACTAATTTTACAGACAGATGTAACTGGATCTGATATGAAATACTTTAATGCTTAGGTCTCCTTTACTGCTCCCTGGGGTCTTTCCAGCCACCCCTGCTGTGGATCGACAGCCCTTTCCTCTGTGGGAACAGCACTGTCATGTACAGCTGGTGAGAGTCAGGCTGCTTTTCCCTAGAGAAAGATGCTCCAGGGAAGATGCCATTCCTGACAGTTAAAACATTTTCAGTCTATACTAAGCATCCTCTGTGAAACCTCAGCTCAAGGTGATTGTGTCAAGCTCTGCAAAGTAACTCCATTCAGCAGAGCTCACGGTACATGTGTGGTACATGACGAGATGGCACTTCTTTGAGTATCCACCTCCTAATTATTTACCTGAGGCAGTCCCTCAACTGTCTGTAGCTAGCTGGAGTTACAGCCTTCCCTCACACACTCCACCAGCTGCATGGAACATGTGCCTCCAGGTGGTCCTGGGTGGTTTTCCCAAGAGCACTGTTCTACAGGGAATTTTCAGCAACTTCCATGAGGTTCGTGCATTTCATTCATTGCCCACATGTGTAAGTGCAGAATGTCATTGATGGTATTTCAGCCTATGTATCTGCACCATAACTACTACACACTGTCTGTAGAAGAGACACTGATAACTCTATAACAAACCAAAGCAAAAAAAGACACCGAGCAGCATTATTAATTGATAACTCAAATGCCAGAGATTTGAGGGACATTGAAATTGTCAGTGATAGCAAAACCTGGACAGCTCAACAGTCTCAGGGACTTAGGCAGAGATTGATGCAGTGGCTGAGGACCTGCCTTTGGCTTGCAGTGATGCTGGTGATCAACTCAGAGCAGAAAATTGTCCCACCAATCAACTCAGCCTCTTAAAATGACACATAAGCTGAAATTAGTTGATGGGAAGGATGTTATCTGAGAAAGTTCTTTTTCTTTAAAATATCTGATAGGTCCAGGATGTGGCAGTACAACATGATGGTGACTTATTTCACAGTCTGTGAATGTAAATTCATCTTCCTCTTTTCTTTCAATATGAAGAAGTCTTGGAAGTTGAACATGGCGTAGGTTATCTTCCAGAAGGGGAAATCTAGAAAACAAGGCAAAATTTGTTGTCATATCTCTTTACTGCTCCTTGCAGCATTATTTCCTGCTTAGGATTTCTAGATACCTATTATATCAATGCACTCATAGAGTGAAAACAATTTCTGATCATGGGTTTTATTGAAACAGAATTCATTACTGAAAACATAGCATGCATTTTGAGTTTTATTAACAAATACTGCTTAAATTGAATCTCTCCCTATCATTCCCTTTCTAACCAGGATTCAGTAACATTCAAATAGTGCTAATGTAATAAATATTCACTAAAGAGGAGCATAACTCAGAGTTCTCCTACCTGGCTGCGGTTGTTTGGTGCTCTTCAGAGGAGGAGCCATCTTCTTATCTTGTCTCCTCTTCTCTCCAGGAGATTTTTAGGAAAGGATCAGCCATCCTATTTTACCTTCTCATAAAAATGCATGCCTGCCTTTGGCATGCCTCATATGTGTCCTGATATCCAAAGACATCGGAGACAGACTGAAAAATCTGTTGGTAGGTAGAGAAAACACTCTGGCAGGAGTGGGCCTCCAGATTCTATTCTCCATGGAGCAGTTGCTCTCTGCCATTACTCTGATTAAAAACCTTATAATAAAATACAGTGTCATCTTAGAAGGGGAATTTGCTTCCAGAACTGGTGAAAATCACCAGAAGATCTATAATTTCTCCAGATGAACACCTGGCGACTGATTTTCTTTACCCTGCCTAATTTGCCTTTGATTTCTAAGACCCTAAGGCACTTAGAGATCAGAAAATAGTTCAGTCTATAAAAAAGAAATGCACCTCTCTTCTTAGCATTGGTTCTCAAATTATTCTTTCACGCACTGCTATCACCATGTGTAATTACTTGCAGGTGTCAGCTGGAACGTGGTGTCTTTTGTCTTCTCAAGTGCTTTGGCCAGCAGGGACCTAACAAGCTTTGGTTTGCTGTGATTAATAGGTTGGCTCTTGGTCTAAATGACCACTGGAAAAGGACATCCTGTAAGATAAGAGCTTTCACTGTCAGTCATATGGATTGCTTCACCTCGGAATGTTCCAAAGCAGGATTGCTGGAACAATTTGGACCTGGGTCTGAAGCCAGTGAGACTTTCGTAGACATGCAGGACTCTGCAATAACTTGCAATTCAGTGTCTGAATTCCATTATGGGCACCAGAACAGGCTAAGAAACCAGTGATCTTGATCACAATTAGGCCTGATTTATACACATTATTTGCTTATCGTCTATTCCATATCCCATCAATTTAGGTTCCTAATATGGGCACTTATCACAGCAGTGATTGCTGTCTGCTCTGTTAATTGATGATTTCATTGTTCATTGCACCTATTTATGTGTGGCTGTCAGGAAGGGTTTTGTTGTTTCAGCTATGTGAGCATATGTAAGAACAGTTCTCCAAATCATAAAAATGGCATTCAAAAATCCTCAAAATCTCCAAAATGGGATTTTGAATTAGGTAGTGGCTTCAGGGAAACATCTGAAGATTGTGTACAGAAAGAGGACAAATTCTTTAGAGATTTTTGCTGTCCAGCAGATTGGCTGCTGGAGGCTGTTCAGGTAGCAAGAAACCTTTCCCAGGAAGTTTCTGCAAGGCTCTGACATTTATAGAGTGGCTGTTGGTGTTGCATAACCTCAGGAGCATCATTGTCATTGACCTATTGTAGAGCTGCCACTATTTCACGTCCCGTGTACCTCAGCAGAGCAATGCTTATCAGTGCTTTTTTAAAACTCACCTCTTGTCAGTAAGAGTGTTTTTCCGTGTCTCTTGTTTCTATTTAGGATAGAGCAAGACGAAGACAAAGAGGCTCTAAAAATTAGAGAACTTGGAGTTGTGAGCTGTTTTTATAAATTTTGGCCAGGGTTAATTTCTTAAAGATAATTCTCATTTTGTATTTAGTTCAAATAACAGATTCTAATGCTGTTTTAATTTTGCTTTTTCATTTTTAACCTCCATTATTTATCAGTTTCTTTAAATTGTTTGGCTTGTTCACAGCACTCTTTAAGGCTTCTCCCCCTCGATTATTTTATCGTGGCAGTTGAAGTGATCTCTGTATAGTCAAACACTACTTTATGCAGATCCCATTGGGGCTATTCACATATCCATATGTGCATGCAGTTCCCACTAATGCTTGTCAATGGGACTTAACATATGAGCATGGACATGAGAATAGACCCCTTGCTGGGCACTTGACTAGATTTTTTTTTTTTTTTGATGTTGATCCAGATCACTCACAGCAAATGTGGCTGTTATTAGAAATCACTGCACTTAACAGGACCACCGAGTGCAACCTCCCTTCCCTTCTTCTTCCACACAGGAGATGCTTGGTGGGGTTTGCAGGCTCATGGTAAATATTTCTCAGACACAAACTGGAATCCAAGGTTAATGCATAAAGTAGCTTTATTCTGTGTGTTCCCTTCTGTTTGCCATGAAACAGTATTCAGTTAAGTCCCTCCATTAAAGAAAGGGCAGGTTTGTTAAAGAATGAAGTGGGACTTGGATGTTTGGGCTCTGTCTGTGGCTCCACGTAGGCAGGATGGTTGGAGTTTTAACACTCAGTACTTATGAAAACAAATGGAAAGCTGAGCTGACTTAGCATTTTCATTTTATTTCCGTGTACCTGATTTTAGTATCTTTTGTGGTTCTCGTAACTGTGGGCTCGACTCCGCTGGTATTCACGTGCCTATAAGTTAAGTGATGACAGAACACTTTCCATCATGAAGTTGAAGTCTTCAATATGTTTTGTAAAACCGATGCATCTTGTGCCATCTGTAATCCCACTCCACTGCAATTCAGGGAGATGCAAATGTTGAATCAGTATTTTTTGTTAACCATATGAAAATAATTACTGATTTCAGAGTAATTTGTAATGAAAATGTGTCCACATCTGAAAGAGGAAATGACCAAGTCAAGACGTGTTCTCTCAATCTCTTTTCAGCTAGGAGGTTTCCTGCTTTTAAGCCACACTTTGAGATTTTGGATTGTTGGTTTTTTTTAAATGTATGATTCTTGGAGAAGTTTACTGAGCTGTAATTCTGGGTGCACTAGGGACCAATGAACTGAAGTAAAGTCAAACATGGGCAGGAAGCACAGTGTTTCAATAGCCAGCCCTTCAGGAATTAATTTACTTAGTTTAAATCTTCACTTTCTGCCTCACTCCATGCTTTCAGGTTTTCCCTACTGGCACTAGAAGCATGAACAAGCCTCTAACAGAGTACCAGGATACAACAGTGTCTGTTTTGCAGAGATCTGGTCGTGATCCCCCCAGCTACATTGTGGGCAGAACCTCGTACCAGGGCAGAAATCCTGAATGTAGCCCCTGTGGACATCAGAAATGACCTCTGCCTAAACTGGGGCCACATCTCAGGACAGACCCACATGAGAGCAATTTCAGAACACAGTAACTCACAGTTATCCATCTCCCAAGGTTGGCTGGTCAAGGTTGGCCAGTCTTTTCTGTTTTAAAGGTTGAATTCCGGTGCTCATAACTTTACCTGGTATTCACCATCAGAAGACATTTTCCAAAATTCATGTTTTTTTTCAGGCTGATTTATTTCTAGAAAACTTTTACCCAAACTAATTCTTCTATCCATAAGAAAGGTTCTAGTAAATATTTTTCAGTGTTTCTGTTCTCATAGTTTGACCTTGTAAAGTTCTGATAACATCCTGGTTTGAAAGCAATAACTAGGAGACTGGCCTACATCATCTCTTTCTCAAGAAATGTTTTATGGAAGTCTCAAAAATCCATCAAATCTCAAAAGCCTTTACAAACTTCACATTTGCTTGTGCTCAGCAAAAATTTTACAGTATTAAACTGCTTAGGTCGGAGCAGGTTTTACAGGGAAGAGGCACCATTTGGGAAGAGAGCACAGACCCTGTCTTGCCATGCAGGGGGTTCATGAACACCTCTCTACAATGTTCTTTCAAATATTTGCTAACTTCTGGGTGCTCAGTCTTGCATTCCCAGCAGTGTCCTGTGAACATCCCTACTTCATGTGCAATTAAATGTCATTTACAAAGCAGGTAATGAGTTAAAATAACCGTGCCCCTGTTGCTTAGGAGGAAGTATGTCTCTTAGCTGGTACTAATGGATGGCAGCTATTAGTTACTCCTACATTAAGGTGCATTCATATTGAAATTTTCTACTGTCATTACAATGCATTTGATTAAAATGCAGAAGAATTACACATTAAATATCGTGTGGTTGGATGGAAGTGTAATTTAGCTGAGTCTGCAGATGCAGTCATGCAGGTGTTTCTGTAATTCTGATTCACTTGGTAAAACTGTTGATGTTCAGTGGCCCTCAAATCACATAACCATCTGTGGTTCAGTTCCTTGTGAAAGGAATTCCTTGTGCCTTTTATTAGATATGATCGCTGGATTCCGAAGCAAAACTTTTGTGAATTAGGCAACATTTAAATGTTGGGTGTTTTGTGGGGAGGAGAGATATTACATACATCAGGTATTTCAGCTTGCATTTGTTAACCACAGAGCTTCTGCAAGAAGAGGATAAATCCTGGGGTCTTTATGGGAACTTTGTCTAACTCCAAGGAAACATTATGTTTTCTTAAATAAGAAAAAATAATATGTAAGTCTGGATTGTGTCTGATTTGAAGTTTTTGAAACTAAACCAAGTCTGGTCTTATGCATCTCCTAGCAAAACAGTCAGGTGCCTGAAAAGCACTGAATGTGAGTTTTTATACGTAGACTCACATTTCCTGCCTAGACCTAATATCAAAAAGTAGAATCTTAACAACTACAACTATTGCAGCTTTAGCTTTCATTAAACACCAGATAATGCCAGGTACTTTCAGTGCAGAGCCAGAGAGCTGAGCCCAGCACCAGGCGGGTCCACAACTGCCAGCAGAAGCTCCTCTGTCCTTACGGCCCGGCTCATGTCCCATTCCTTTGCTAGACTGAGAACTTCTCCAAGGCAGGAAGCCACAACTGGGAGCAAAAGACGAGGAAATAGGAGCAAATAGGTGAGGAAAGCAGGGACAGAGCTACAGGAGCTCTGGTTCTGGGGAAGGGCTGTGGCTGGGGGTTTGCAGTGTAACTCAGTCCTGACCTTCCTATGGTGTTTTCCAGCCCATAGTGCTTTGCAGTCTGGGTACATCCAGCCCTTCACTCCATTTGGAATCAGGCTAACATAACTTTTAGAGAATCAGAATGACACCATCAGAACACAGTGTGAAGCAATCTAGCTAATGTGAAGTTTTGTCTAGAAAGTCTTTCAGGGTTGAGCATAGTTTGAAAGAAAAAAAACCAAGGCAGAATCACAGGTGTTTTCCTCTTTACCTCAAGGGTCACTGTGTTTACACATTTTGAAAAAATAACTGAGCTAATTTATAAGAGACTTTTATTTTTAAGGAAAAATAAAGACCTCACAAGAATTTTAGTCCATCAGCAACATATGGAAATGAGAAAAATCTGTCCTCAGTTGATGAAATATTTATTTATCATTGAAATCCCAGACATTTGCATCCAATGTAAGGGCAAAACAAATCTTATGCGTAACCTCCTAGAGAATTCTGTTAAAAGCAGTTTTGGATACCTGTAAGTAATTATGCTATCACATTCTCTAACGGATTTAATTTGGGCCAAGTAGCAACTACTGTATGTCCAAAAAGATAATGAATTAAAGCAATGCTTTGGCATATCCCCCTTCTGAAATGTTAGCAGCCTCTCAAGTGACTTGAAAAATGGGCTTCAATAAATGGACAGGAAAATATAAGCAATTAAATTCAATCAATAAAGCTGTCCTTGACCAAAGTCCAAACATTAAAAACAACTCCAATTGAATTATGAGAAATCCTTTTCTGATTTTAACTAGATTAGTTTAATCACATGTGCATTGAAGTTGCGTGCCATTCCTCACTAAGTTTATGGAAACAAAAAGCTCCGTACAGCTCCCTGTCCCTCACTTTAGCCCAGCTCTGCTCTTCTTACAGAAGAGCTTTCTTCTGATGAACAAGGTCACTCACTCAGAGGAAAACGGCAGAGCAGGGTTCCAGGTGCCAGCCCTGGTTTCCAGTCTTCTCTCCCTTTCCTTCACTTCCACAGAACCCCTTGTCCCCATAACTACTCTGTATCTTTCCTTCCTTGTGAGAAACAGAAACATTTCCAAAACCCTGAAGAATGTCTCCCAAGTCACAGAGTAACTGGAAGGTTTTGACACCACCTCCTCCCCCCATTCTCTCTTCAGCTTTTATTCTACTATACTGATATAGGTGAGGATAAATATACTAACAAAATCAGGGGTGCTCCAAATTATGGTAAGAATGTACATACACACAGAGATAAGCAAACTGGACGGTACAAATTCTTTAGAAGTAAAAAAAAGACAATTAAAAACTCAGAGACTTCTGGAAAAAGTATTTTTGCAACTATCAGTTATTTGAAGAGCCATTACAAATAATAGAATGTGTCTATATTCAAATCCTCCCTGAGAAGTGCAGCTCAATAGGGAAATTTGGGGATTTCAAACTGTACTGGAGTACCTCCCTGTTGCCTCAGAGAAAACAGGAGTTCACCTCTCCCTCCCCCAGGGAGCCAGGAACAGCTGACAAATAACTTCACACAGGCCAGCCAGCCTTCATCTGGGAATCACTACACAAGTCTACTTTGCCTGCAGGAGATCCGAACCAGTAACACCTGTGAGCTAAACATTGCTTGGCTGGTTCTCTGAGCTGACCTGTACTATGAAAGTAATCTCTTATATTCAGAGGCAGAATATAATATGAGGTTATTTTAGATCTGACCTTTCAGCCACAAAGCACTTAAGATATGAAATAGGTGGATCTGGGGAAATAATTCATAAGTAGCCAAGTGTTAGTTGAATTTTTTCTCTTAGGGGACCTGAGCTTCTTCAGCAATTCTTTCCAAAATGAAGGCTGAATTATGACAAAACGATTTTCCTCAGATAAGGGACAGTGGATCAGAAGCAAAGTCATTTCCTGCCCTATAAGAAGAGAAGTAAAACATTGCAACCAGAAAGAGGGAGGAAAAGGGCTGGGGAGCAATAGGCTTGCTGGATCTTCAGGATGACTCTGGAGACCTTCCCATGAATGCATCCACACAAATGCTGTATCCAGATCTTTAGTGGACACAGAGCCAAGTGTGACAAAACTTAATATGAAATATCTCCATATTACTGGATATTGTACATTGAATAATATCACAAACCAATGCCTGGCGCTGCAGTTATGAGAATAGGAAAACTCACACTGACGAAGTCTCCTACTGACTTCATCTTGACCACATTGGCCGATATTTCAGTAATGTGTCAGGAGATCAAGCTGAGCAGAAAGACACCTGAAAAAAGCAACTCCCTTCCTGCTGACAGCAGAACCTCTGCCTTGGACAATCTCTAGCTGTTTGCACACATACTGGGAAGCCCAAGGAGCTTGTATTCCCTTAGCAACCAAAGTTGGCACCTGTGGTATTTGTTTTCAGCGACTGACACCAAGAGTTTGAACTTACATCTGTTTTACTGAATTATGGTAAAACAGTCTTACTAACTGCAAAAAGCAGCTCTCATTTGGACAATGCTATCCAGATCCTTTGCAGCTTGTGCTGCCTGTAATTTCACTTCACATCCCACCCAGAAATTACAGGAAACTGCACAGCACAAGAACATGACAAGTCTTGTGCAGGCTGGGTCTTGACAGCGTGACCTATTCCCAGCTTTAAAACTTGCTTATGTAGAAGTTTTCCTAATGTCTTTTATAGTTTGTTCGTAAAGGATTGTCCACGTGGTGCCTTATCACAAACTGTGGAATGAGTCCAGGAGATGGCAACAACATGAACTGCTGTGGGGGATAACAAGGACTCTGTTATGACTGGGAACGTTTGCAGTACTATAAATAACTCTATCAATATTGTGATAATGGCACTTTAAAGAGGTCTATTTTACAAGTGTTGAATGTAAGAGAGACCACAGCTGTGCTCATTAATTCTGAAGTATGCTCCTCTCTACGTACAATTTGCAGGTGTAACAATAGGAGTGTTGACTCAGTGCAGGTCTAGCTAGTGTTTGGATTAAAAAAAAAGGTCACAGTAGCATGATTAGTTCTTAACGAGTCTTTATTGTGTTTGGCAGAGGGAAGGCAAATGATGATAGTTTAATTGAAAACAATAAAAGTAAAATGGAACTTTGTTACAGAATTTAGCTATACGTAAATAGCTTCTCCCCCCCCAAAGAGCAAGTACCGTAATTGACAGCAGTAGATCTTTTGATAATTAATTGCAGTAAATTATCACTTGGCACAAAGAAGGCATAATTCTAATTAATTTGCAACCTTTCCAGCATAACACTGAATTGAAAATGGCACTGCTGTAATTTTTTTGAAGCTAATATAGAACTGGAGTGCAGACAACATTGTGATGCTTTCTTGTGTTTCCCTTGTTTGGAGTTGAACTGGGGTGATTCGGCCCTCTCCACACAATTGCTGTACCTCGCAGGGATGACCCAAATGGGCAGGAGTTTCCTGCCCAGTCAAGATTAATCTGCCACAGCATGGGGTAATATAATTATGTACAGAGATCCAGGCAGAGAACAGGTTCAATTGGGGCTCATCTGGGACACCAGTGCCTTGATTTGAGGACATTCAGGGCTGCAAAGTGTCCCTTTCCCTGCCCTTTAAATCTAGGCTTGGTTCAAGATGAAGGTTTGTGGTAGTGTGGACAGGCCAGACTGTTTAAACTGAGCTCAGAACTGCAATGTCTGTCAAATCCATCAGTTAACTTACAAATCAATTTTTTTACCTCTGGGAACACAAATACCCCTTGGCAACTGCAGGGCCAAGCTCTATGGCCAGTCCTCTTGAGGAGGCGTGGTAGGAGGAGGTCTGTGGAGGCAGCCAGCTCACAGCACTGGCAGCTTTTAACTCCAGGGACTGCCGAGAAGCAATGGCCAACAAATCCGTCTTAAGCAGGATGCTCAATGAGTGCTTATGGATGCAGTGCTGTTCCTCTCTTATCATAACCAGAGTTCATGGTGAAGCTCCCCAGTTAATGATTTGTTAATGGAATTAAGATCTGGCCCCCAATCTGTGACTTTGCAAACAGCCCACAACTCTTCTGTGCCTCAAAACTTCTCAGTGTCCCTGGGAGATAATATTTACCTCCCGCACATCAGTGTTGTGAGAATAAATTAACTTTGGGAGAGTATGTTGAGCTCCTTGGAAAACAGTTACTAAATAAGTGCAAGTATTATCATATATTAAATCAGATCAGCTATTAAAAACAAGAACAAGTCCTCAGATCTGTAGTCTTCGCTACATCAGTTTCTCCCTCCTTTGCTGATTACTGTTAGCCTTGATAATAATGAACTCAAAGACGATATTAACAGCCTAACCTATACTATGATTTAATCTTGATTGCCACAGATCAAGGTTTGATTTAATTGCTCTAGAATTAATTAGGAAGAGAAACAAGTTATAAAAAAGAATTTTCTCTCTAAATAAAGAAACTGTTTACATTCAATTGGAGTTCATGTTGGAACAAATCATTAAGCTATAAAAGATTACATCTGGGCTAGAATTAAAGTCAAGCCGATTCATTAACCCAAATGGTAGCCCAGAGATTACTAACATGGTATTTCTGCTTTGGTGATCAAAGGATCAAGGATATATGACCAGATGACCCTAATTGAAGAAATCTCCACTTAATTTTGTAAATGAACTTGAAAGTACTCAGAAGATAGTTGTGTCAACGTGGAGAATAAATTTATCCTGGTAGGTTTACTTTATACATAAGGAAAAGGAAAGAAAAGAATAATGGCAATATGGCAATACTTTATGAAGTACATAAAGCAAGAATATTTTCCAATCTTATCCAAATTGTTTATAGTTGTCTGTTAGAGATTTTGAAATAAAGGGAATTTACAGTCAAAAACTTGGTTGCTATTGCCCTGTCAATGACCTCATCACACCTGACCTATAGGGAGTATCTTCTGCTGGGCTAGCCCATAAATCAGCCTACAGGCAAGGCCTTTCCCTCAAAAGCTGAATTAGGTATGATAGTTTTATTGTGTGAGCTACTGTTCACTGGGGACTGAGTAGAATCTGCTGCCCGTATTTCACTCCAGAGTGCAGGATGGATGAACTCCAGCCTTGGTCCCACAGGGGAAGGTCCAAGTCTGTGCCTCACTGAACCCCTGAATTTACAGACTCTCAGCTCGTCATCGGGAGGAGCTGCAGATGCTTTGTCAAGGTAATGCTTGGAAGTATAAACTCAGTTAGTTTCAAGTTTTAAATAAGAAGGATTCACTTAAATGCTGGAAATAATAGCAGCGTGACTTCTTTTGAAAGCCTGGTATAGACATTAGTGAAATCCTACGTATCCCTCTGTGGACAATCGAGAGTCACTGAGCATAAGAACTTTCTGAAGAGGGAGACTATGATTCTTGTTAGAAAGGGGAGGAATTGGATGTGATAACTATTGATGGACAAACTTCAAAAGGTTCAGGGCTTATGCTTGTTTTGGACAACCATCCGGGAGTTTTGATGCATATCCGAAGTTTATCTGGACCTCCTGAGCCTGTAAATATTGGGATGGAAATCTTGCAAGAACAGGCTCTCTCAAGAGGTTTTTTCTCTTTTGGTATTTTGGGCAAGTACTTTCTTGTCATGCTGGAGATACAACAAAAATAGTAATGACAAGACATAAGACCTGTTCTTTAAGAGTACTTCATCAAGTCTAAATCAAGAATAAATATAAAAGCTTCTCTTAAAATGCTTTTCACATCTCCAGACCTTCTTGTGGTTAAGAGGGACAAACTTTTAAAGTAAATGGGAAGAATTTTGTCCCAGTTCTTTCTGAAGCTCAACTGTGCTACAGACCTTTTGAGTTGGGTATTGCTGTAATTTAATCTACTTTGGTACAATTGCTTTTATGTATAATATACATAAGAATGCTGCAGAGATTTTTGGATAAATGAGATGTAGATCAAGGTAGCAGGAATACTGGCACCATCTGATGTTGTTTGTGTATATGGCCATTAAATGAAGTAAATCCTAACTTCCAAAGGCCAGGCTTTCCATGAAATCTCACGTATGTTTGAGAAAGTTTTTATATGTGTATGTACCCATGTACATTTCCCTAGTTCTCCATAGGCACAAAGTAGATCATAGCTGCTGAACTGTTTCAATTTTTTTTGTGGCGTGTTTTTGGTTTACCCACTAAAAATATAGTTATAACTAAATATATATATATAATATATATAATGTAGTATAACTAAAATACAGTTATACAGAATAAAATTTCCTTGGATGATAAGGAGTGGGCTCCTGAAGCTGGTAGAGGGTTCTGGCCTCTCTCTCAGGCTGGAGTGACAGAAAGTGGACATCCTTCTGAGAGCTCTTTCCAGGACTGGCTAGAAATGAATCAGTAGGTTCAGTTAGGTTTGTTTTTGGAAATGTGACCAAACTCCTGAAGCCAGGGATGACCTTCCTATATGTTTGTTTTACTATCGGCAAACAGTTAAAGTCCACACCATTCTGAAACACCAGCGTAGGCAGGGGAGAGTTTCCTGTGACTGAGTAACCTTGGAGGACACCTGAACCTGAGGCTCAGGCCTGGTGCCAAGGCATGGGGCAGCACCTGCCCCCCTCAGCACTCGGTGCAGACACTGAGCACAGAACCTGCTTTGTAAAAACACGCAGTGCTTCAGAGAAAGTTCAGTAAATAAGATCTATTGGGTAAACGCACCACTGTTTCAGGTACAGGTGTTATTTGCAGGCTTCGAGAGGAAGAGGTGCCCTCTGCGCTGCCTCTCAGAGAAAGGATAAAACCAGTAACATTTCCACCTAGCACAGGCTGGTGGGAAAGGCTGGAAGAGAAGGTTCTCCCCCACGGTGGCTGGGAGGTGGTGGAGGAACTTGGTTCCTCCAAATAGGAGTTGGAGGGGCAGATGCCCCAGATGAAGTGTTGCCACTCCATTTCCCTAAACCCTAAAGACCAGTATGGGTCACTGATGGGGAGAGTTGATGGCTGAAAGGCTTAAAAATACTGGTTAATCTTTTGGCCAGGTCACTTATGGAACCATAAGTGTCAGGAGCACTTTAAGTGAGTCACAGCAGCACATGGCAACTAGGATGGAAGCAAGACCTGAGCAGGGACTTCCTTTGAAGACCACATGGGTCACGACCAAACTGACTTTTTTTCACAACAGAATAAAAAACCCTCATGTCTTTTATGGTGTGAGCTTTGAAGAGCTCTGAGAAGGACCCCAGCAGGTGGGGTTCACTGCTGAGCAGGAGCTGGGAGTGGATCTGTGCAGTGACCTTTGTGGTTCCTCAGTGCTGGGAAAGAGGCCAAAGCCCTTTGGAACCCACAGCTAACAACTCCTAACCTGTAGTCTAGCCTTATCCAGCATGGACACGGTATGACTTAACCATTGGTTGGTTATTCTGAATGTTAAGAAGCTGCAGCCTGCTATTTCCATCTGCCTCACAGGCTGAAGTCATTACTGCCTGCATGTCTGAGCCAGTGGACCTGGCTGTGTTCCTCTCCCATGGCAGCCAGTGACCTAATCCAGCTCCAGGTCCATGGGAGTGTCTCTGTTGACCCCAGCAGAATCTGGCCAGGATTTTGGGGACCTGGCAAAGCACATGGAGAGTAGCACACTGGGCTCTCCCAATGAGCACTGCAGCTCCTGTGCGCTGAGGGAGGTGCTGTATGCCCAGGGAGCACAGCTTGGCCCCTTCGTAGTAGCAACATCTAAACATGGGATGGCAAGTAAATAAACCCATACGAACCCAGCCAACGCACACAGCAAAAATTACCATCCTGTTCAGGAAGCAACAAATCAGGTCACACATCGTTGTCAGAACTATTTAAATTGTCATTGGCCATGTCACCCTTTCTTTTTTTAGCTGCCTCAGTAAGCCACGTTTTGGCATCTTTGTACTCAGATGGATATATCTTCAGTAGTGCACATGAAATCTAATGTGTTAGTAACTTGGGGAATAAATTTGCATCCAACACTCCATTATTTTTATCTTGTTTTTCTCTTCAACCAAGTCACAAAAAGTCTACACTTCAATCTCCAAGTATTCCAGAACGGTACACCAGAATTAGGCAAATTAATTACATATTGACATAACAGCACTAAGAATAGAGATCTCTACAGAGCTTTGCAAAAAGAGGCTTTTCTACAGATGGAAAAACTTAGACACAGAGTTAAAGTTAGTTCTGTAAAAAACCCCCACAAGATGAAAACAAGTAGTTCAAGCGTCTGCTCATGTAATCAGGCTTGGTTCCTTGGTTGTTTTTTTCCCCAGTGTTGGCTTTTGGCTGCCCCAGAGTTGTCAAATAGACCCTGGAAACTGGTGGGGAGGTGAGAAGATAAACCTTGCACAGGGTTTCAGGCATTCAAGGGATAAGACTGGCTGAGGTGCTTAAATACCAGATCTAACCTACATCCAACTGAGGCCTTTAATGGGATCAAGGTAGCAGCTCATGACTGGGAAAGCTTTGGTTTGCTGCCATCCAAGAATAGGTGCAGAGGAGAAGACCACCCTTGTCCTCACAAGTCCCCTGCCCAGAGGAAGGTCAGTGAAGAACAGAGATGTTCAGAGCCAAACTGACACACAATATTTGTTAATAGAGAGTTTCTAGATTTGCCTGAGTGGGTCTATTCCCTATTTCATCTTCCCCTGAGGCAGCCCCCTTTTCCATGTACTCTAAGAAAGCAGAGACAGCAAGTGGGGTGAGATCCTCACTGCCATTCTCTCATTCTGTGCTAAATTATACTTCCCTATTTTAGGTATTAAACAGGCAGTTGGAATGAAGTTCATGTCTCCTTGGTGTTTCTGACCTGTTCAGTGTGCTGGAGTTCCTTTGGCAAAGGGACAGGTAATGTACCCACCAACTAATGAAGGGCACCCAGTGAGAGCTCCCGTGTTTCTTAAAAAGTAATGCTATTGGTAATTATACAGATAGCAGAATCAGACTTTAAAATCATCCCATCCCTACAGGGAACAGGTCTGTAGAGGTGCTCTCTGTGTGGAGCAGGATGGGTCAGTCCCAGTGCCTCTTCAGTTTTGGGCCTCTTCAAGAGCTGTGGTGGGGTTTTGTGAGGTGGGAGTCCCACCACCACATCTCACACCAGCCACTGACAGCTGCAAAACTCTGGCTGGGCCTTCCAATGCAAGCCAGTGCACAGCTGGGCAGTATTCCTTACATTTTTCTCAAAAAAATCTGAAGTATCTTGGGAGAGGAATCTGCATGTTATGCAGGAGGAGAGACAGGGGGCTCCCCTGCCTGCCCCCAGAGCAGTCACCTTCCACACACAGCCACCCTGTCGTGGCAGGGCTGGTTGGGCAGGGGACTACCTCTGCTCCTGCCAAAATGTGAAGCTGGGCAAAGAACCTTTCCCTTTGCCTTGAGAAAGCCAATGGATGGCTGATCTCAGCCAGCTGTCTGGTGACTTCTTTATTTCTCAAGGCATGGTGTTTCCAGGTGTGATAAGTAATAAACCCATTTCCTGAAGGCAGCTGAAAGTTGGGAGTGTTAGGAACAAGGAAAGTCCAAACTCAGTTTTACAGCTGCAGTATTTTACACAATGTTAGTAACACAGTTTGAGGGAAATCTGTAGCTGAGAGAAACAGGAGACTTTTCTGTCTCTAAAGTGAGATGTGTACCAAATATGCAGTCACTGCAGCTGATTTTAGAGATTTTCTGAAATACGTGAGTTGTATATTCTCAAATAGTCAGCATTTATTGTCAACTTTCTGGAACTTCAGTAAATCTTTTGTGAGAATTTTGCTATTTGGCCTCCAAAGCTGCTGGTGTAGATGTGCAGAGTCCTAAAGGACAGATGAATATGAGCTGCCCTGGAACTGCAAAAATAATATTTTAAGGTATCTTAATTGGAAATGCTAAAAAGAATCATGTTAGTTCTAAGGAACCAGAAAAACCAACCCATGTATTTGAGCACCTGCAGGAGCTTTTAAACCCCACACCTAAAGCCCCTGGCTTTGATTACAGATATCTGACGAGTCAATGTATCCAATATTTGGTCAAAAGGTCACTCCGCTGAATTCCAAAACATGCGTAAATATTTTTTTTTTGATACACATGGACTATTACCATGGCTGTTACTCTGCTCCTCTCAATAGCACCAATTGTGATGCTGTAACAATCTGTGGGGGTGAGGTTTTGCAGCTGGCTGCCTGGTTTGAGCTCCTTGGAGCTGCAGGCCTGCAGTAGAGCCAAGTCCAGGCTCTGCTGCTGGCGCAGGAAGGTCTCCAGACTGAGCCATCAGAGGTGGTGCAACTCGACGTGACAGACAGTAATAGGTGTCTGCAGCCAAGATGTAGGTGTCAAAAATATTAATTAAGAAAAAAAGGACCTGTTTCAAACGGATAGCTTGAGTTGGAGATGGTGAGATAATGCCAGGTGATTGCATTGTACCCCGAGGAAGCGATCCTGCAATGGACAAGTTTGGAAGTGCCCCTCTCTTCCTTGACTGCCAAGGCAGCTGAGCAGCTGCTTCAGAGCTGACATCTAGATGTTAGGCAGTAAAATGTAACTGAGGTGAATCCACCCTTCATGCCCAGATGTGATGCGCTGTCTTTGTGCACAAAATGTACATTTGATGCAAGACCTTAACAGAGATCTACAAACAAGGTTAAAGCATAGATCAGTAATTACAAAGATCACAGCTCCTAGGATCTGGATGCCACCCTTCTCACAGCCTGGGCGTGTGAATCTTGGAAAAGTAATCTTGGGCGGGATTTTTCTGGGTGTTTAGGTGTGAAATCATGTCGGTTTCAAGTGATTCGTCCAGCTTGTTGTAAATCATTTAGGTATCTAAATGCTGCTAGGATTCTTGCCCTTAAAACTCTGTCTCCACTTCCCTGTTTTCAGCACAGGGATAGCCCCTACGTGCCGGGCAGGATTCCTGTCCCCAGCGCTTTGAGGTCTGGGGTGGCTGATGCTGCTGGTTAAAAGTGCAGGCTGGTCATGAATTTCAGATTGTCTTGCACGTGGTGCAGTGCAGACAGCACAGCCCCCGGCCCCGCTGTGCCGAGCACCGCCACAAGCAACCTCCGACTGCGGCGACAAAATTCGTAGCGCCAACTGGTCTGTGAGATCAGCTGCTCCCTTCCTCCTGGCTTCTTACTCCTTCTGCTGCCTGACTCAAAGGCCTGACAGGAAGCAGCAGCAGGTAGTACTTACTCTGGCCTCTGTTGTACCAGCACCAAAACATTTCCTCTGTTCCTTAAAATGCAGCTTCTGAAGAGAAAAATAGCCACTTTTCCCCGTGTTGCTGGAATCTGGCTTGAGCACCGCTCAGGAGCAGGCAGGGGGATGTGAGTGGGAGTGTCTGTGCATTCCCAGTCAGTTGCCCATCTCTCCCAGTAGATGATGCTAAAGCGCGATTGTTTTCAGCAATTTTAAGGAAGTGGAAGATTTTATCAGGGGAAATCCGAGGTGGTAAGAAGGCTTCTGGGGCTCAGTGCTGCACGGGAACATACTGCAAACATCCTCAAAACTCTGCGGACCAGTTTGCTCTTGTGTTGTTTTATATTTGAATAGTAACAGGGTTGGAGGTTATGTGGGTTTTCAGGATTTTTAAGCAGCCTAACGTTTACTTGTGTATTTCTGCAGTTCTTACAGCTCAAGCACAGTGCCACTTCACGCTGTCCTACTGTGCCATTTCTTGACTCTCTTGCCATCACAGAGCTCCTCACCTTCATTTCCATACCATATCCATACCATATTTCCTGACCTCTGTTCAGGCTAGTCAGACACATTCGAGGTAAGCAATTTGGAATGAGATATTTAACAAGAGTTGAAGCTTTCTGGTTGCTTTTGAAATGTGCAGAAATGTGTATTACTAGAAACAAAGCAGCATTTTGCCTGTAAATGCTGCTAAAGTTCAGATATGTTTAAGCTCTGGACACTCTCTGGAGCCAGGAGAGGAAATGTTTCTGGAGTGGGAAATGTAGGCTCAGATATACATTTCCCTGGAATTTAGGAAAATTACTCAGACTTTGGCCTAGTCTGTACTTCCATTCAAATTTTTCTGAGGACTTCTATGGCAGCCAATATAATTCACTCTGAAATGAAATTTTAAAGTCCAGAGATTCATCTGGAAGTTCTTAATAAAAACAATAAACATACAAACTTACACTCACTTCTTTTAGTTAGAACTGCCTACATTTTTTCAGTTGGATACTTTGTGTACTTGTACAGCTGAAAAGTCTTTTTTCCCCCCCTCTTTTAAGAAAAAAGACAAGTTATGAGTCTCTTTATGAGACTTCTGGGGTCCACTGTGATGACACCACTTGGTTCACAGCGTCCAGGCCATTAGTCCTGCACTGACGTGCCTTAGGAAACATGCACAAGGTCCTGTCTTCACAGACAATTTAGAACAAAGCATATTTTGGGAAAAGGATGTACAGAAAGACAAAAGATTTCTCTGGATCCCATGTCTGGTATGAGGACAGGCTTGGAAAAGAACTTGATTCTTCATCAAGGGCTGGGTCTGCTGGACCATTATTGCTCCACGTTAATACATTCATCAATTATACACCAGAGCTGTCGGATATAACACCACCACCTCCCCCTTTCCTAAATTCCTGTAGGCAAACATAACACATGTTGTCAGGGATCCAGCACTGATGTTGCCTTGTCCCTGACTTATGCAGTTCCCTGGGTCAGGAATACATCCTGGGACAGTGAAGAATGCATCAAGATATATGGATGGGTTTGTTTTCTTCAAAGCCCTTGGACTAGAATCAAATTGCCTGGAGGGAACTTTAAAGAGTCTTTTAGTCTCTTTTAAGAAGAGAGATTCTGCAAATATTACTGGGTTTGCAGCTTTCTTGCACTGACTGTGTTGGGTTTTCTTGGATTCCCCAGAGATGTTGTCTGTTTGGTGCACACTGCAAGCAGCCACTGCAGAGGCTGTTTAATAAATGCAGACGTATCCCCTGCTCTCTGGAGATCATGCTCATCAAACTGGGCTTTCTTCTTCACCCACCTTGGAAAAAGGTTATCAACAGGAACTGGACAGATGGAAGTTTTACAAAGGTAATGAACAGGATGAACCCAGTTCTATGTGGGCTTTTATGGTGATGGATGAGGTGGAGACCAAGCCAGGTGGCTGTGGAGCAGGAAAGTTTACTGACAGCAAACTGCAAGAGAGCTGGAAAACCGCCTGATGGGCTCTTGGATCAAATTCTAAACTAAATGAGAGTATTATCCTTTTGGGATAGGGGGACAACAGCAAGTATGCAAGGGCAGAATTGATAGTGGGATTTGTAGAGAAACTCCAGGAGAAAGATCAATAATTACATGAAGTGGCAATGAATGTGAAGTACAGCATGAGAAGTCTGACAGAATTGTGCTCTTTCCACCCTAAGTAAGGCAAAGTATGAAATTCTGTATATAAGAGAAAAATGGGATTTTTCTCTGTTGTCAGTGACCCTCAGTAACTTTTACAAGTGGAGTTGTTATTTAAAAAAGAATGGCAAGAGCTTACTTCACTTTGGACTTTGTCACTATTTGAGAGACTTGAAAAAGAAGGATAAATATGGCTCATACAGACTTTAAAGCAGATAAGTGCAATTGCAGAATGAATTACTTCAGAGTTACATGCAGTTATTAGAGTAAGTGTAAGATGTTATCCTCTTCAAAATGGCCAAAGAAAATAAAATGGGAACCTCCAAGCAATAGTATTCTGACCTCACCAAATGCCTTTGTCTAAATTAGAGTGCATTAGCAATTGTGTTCTTCACAAAATCCATGGTAGGAGAGGGGAGGATTTATAGTCAGCATAATGTCCTTAAGGGATTCACACAGTGAAATTATCAAATGCATTTAAAAATACAAAATTAGCACTTTTAATCCATAAATTTCCAAAGTTATATTTTAAAAGGAGGACATTACCTAACTCCGTGTGAACTAAATAACATTAAATCAAACAAGAAAATTTATGTTTGGAAGATGTTTACACTTGAAATAAGAGCATCATTTAACATTTTTTTTCCTTTCTCTCATACTGATTTATCACCCAGATTTGTGGAGGTCACTCTTATTGATAGAAGTCAGCATTTGTTGTGTTTTGCAATGCAAAAATTCTTTTCATTCCCTAACACTGGAACAATATTTCATTGAATTGCTCTGGTTTATTAGACTAGTTGCACAGATGTCCTCTCTTCCTGAGCCAGATGTACAGAGTGCTGCTTCCAGCTTAGCCCAAACTGGAACATGTTGACAGAATAACATAACTGAGACCAGACATATTGCATTTTACACTAAAGGTCATGCAAAAAGCACAGGCTGCATATAACATGGGCTGTTTTACATAAACACACATTTGGTTCAGCTTTGGTATAGGGATTACTGAAAGAATGCTCGGGGAGGACAAGCTATAAAGCAGTTGGAAAGATCTGACTGTTGTTGAATGAATTATCCCAAACTGGTACATCTCTGTCAGAACAAGTGTGAAGGGCTCTCTGCAAAAGGAGGTGAGAGAAAACTCTCTCAGAGGCAGAAGCTACTTGGCAAGTTGAACAGGAGATTTCCCAAGGACTTTTCCAGTGCAGTGGGATTGATTCAGTACTGTCCTTAACTTGCTAATCCATTTCACCAGCAAAAAGGACTCATCAGAGGAGAATAATACATCAAATTGCCCAGCAAGGAAGTTGTATGAATGCAGGCAAAGCCAGGGTGTTCCCAGTGGCTGCAGTATCTGTTTGGATGAGAGCTTGAGGGAAGCATTCATGGATCCAGATGCTACAGATGTGGAAGGATTGTCCTTCAGAGCAGCCACAACTTGAAATGCATAAATATCACACTCACATGAGCAGAAGAAGCAGACAAGGACCTGGAGCCAGATTAGTTCATAGAATCACAGAAGGGTTTCGGTTGGAACAGACCTTAAAGCCCATCCAGTTCTGACCCCTCTGCCCTGGGCAGGGACACTTTCACTCTCCCAGGTTGCTCCAAGCCCCATCCAGCCGGGGCTTGGACCCTTCCAGGGGTGGGGCAGCCACAGCTTCCCTGGGCACCCTGTGCCAGGGCCTCCCCACCCTCGCAGGGAAGAATTCCTTCCCAATATCTAATCTGATTATACTCTCTGTCAGTGTGAAGCCATTTCCTCTTGCCCTGTCACTCCAGGCTCTTGTAAATAGTCTCTTTCTATCTTTCCTGTAGGTTCCCTTCAGGCACTGGAAGGCTTCAATTCGGTGACCCCAAAGCCTTCTTACCTTCTGTTCTAGGAAAAGGGTGCAAAACCAGACCAGGACCGAAATTCCCAATGTTTCTTTGTTAACCACGTTGGTCTCAAGTGGTAGAAATCTTGCATGATACATGCCATGCTGCCCTCAGTCCTGGTGGCAGGGGAGAGGGAACAAAACTCCTCTGAATTCTAGAATTCACCTGTGACTTGCAGCAGGGTTTTTTTGTCTGAGTTTTTTTACAAGAAACTTAACCCCTCACAATTTTCTGATCTGAAAACTGGTATAACCATTAACTTCCTAAGGAGTCTGTTCAGTTTAATTAATCAGCGTTCATAAAGTCTTTGAATTAAAAGTACAGTACGGACTGTAAGTGCCAAGGATTACTGGTACTACAAACAAATGAACAACAGCGAGTGACTATAAGCACACTGCAAAGGAGGAATGTCATTAAGGAAAGAGGTCCCATTTCAAGCTGCCAAATACAAAGGAGTGAGTCATTTGTTTTCAGTATGAAAAACATTTCAATGTTGTTCTTTAAGTGATTCTGCTTATGATCATTACTCCTTAGCTAACTGCTATAAATACTTTGAAGTGGTGACACGGTCTTCTATTCCCACCTAGAAATGTGGAAAAAGAGGAGAGGAAAATAGAAAAATAAAAATAGCTGAAGAAGGCATGTCTGCTTTGCCACACGCTAAATTCAGTCATTTTTGTCTGATGCACAGTTTTGCCTTTTTTTTCCTGAAGACATCTCTGTGTGTGTGAGGACTGTACTGTCCCATGCTTTGTTGTTACAGTCTGACCGAGATTTATGAGTCGATAACTGTCTAAATTCTGGATCACAAAGCATCGTTTTTGTTCTCTCCTGACCTTAGCTGTGACCTCTGGGACTGCAGGCAGAGAGAAATGTGTGACTTGGGTACAGTCAGGCAGGGTAACGCAATCTGCTGGCACTGCTAAAGCACAGCGTCACGTTTCTGTGACACAGTGCATTAAATTGGCCCGCAAAGGAGTAGCAAAGGGTACAAGAGGCAGTAGGAATTTCTGTCTTAAACATTTTCAAGCAATGCCCTGGCTCTCAGTACACCCAGTGACAAATGAGCAGGTTAGGAGTTAAATTGTCAGGTTAATTTAGCATACAATATTCTGTCTGGTTTTTGCAGTAGTTGTGGTTTGAAACAAAACTGGAAATTCTGCTACCTGAGGTTTTGGAGCAGAAGATGTGTGTGGATACATACACCTGTTTATTTTATTCCTTACAATGATGAGTGCATTTGCTGTCCATGTTCTGTTTAATGAGGTGCACAGGGCAGGCTGCTCTTTCCCCCTGTGCTCCTGCCTGGCTGCCAGACCACCCAGCCCTCCTGCACCACAAGGGCTTTTCTTATGCATTGTTTCACCTATACAGCAGCTCTGTCTAGTCCTTGCAATAGAAAATCTTTTAATATACAGCAAGGCTGTCAATTCTTCACTAACATAAGGTTATTGAGATATTTTAACCCTCTGAAGAAGCATCTTTTTCCAAAGAAGGCACTAGAGAGACAGTTGTTTAAAACTGGAGTAGCACAGTGGCAAATTGGACTCAGATCTCCAGTAGGAATTGTCTCCATTCCCTTCCCTCATGGAGGCAGTGACAAATGGCAGCCAAACCCTCTGGATGATACTGCACGAATTAGCTGAGACAAGATCATTAGGAAAACATGGGTTTGCTAAGCTCACTAAGTGACAGGGCTGTGTAACTCACAGGGCACAATGACCAGCAGGCATCACCTGGAGAGCAAAGAAAATCCTTCTTGCTCTTTGAAAGAGCAAGTGGGAAAGAAGTGGCAGCACATGGCAAGGAACTGGGGGCTCACAGAAACAGAGGAGGCAGAAAATAAAATTTCAGAACTATCTTTCTGATCAAGTCTGTTCTATTTGTTTCACATATGAATTTGCTAATCAGTAAAAATTGATTTTACTCTCAGAGAACTGGGAGTTCTTAATTTGAATTTAGCTTTGAATAACTGCTGCTGGAAATTCGTTGCAAAAGCCAGTGCACTTTGGCTGGGACATGTGGCCTTTTACCTTGCTGATTCCAGAGGAAAGTTGGTGCTGGTTATTAGGGATGAATTTTTCCCACGTGAGTGGTTTGGAGAAGAGCAAGAAATAACCTGGGGTTCTAAGGAGGTTCTTGCCTCTGCCATTTTCAAAGCCATGGTTCTGATCCTATGTGGAAGTGACAGGAGAAACCAAAGATTCCATGGCTCCTACAGAGGATGAGCCCCTTGTAGCACAGGCACCTTTCTGAGAGGTGTGAGGTGAAGGTGATTGATGAGTTCAGAGTGGGTTCTCCTGCTCTGTCCCTTCCAACACCTTTAGTGCATTTAGAGAAGAAAAATTCCGGTCTACAGCTCTGTCACTCACAGACTTCTTTGCAGAACTATGTTTCGTGCAAAATAATTATAACTGCAAATTAGGAATGGGGGTGTTCAGCACCTCCTTAAATCTCCCTCATATGCATCTAAAATAAAATGAGTGTTGCAAAACTATTGTAACCTTCTGGTATAGGTTCAAGTCAGACATGAAACTGAGATGCTTGTTTAGTAGGAACAAGCACTGTATATGCTTGATTTACCGCCCTTTTCTAATCCCAGCAAACCTATTTTCTGCACTAAACAGTCCAGGGTATTTGTAGCAACTTTAAATGTGCAACTCAAATAAAGCAGAGCTGATCTTAGTCACACCAGGCTTTCATAGCACAGCTTTTGGCCCTGTGGGGTGTCATGCCCTCAGCTCCCAGTGGTGATGCTGGTCTAGAGAAAAAGGCATTCAGGGGTGACACCTGCATGAATCGAGGGACATTTTCCCATTGCCCTCTATGGGTCAGTTGGGTTCAGATGAATGTTTGCCAGGGCTTGGTGGGCGAAATACAAGGGGACAAGAGCAGAGGCATACAAGCCAAAGTTCATTGAGTTGGGTGAATCATGGTTTTGTTTGCTAGTGGCAGGATTCATCTTTTCTCAAAAATGTTGCTTCTCTGAGGTCCTCTAATTGCAGATGGATATACAGGGATAGGCAGAGCCTAATGTACCACACCAACCTTTCCATCCAGGCTGTAATTTCTTTCTGGAGAAATTACTTTCCAGAATTCGGTAGGCTTTGCTCTTATTTAAAGATATTTTCTAACAGCCTTTTTAAGAGAGTGGTTCTCAAAGCTCTAAAATCTCATTTTGGATGTTCAGCTAAGTTATAAAAAAGAGGGGTTGAAATCAGTGCGACAAATTCTTTCCTAAGAAAGGGTGTGCTTGAGTCATTCTGAGTAATAGCCACATTATGGGTGGCTCAAATCTATAATACCTGGGTCAAGAGCAGACCAGAGTCTAGCTGAAATCCTGAGATACCATTTAAACAATATATAACAATTATGATCTTCACTTTTCTAATGACTGGAGTCTTCAGCAAGGAACGGGAGAAGTACTGAATGGAAAATATTACAGTCAGGGTATATTTTACTACCTGAAGTATTTTATTGACTGCTTCAAGGAAATCAATGCCTTAAGTACGCATAACTACATTAGGAAAAAGGAGAGATTGTTACATGCATTCCTGTGTGTTAAGATCCTGCTGTATGTTTTATGTTACATGCAACTTGTTGAGCTGGTTAGGGTTTAGGAAATGCTTGAGAAAGGAAATGATCTTGACATTTGCAATTTATTTGTAAAACAGATGCAGAAACCGAAGGTTAAAAAAAAAAAGATTTGTCTTAGTATATGATGCCATAAAAATTGGAATAAAATGCGAAATAAATCATACGGACATATATGGAAAATAAATGCATTAAAGCCAATTTAAAATTGTGAAGAATAATTCAAAAGGAGGAAACAAATGCAAGACTAGGCAACACAATATATAGCATGGACGTGCCTGGACTTTAAGTGGAGTCAGGATGGCTACGTATGTCTGCACTTCACTGCAGAATTCACCAGGGCAAGGACCTAATCCCAAACCTTTTGCACAGGGTACAAAGGGCTTATGCTCCACATGTTTTAGAAACAACACAGGTACCTATTAATGTTCCAAATATATATTTCTATTCTAACTTCATTACTGTGAATTAACACATCAAAGACCTACTTATTTCCAACCATCACATAATCAGAATTTCCTGAGCAGGTCCCAGTAAAACTGATGGCATCCTTAGCCCAGCATTAAGGTATCTCAGTGTAGATGTACATGTTTTAAGGACTTCTGGGTCATCATATGGTCAGCAATGTATTTCCTCCCGTGGTTAATCCCTCAGATGCCATGCTATGTTTGCCTTGAGGCTTGTTTCAAGGTCTTGATTAACGCCACCACTCCATGCCTAGTTAAGCTGGCAGAAGCCTGTTCTGCAACCAAAATGGGTTTCCTGTCCCCCCATGCTCTCCAGATGGTTGTTTGTGCTCCCTCCCCCTGTGTCGGCACAGGTGTTTCTCCGACCATGCAGTGAGAGATCAGAAAACTGATCTCAGTGTAAACTGACCTGGTTTAAAAAAGAAATGCCTGGTTTTCTGACAGGCCATTTCCTCGCCTGGGTTCACTGCATGAAGGGGGAGTGACAGCGGGCTCCTTCTCTGCTCAGCTGCTCTGGAAGTCTGGGGAAGTGCATGAAAATACTTGTGCAGTCTCCAGGTATCAGTTTCACCTGGATCATGGACCTCCTTGCAGACCTGCACGACGAGAACATTCACCCACCACCAAGCTGCTGAACAAGCAGCTCCCTCTGCCAGTATCAGCCATAGAAGCAAGGCCATGGGGGATTTGCAGCCACTGTTTTGTAGAAATTGCTGGTGCATACACTCTTCCCTCTTGGTGAGGGAATTCCTTGCAATAGAAATCAACCCAAACTTTGCCACTAAATACATTCAAATGTTAGATCTTTAAAATCTGGGAAGGTTTTCTCACTGGTGAGGTTCTAGGCTGCAGTAGTATATTGTCAGTTGCATAGGAACAACTTGATATTTCCACACTAAAATCCAAATCTCATTGTCTCCTGTAGACACTGCAGTTCCTTTTCATTTCTCTTAGATTAGGAATAGTCAGTTAATTCCCTAAAGGCTGGTTTCAGTCCACAGGGAAAGATCATCAAGTGTGAGAAGAGAATAAATTCCTTGGTGGCCCCAGCTTGTTTACAGATCCCATTTTTCATGAGCACAGTGCTATTCCACCTCACATCACCTGAAGTGTCCACCACAAGACACAGCCAGGTCCCTCTCCCTGATATGACAATGGCACATCTCCCCACGTGACGGTGTCACACAGGGAAGTGAAACTGGCACCCAGGAGCTGACTGCATTGTCTATCACATGACTGATTACACTGCAGCAAGGCACCTCACCTAACTTTCCCCACTCATTCAAAATGAAAACTCTCACACTGTGCTGGATACAAGCATTTTGGTCAAATGGGAGCTACAGCTTTGGTAACTGTAAGCAACAGCTCTGAGTTCTGGCTTCTCTATGTGGTTGTGGTTCCCACACGTCCTCATTGTGGTTTATTACCTGCATTAGGCTTCAGCAAGTTTCATCTATGAGTCCGCTCACCCTCACGTGGCTTGGCACAAGGCTTTAGAAAATGGGATAGGTTTTGGGCATCTCCCACATATGGAGTGGTACCAAAGCTATTCAGATGACTGGCATTCCTATTGAAAGGACAGAAGATGAGGATGAATGCAATTCAAATTTTTGGGTTGATGATTTGCGTTTTAATTGGATGCTACCCCAACTATAACAGCAAAATCTGTATATTGACCTGAAGTGTGCCTAGTAAGGTTTTAAAAACTAATTTGATTAGTTTGTGGGAAAAAAAACCAACCCTGTTGTAGAACACAGCTTTCTACCCAAATATCAACAAGGCTTTTAAGTGTTTTTAAGCTTGAGTCCCTGACATCAGGGATCGGTATTTCTTAAGCACTATGCAAAGACTGTAGAGGAGAGGCTGGCTGTTTTTGGACTCAGGTGTGCTCCAAAATACTCTTTTTGTCTCTCCGAGCCTTGTTTTCACACAGGTCCAGAATGACACAAGCTTCTGATGTAGAAGCTGCTCCTGGCCTTGCGGCTGAGCCGGGTGCTCCCCGGCACAGAGGACACTCCCTGCACTCCTGGTGACAGCGAGCGAGGCGGGAGCAGCGCCGTGTCCTTTGTGAGCCTGCTCACCCTGCACTCCTTCTGCCACACTGAGATGCATCGCTGGTGCCTGGAAATGATGCCGGTGTGGAAGGTGGCAGAGCCAGAATGCAGCTGCCTCTCTTCTCATAAATGAACGTGAGCTGGTTTGATTAGGGGTGCAGCAGAGGCATCTGCATCTGGCCTCCCTAACACAATATCTTAAGTACACCGTCAGGAGCTCACCCCCCTTCCAACATGTTATACTTAATCAAGCTGCATGCTTTTTTCTTAAAATAATAGAAACTGCATCAGGGAAAGAAGGTAAAGCAACAAAAAAAGAGAAATACATCATAAAATGGAACAGGCATATCTTAACAAGCACTGAAGGAAAACCAAAACTCTTTCAAGTCTTTGAACTTTTACGAAAGAGAGTAAAGGCAAAATGAATCATTGACACTATAATAATTAGCTCCATTTACAAGCTTTTGTGGAAGATTTTTTTTTCTCAAACAGCTATTTTGGAATTCAAATTCTATTTTTGCTCTTGTGTTTTACCTGCATTTGAGGTAAAGCATGAAATTTCTTCTAAATGCCACCCCATAGTAGTTCATCCTTAGGATATTGTTTTAAACATAATTGAATTGCTGGGGTACATTAAACATTGCAGCGTTTTAAGCAGGGGAAATAATTTAATGATGTGGTCTTTAAGACAGTTAATTAGCCTGGCATGTATGAAAGTGTAACAAGAACACCACCTACTGTAAAAGTGAATGTTCTACACTCCGAAGCACTAATTCCTGATAGCTTCACCCTGCATGGAAATCATTAACCCCTTTTTTGTCAAATGTTTTTAGGCAAAATTACTGAGTTTGTAGTTGGTGATCATAGCTCTTGCCTACATTAGCCAGAGGAAACATCTAATAGGCAAAATAAATCACAATCGGTTTAAACATCAGGAGTGATCCTTTCTGAAAAGATTATTCTGGGGTCTGATACAAGTCATTTCCATAATGATGATGGATTTTTTTATCTGAAAATAGTAAGGCTTTAAATAAAATTTCTGGTAATGTCAGCACAGGTTTTAGAAAATTGCTTGGGGTGACCCTTCTGCAATATTGCTGTGCTGCTGGCTTGATTTCTCCACCATAGGATGGGCTGGAAGGGATAACGTCCAGCACTCGCCCTGTGGCCTCAGCAGGAGGTGACAGAGGTCACGGTGCAGGGAAATTTCTGTGGTCTCTCCATAGCTGTCAAGCTCGGTTTTTGAGGACAGCCAGCAGGATCTGCATTTCCCATGCAGCCTGAGCCGAGCACCCACTGAGCACCTCGGGGTCCAGGAGCTCTCCACTCCCAGAGAACTGCTGGCACTTTGCAGCATTTGCCCACTCATCCACAGTTGTCTCAAAGCAAGGCAGGACAGAGGCTTCCCAAAAATGTCTGCAGGATTGGACCACCCAGAGTCTTCAAAACACCATTGCCAGCTTTTATCAGAACTCACACAAAGCGTGGTGTGTCTTCATCTTTTAAGCTTTGCCTCTTTATCTTGCATTAGCAAAGCCGTGATATTTAGTGGCTGTAATAACACTCCAGGTTTGAAATCCCCAATCCTCAGGGATCTTTTGCCCCTCACATGAAAGCCACTTACAAGTAGTTATAAAGGACCACAGAGCTTCTGATTTTCCATAATGCTGGGACAGTTGTGACACAATTCAATGAGATGATAATGCCTTCCACTAAGTGGATCAAAAAAGGAAAGAGAAATCAGATGGGGAGAAACAGTGAGGGAATTCTTCAGGGAACAAAGCATAGTGCTGGCCCTGTTGAAGGCACTAAAGATGTTGTTCTTATTTCCAATAGCTCCCGATTTTACTCAAAGTCACTTTCTGCTTTTATGTCTGCTGCTGAAAGTGTTGAGCACAGCAGAATTTTCTCTTCCAGTCAGAGAGCAGATTTCATGTTTTGCAAGCGACGCTGAGCACTGGCAGGGATGGGAGCATTCCTGATTAAACAAACTCCCTAATAGACCAAGTCTTGCGCTGCTAAACTCGCATGCATTATTGCACAGGAGGCCGAGCATATTTCAGCCACAATGATGGAGTGGGCAGCACTCTGTCAGATCAATTATGTACAAGGCCCATCTTCTCTATGATTCCCTCGATTTTTCCTCCTGACAGTTCACCTTGTGCCCAACCTTCTGTTCTCACAGAGAAAAACCTGCAGACAATAGAAAACCTAAGGCTGTTTTTTCTTGCCACTAAATGGCATAAAGTAACTCTTTCCTGTCAGGTTCCTCATGACTTTTCACACAAATTTATCTTCCCCAGTTTAGGGGATTTATAGCCTTTCTATGTCTTTCTTTCTGTTGTTTTGGTTCTCTTTGGTAATGTCACAAAGACAGTGAGTGCACACCAGAGTGGTCCCTGCACGTTAACAGCACTGCAGTGGTGGCAGCTCCTCCAGCCTCAGTGAGGAGCAGCTGTGCTCAGACACTGCCCATGTCCCATCCCAGGGCAGGAGACCTGGTCCATGCTGGGTTATGGCCTGTTCCACATCCTGCCCGTGCAAAGGGCACTAAGATCAGGCTGTAGCAAATGTTTCTTTTCATGACAGAACACACCATTGCCCATGGTTTACCAATCCTAGGAGAGACTGTTCAGTTGCCAGTCAGTTATCTGATGGAAGTGACCTCAACCATTTATAATCACTTCTGCCCTGCAGTATTTAATTCAAAGAATGAAGCTGAATTAATAAGTGAGGACCAGTATCGGACATACTACCCAGATTAACTCAAAGCAGATTTCATGAGAGTGAGGTGCTCAGTAAAAATGAACTGAGTGGTGTGAGCTGGGACAGCCTCAGAGAAGAGAATTGAACTGAAGCTGATGCCTCATCTTTCTCCATCCTGTAAATCAAACTATGCAGCTAGGTCAGCAAAATAATTCTTGGCGGTGTCGAGACTGAAGAATACCAGGGAAAGATGGCAAAGAGAGAAGTTGTTGAACAGCTTAGGTAAACTTTCTTTTATTCCTTCTGTGCAGAAGGAGGAAATATTGGAGCACATGTTGAATTCCTGTGAACTCACTTGCGTGCGAGCAAAACCAACACAAAGCTCAATTAAGCAATCAAGTCCATTGTTACAGACAGGGTTAGATTCCCCATCTATCAGAAGTAGCACCAAACTGAAACAAAGCTCAGACAGATGTGTGTGTACAAACACAAACCAGAAGCAATGGCTGTCAGGGACCTCCTGGAGCCTGTACAACACACCGGTGGTGGTAAGTTCAGGACCCTTTCCCTGCCTTTGGTGGAACTGTTGGAGCCATCCCTGCGGATGAAACTTCAAATGAAGAGGTTTGTCTTAGCTAAACTTCCAAACAGCCAGTGTTTGTGATGTGTGCAAGGGGAGAGAGCCCTACTCTGCCTGCACAGGAGAGGAGCTGCCTTGGAGTTGGTGCAAAGCACATTAAACGCAGCCAGAGCAGTCAGGAGCCCTGGGGAGCTGAGGCTGCAGACAGCGCTCCAGCCGAGGATATGAACGCATTTTTTTGGTTCAGATTATTATCTTCTACAGATGCCTTCCCAACAAACTAACTTCCTTTCCTAACCTCCCTCTCCTCTGATCAAAAGACTGTCTTTTGATAGGGCAGAAATTAAGCTGTTTTTCTACCTGTGTCACTTGAACCTGCAGAGAATTCAAGGTCCTGATAATGTGGCTTTTCCACAGTCTTTTTTTACTTCTCACCATTTTCCATTTTACTTTGATCTGAAGGGTTCTGCTCTCACTTTCCAATCTCACTTGTCTTTCCCTCTGTAATGAGAATCCAGGTAGCAGATATATTATGTGATATACTGTGCCAAGCAGTCACAACACTGTGGGATCACCATGTTATGGAATAAAGACTACACATGGCAAGTGCAAGATTTATCCATGGGAAGTCATTACATTCTTTGATTGAGAAATAATACTCTCCAAGACAAACTTGACATTTTTTGTCTCTGATACCCAAACTGATTTAAAAAAGGAGATGGTGTATAATAAAAAATTAAGTTTCAATAACTAAGAATACACAGTAAAATGTTTTCTAATGTATGTAACTGCTGTTATGTGGTATGAAAGGTTTTTTTTAATAGCTACGTGATCCTCCTATAAATGACTAGAGCAGAATATTTTTTAAAAAGTGTCCTGGAATGAGCAAGGTTACACCTTTAAATATACCTCATGTATCTTTAGCAACAAAGAAAAATGAGTCTTTTCTCAGTGGAAAAGGTCAGCCCTTTATATGGTCTCTGATATTTAAGGTTTTAATTAGAGATCAACTATGTAATGATGGTGCCTGATGGTGCAGTGCTCTGTGTTGTAAGGCTGACTGCAGACAGCCTGAGTCCTTGAATGCTTTTACTTCCTATTTGGGCATATTTCCAGTAAATTCCTAGAATTACAGACCACTAGGTGAAGTTACAACCTCTAACCATGATTCCAGTGAAGAACAGTGAAAAAAGCAATCAGCTGGAATCTGGTGCTGAAACAGAGCAAAGTTTACCTGAAAATTATGAGGACTTGAGAAGATTTAACCCTGCTGGAGAACTCTGTAATTCCAGTTCCTACCACTCCTGCCTTTCTGCCGGGTGCACTTTGGAAAGAAGGGGCCCAATAACCTACATTACAAGTGAATATTTCAATCTGACAGCTCACTCTCTCTGACAGCAGTGCTGTGACAACACGTCTGGGTCAGATTCAACACGATTATGTAAGCCACCAACCAAACCTTTTTTTGAATACATTAAAGGCTGCTTAAGTACAAAACCCACCCATGCAAATCTTAAAATGCAGGGAAATATTTGGCTAAGGAGAGGTTTGGACACCCCTTTGTGCCCACACATTATAGCAAGCAATCACACTGAGAAACAGCCTCCACAAGAAACTCTTTGCATTTCCAGCATCCAAGAAATTGAACACATGCCCATATTCCTCTGCAAAAGGAACAAACCTTAACTCTGACCTCAGCTGGAAGTTGGCACTGCCAGTTTTGGAAGGGGAAGCTCTGACTGCTGGCATGTCTTGGGTCAAGTAGACAGAGGAGGAAGATCAGCTCTAGGAAAAAGTCTGCCTGGACAATGTGGGCTTTTTTCCAGTCTACAACATAATGTACAACATTTCTTAAATCACTAGTTTGTATCCAGGACTGGAAATGCCATCTTTGGTTTCTGGGAAAGGGATGAAGGTAGGACTTGGTAGGACTCAAGGTGAGAGACCCCTGTCCCTTCTGGCAGGGCTCTGGTAGGTTTTGGCCAGAGGTACCAGACAGATGGTTGGTGTGACTGGAAGCTCAGCCATTTCTTTTGAGTTGAAATCCCCTCTCAGTGCTTCTGAAGCCCTTCAGCTGCATTTTATTTCTGACCTGACCATTCTGAGTTTGATTTAAAGAGGGCACTCATAAGCAGAGAGAAAGGTGTTCACAAAGGGCTTCGGAGCGCTTGGACTTGTTTAATATTAGCACCTCAGAGGCTTCCTGTGCAGGCAGCATTTCACAGCTCCTGAAACAACTTTTCATGCCACTGGTCCATCATCTGTGCTACAGCCATTTATCCAACCCAGCCATGAACCTGTCTGGGCAGAACTGGGGACACGGGGTAACCGAGAGGGAAAGCACAGTTGGAGGAGCTGCATTCAGAGCTGCGGTTACGGCACAGGGACTGGAGGCTCTGGGGTTTGAGTGGCACTGGCAGGGCTGGCTCCAGGCCAGGCACTGCGATGGCCTGAGGGACACATCCCTGTGAGGACAAGGGCTCTCAGCTCCCGAGGAGATATCACTTATGAGGCATATTTCATGCCCTCAGCAGTGGCCTCTCTCACCTGAATGTCATGTCAGTGTCACCGGTTCTTGCTGAATTTGGAGCTCAGCAGTTCCTGGGAGCTGGGAGCATCTGCCTGGAGGCAGGATATCGCTTATCAGCATCTTGGTTCTTTAGGAGGCTGATTCTCCAAACTCCTGTTGAGCTGTTACCCAAAGGCTTTCAGCCGAGAGAGAATGAAATGCTTTGCACCCTACTTGTAAAAGGCTGCTGATGCCTGGGCCACCAAGCCAAGACAGCCAAACCAGCTGGGACTCTGCCTGTGCTCCCTAGAGGTAGAACTGAGCTCACCACCAGGTGCACAAGACAAGAAGACGGAGCAGAGAAAACCACTCTAGTAGGACACATGGGCAGGAAGGGACTTTAATGAAGTCACCTCAGTAGCATCCCACAGTCATTAACAATACTGAAAAGAAATTAAAATGAAAGATGATCAGCCAAGTTCCTGTGATGTTGAAAGGATGCAGTGACAAGGAGCCCCTCACAGAGGCACAGATGTAGCTGTGAGTATTCTACCAATTCCTCAAGTTAAAGGAAAATTCATTTACTAACAGGGGCTGTCCCCCCTTTCCTTAAAATGGGACATGGTGGCAGATCTTGCATAACACTACTAGGGTTAGTGGAGGAACTTTCGATTTGCAGACTTTACAGATCAAAGCAAACTTTGGCCCCTCTGGTTTTAAATGCTCCAGGAAACCTGCACTTCTCATGCAGAATAAAAAGTAGTCACAATACTAAATTTTGTCATCTCCTCATCATTCACTGTGTAAGCAGGCAAAGAAAACATACATTGTGCTGCTTTAGAAAGGAATACTCTCCTTGGGGCTACCGAGTAAGAACATCATGTTTCATATATGTGATATGCAAGGTATTTGATTATTTGTAAAAATCCCTGTGATTCAGCAGCACTGTGGGCTCTGTGAATCAGGGGGTGATGTGAAGGGATGTTTATTTGAAAGTCTTGTCTCCCTCTGCAGCCCACATCGTCTCTAATCCTCCGAGACCTGCTTCCTCTCTTCCAGAAACAAGATCTTTCCTGCACAGCCTGGTTCCTGTACTCTACTGACCTCCCTGCCTCGGATTTTGAGGAGGTTACATATCAGTGTAGGAGTTAGGTTCAAGTATGAGTGCTCTGACAGAGGTGTAAATTTTCTGAGGTATGATTTACACATGTGAAAATACGGTTATTTGTTTTCTTGTAAAATCAGCTACTGTTGCTGATGGTTGGGAAGAGAAATTTGCCCATCACCTGTACCAAGTACCTGCAGTTGTACCTGATTCAGGCTGAGAAATGAAAGTCTTTCTGAAGGAGACATTCACAGAGCCATTGATTGTTACAAGAACAAATAGGGCCAATGTCTGAACTCCTGTATAACACAAACATCCACGCTGATGCCTTTTTAACCTCAGGCTTATCTTTCAGAGATTCATTTGCTCCTAGTATGAACCCAGATGGATGAGCTACTTATAGGCATATCTTATCTCCCAACAGATCTACAAGGGAAGGAGACCTTGCCTCTGAATTTTAAACACATAGTCAGCTTTCGTTTTTAATGGACATCCAAATTCTTGTGCTCTAAGCAAAGGGAATGGAAATCAGTACCGAAAGAGGGAAAGATGGAAGAAAATAATTTAATTTCTGGTACTTTAGTTTCAATAATTTTATTAGTATTGCCCCTGTGCAGTCACATACTGCTTCCTATTACTTTCCTGTACTAGCTGCACTCGTAAGAGTAAGAGGCACAGTGGCCCATGACTGGGTAGGTCAGCATTTTTTATTTCCTTTCAGCTCACTCTAATGAAAAGCACATGCATCCAGTAAATCTTGCCTTTTCCCTTATTAAACCAGTCGATGTTCATTACTGAGGTCTGTGCCTGGCTGGGTGGGAATCAATAAGATGATCCTTTTAATCGCCTTAGTAATCAACAAGCTATTTCTTATTTCAATCTCAGCCCAGTAGTCACTGAAATCCAATGATTTATCTGCATTACACATGCACTCACATACAGAGTAGGGAGGTTTATGTGTGTACATCTAGCGAGAGAAAGGCTGAATTTTACAATGCACTCAAAGTGATTGTGCCAGAGAAATACCCACAATGTCATTATTTACTTGCTGGTACCCAGTAGCTGTGTGCTCAGGATGACTGAATGGGAGTTGGATGTTATGCCTGCAATGCAATGGATGAAACTGCACAAAAATAAAAGGATTTTAATGGAGGGAATGGCCAAAAGGGCCATTTTACCTGCCCTAAACCCACCTTCCTGATTTTCCTTCCCATTCCCATGTCTGCCTCATCCAGACAGATGGCACAGCATTGCTGAGAGCACACTCTGAGCACAGATCTGCTGCATAACCATGGGCAATATTTGCCCCTTGGTGCCTCATCTTCCCCAACTGTAAAACAGGGATAGGTAGGTTGATTACCTGTAAAAACTTCAAAGAATACTCTTGTACAAGAGCATTAGTTCTGGATAAATCCTGACTGTGTTTCAGAATTCAGTGCTGTAGTTTCAAAACTTCCACAGATGGAGGGGAGGCTGCTGCCAGCCTTCCTCTGTGAAGAGGTTCTGGGATGTTATTAGGGCTGGTTGTCTGAGTAAGGATTGTTTGCACAAGTGAGCTAAGCTGAGCAGTGCATGCTGGTGATGTATCTGTATGAAATTTAGTTTGACTGCCCAATCAAAGTATTTGGGCAGGAATGGCAAAACCCTGACTGTGTTGAAATAAACAGTAAGCGTTCCGTTGATTTTAGTGATTTTACCCCATATTTTCTTGCTGCTGAATGATCATTAGAGTATGAATCATGGAGTGTGTTAATAGATGGAAAATTGGACACAGGGATTTTTTCCTGCTGATTTATAAACTTTGGTTTTGGGAGAGCAGAAAATGAAAGGAGAAGGAGAAAGAAAAAAAAAGTCAAAGTGCAAGTGCACCAAGTGCAGGCGTCGGAGCATCTTTCAGCTGTGCCTCCTGTTACGTAAGGCTGGGCTGTGTTTGGGCTGCAACTCGACACTGCCCCTTTCTCCCCCAAACAGAGCTTTTTCTCATAAAATTCACTCAGGCACTTCTTCTCAAGTTCTTCATACACTTTTCGCAAGAAAAAAGAAATCATTCATATCTCTCAAAGAGAGTCTCGGATTCTTTAGATATTTTCCATTATAAGCTTTTGGCACCATTATTACCCACAGATCAAGTTACTTTTCTGATCCCCCTTCTTTCATCTACTAAAAATGGATTATTTCATTATTAGCCTGGAACCGTTACTGTTCACAGAGATCAGGTCTGTATATGAACAATGCCTCCCCCAGTATATTACTGAAAATCCCGGGGCAGTTGTAAGGTTTCCTTTAAACACTAGAACTCTATTTTTTGTGAAATCTGCGTGGTGGCAAAGGCTCTGAAAGGCCATTCCTTTTCTCTGAATTCTACAAAAGCTAAATATGGGTGTTTTCAATAGTTTTATGGAAGATCTTAACTGGTTTGCATGCACGACACATAGGAATATGTGTATATATTTGATGTATCTAGACTGACATTTATTGTAATTTGACTATAGTTTAACTATTTAATTAACAACAACTACAGCTTAATAGTTGTTTAATTTAATTAACTATAATTTAACATTGCTGTCCCCCGAAATCTGTCAGTGTATTAAAAGAAGTCCAGGGAAAAATGGCCAGCCAGAGTCACTCTAAAATTTCCTATTTGAGCAGTTCAGAGAGTGGGAAGCACTTTTGGCTGTTGTGTTTCCAGTTTCTATTTTTCTGTTCTTCCTCTTCCATCAGAAGTGTATCTGTCCATATATGGATCTCAATTTAAGAAACAGGGAAGTCTCTGGGAAGGAAATGCAGACCCACCTCGGGAACTGGAAAGGGAATGTTTTCAAATCACTGTAGGAGACAGTCCTGCTCTCCTGTTTCTGTCCCACTTGCCAGTTTCTGTGGTGAAAACCACCCCCAGCATCAGAGATCTCACAGTTGTGGAAATCTATGAAATAGGGCAGAAATCTCAGTCTTGCAGGTCCTGGGACAGTGCCCTCAACTGCACAACTATTCCTGCTTCCCCTCCGACTCCTTCATGGAGACAGCAACAGTGCCATCCCTAATCCCACTGCCAGCACCTCTGCTCCATCTTCCCGGAGCAAAACAGCCTCTCATGCCCTCCAAGCATTTTCCTGCAGGAGAGCACCTGTCCTGTGAGAAGTGGGCTAAATCCTTCCAGTAATTTCAGCAGGGACCAACAGTAACAGAATCATCACAATGGTTTGGGTAGGAAGGGCCTTTAAAGCCCATCCCATTCCACCCCCGGCCGTAGGCAGGGACACTTTCCACTGTCCCAGGTTGCTCCAAGCCCCATCCAGCCTGGTCTGGGACACTTCCAGGGATGGGGCAGCCGCAGCTTCCCTGGGCAATCTGTGCCAGGGCCTCACCATCCTCACAAGGAAAAAATTTTTCCTAAATAATCCTGAGCCTGTGACAATTTCTAGACACCAGCAACACGGGCAGTGGCAGAACAGATGGAACCACAGGTAGAGCACTCGCTTCCCATCCCCACTCCTCTGAGAGAGCTTGAATTCTTTATGTCCTCCATGTGCCTGCTAATTAAAGTGTCTTATCTGGTTAGACTCCATCATAACTTGTTTTCTACTTAATATGAGACAAATGGTTTACATAGGTAGAGACCTGAGTTAGACACTCAGTTCCTACACAAATGAGGTGATTTAAATATTTTTAGGATTCATTTATAATGACCTGTTTTCTTCTCTGTTTAATTTAATTGAATACTTTGCTTCTTTTTACTTTCATGTTCCCTCTCTTCTGTGTGTGCCATTTCTATCCTCATTCAATCCCATGTTGATGAGGCAAGAAAAAAAAAAGCAGAACACCCCACCATCAATTCCAGTTGCCTAGGTTTGATTCCGAATCTGGAATTTAGCAGGAATCCTCCGTTACGCTGAATTATCGCCCAGAGGCGAGCGTAACATCTTTGTGGGATGTGGGCTCTTCCAGACTCTTTGTCCTCCATGGTAATGTCCCAATCACACTGAAGTGCTCCCAAATGTGCGAGGACTATTTAAGCTTTGTAAATGCCGTCCTCCAAAAATCACTCCACATAAATGTTTCATGTCTCTCCTCTGCGATGCACAGGCCCCAAACATTCAGCTGTGAGGGTGTTTATATTTGTGGAACTCTCTTGAACATTTGCTGTGGATTTCAAACAGCTGCTACACTGAAGCACTGGGAATAGTAAGATCATGAATATTCAGGTGAAGCCACTGGAATGAACAGCCGTTAATAGAATAAATGCCTAAACAGTTGTGTAAGGCTTATTAAGACCTATTGGGGCTGAGATAATAAATTCCCTCTTTGACATGTTGCAACTACTGTAGTTTAAACATTTTGGACCACCTCTTCAGAACTGAAAGAAAAAATTATGTTAGTTCTGTGTGATAACACAATGAAACACCTGGAAGGCTTGGCGCCTGTATTAGATTTGGCAGGGAGATGGTAACATGCTAGCTCATCCCCACTTAAAATCATGGCACTGTTTATTGTGTTAGTTGTCAAGGTTATCCAAATTACATACAGTCTGGACTGAGCACACTTATCTCATTAGAGAATATACTTTTTACTATTTTCAAGTTTGGAAATGATAATATTGTACTTTTGCAATGGAGCAGTAACATGGACAATCTATTGCCAAGGAGAGAAACTAATCAGAACATTAAAACAAGGAAAAAATCCCCAACAACATTCAAAGTTGTTTTATCCCTAACCCTACAAAGTTCAGGAAGCCAGCACCAGCAGCCTGGCTTTGAGCCTTCACAAAAGATGGGCATCCCTGCAGCTGACAGGCCTGCTATGGGGATACCACCACCTCCTTGGTGGCTGCTGCAACTCCAAAGCACTCCAAGTATCCAGAGTGGTTAATTGTTGCAGGAGAACTGTCTTTTCCTTTGAATTTAGCTGTCACGTTGCATTATGCTGTGCTGTACTGCCTAGTTCTGGCACACTGTGTCACGAAACATAAAATCCGACAGGATGCAGTGTAAGTCTTGCAGGTTAAAATTTAAAGGCAAACTCAGTAATATTTGATCAGTTACCTGCTGTCGGTTCAGATAAAGGGCGTTTGATCTCCATGAGCAGGGCTAACTTGTTAGAAGCAAACTTGCACATGGCACAGGGCTGCTCTCAGCTCTGCAGCAGTGCGAACTGGGGAGTGTCAAAGCAGCTCAGGTGCACTTGGAACTGTTAAAAATTGACCCACCTGGCTTTTTTATAGTGTTTTAAGAAAATGATCAAACTATACCCCTATTTACTAGTCTCTGTGGGTGGCAAGCAGATTCTGTCTAGCTGTTTCAAGAGGAAAATCACCTGAAAAACCCAAAGGAATGACTTAATTCTGCTAAAATTTGTACAACTCCCAATTTTAACACACTGCAATTTCAGAGCCTTTTCTGGCAGCAATGATGGGCTTTCCTGATCTGGTTGCATGAACAATCTCAGAGTGTTTGTTGACTGCCCACACGTATGCAGCACCTGTATAAATCACCATCTGCATGAAAGCATCAGAAGCTGGTCAGGATGAAATAAAAGCTAAAATCCCAACATTTCCCTTCATCCCTTTCCCCACACTCCTGTTTTTCTGTGACCTGTTTATCAATATGAGAACCAAATCTGTTTCGGAAACTTCAGTGTCATGGTTACATTTTGGGAGGAAGGAACAGATGGAATAGATTAATTAGTCAAACTATGTTTAAGTAGAAAGGCATTTCTTTCCATGAGTAGCCAAAGGCTAGAAAGAACATATAAGGGACAAGGAGAAGTGCCTCAGGACTTCTTCCTTGCTGGAAAGGCTTCCCAGATTCAGACTTTCAGCAGCATAAAGGGTCTTTGATTTCAGCTCCTATTAAGAAGTAGGTCAGGAGGTGCCTGATTTGCAGGAGGGCAACTGCTCCCTTCAGCTTATTAAAAGTAGCCACTCCAAAACATTTCCCACATGTTATTTTTATAGGAACTCTTACATATAAAGATTCCAACCAGCTACTCCTGCAGTCTGTAGGGAAGCAAATGTCCCTGCTGCTGGGATCCATCCCTGCTTGCTCATGCTCATCAGCAAGCGCCTGCCTAATACAGTGCACCATCATCTGTCTCCAGTTTTCCAGAGCCTTGGGCAGATCCTCATTTCATCACCTCCCCATTTTTCCTGCTTGGAACAGAAGACTTGCCACCACACTTCTGGCCCTGGTGTTGTGAGCTGCAAGGAAGCTACGCCAGACACAGCACTGCCTCAGAAATTCAACACGACTTTGTTTAGCACCAGTATTGATCTGTGACTGGTGATACCACCCTGTGTGAGAAAACAAAGCCTGCAGTACAGCTGGTTTGGAAATCAGGTTTCAGTGGGTGACTCCAGCCTGTTTCATGCCTGTGTCTGGCCTGGTAACATGCAATGCAAGGCTTTTGCCTTGGGTTCAGCCATCCTACCTAAGAGTAGATACTTAAACAAACACCTACCCAAGGATTATGATCATAGTAATATCCTTTGCCAGCCAGTGGAGAGGAACATGCCCATCCTGAATGCAATTTAGTTTATTTTATGGTTTGGTTTTTTGCCACAGATTGCAAAGGGGGTCACTGACAACCTGACTTTGGTACTCATCAGCCGAACACCAGGCCAAAGAACTCAGCCCCTTCTTCCTGCTGATTTGGTTTCATAGGGACAATTTCTCCAAGTAATGATATTTACTGACTAAAATGTGTTAATTCTCCCTCTGACAACTTTTAGAGATTGTGTTTTATTCTGCTTCTGTTTTTATTTTCTGTCACAGACAGAAAGGGAAGATGGGCAGGAGTCTGGGATGGAAACAGTTATTTCAAATAACTAAGTCAGGAAAGATTTTGGCCAAGAGGAAGATTTAAATCTAACCCAGATGTAGCTCAGTGGTGTCTGGAATGGGAGAGATGGTCCCAATCACAGAGTAGCACCCAAGGCTGGCTCAGGAAGCAGAGGGATGTCTGTTGGTTGAGGAGAAAACTGTTTGCCTAGCCCCCAGCCAAAGGAAATGTCCCGGGACTGCAGCTGGGCAGTGCGGGATCAGGGAAAGGATGGAGCTTTGAAAGCAAATCCTGCTGGCTTCCTTTCTCGTTGGCAAAGGATAGACTTGAGATAAGTAGCAGCAGGGTCTCAGGAGGAGGAAGAGTCTTTTACATATTGTGTGGTGTCTGAGCAGGGGACACTGTGCCCACTCCCTCCCTCATGCCCTGGGCTGAGCTGGCATGACCCAGGATAAACCTGTGCAATCCCCTGCCTCATCACTGCATCCTGGAGCAAGGAGACAGCTGTGTATCAGAGATATCACCAAATGCCAAATATCTGAGAGAACAGGTACATGTGCAGCTATGTACCAGGTGTGCTTGTACAGCAGGCTTGACTTTTCTAAAAGCAGCTTTTTTAGATAGGCTTTAAAAATTGCTTTGAATTCACTGTATTTGTCACGTCTATGCTACAGCTATGAGGAGAAAGAAGGTAGGAGAGCAAGCAAGCAAGGAAGAAAGATTTCTTTCCTGGTTACCTTGCAGTAACCCTGGGTACTAAGATCTGGAATAAACCTCTCAGTAGAAAACACTCTGGGTACTTTACTCATTGTGGGGCTTACTCTCAGCAAAACAGATAGAAAAAAGAAGAGAAAGGAAATCACAAGAGGTCTGTTTAGCAAAGCAACATTCGAAAGATCAAAGAAACAACATGTAGATTGTAGTGATCATTGATAGATAATAAACTAAATTTTAATTTTTGTAAATAGTGCTATGTGCTGAGAAAACCTGGCTCGCAGCTCCCTTTATCTCAGTCTAGTCACCTACTTTTTAAGAAAGTTGGAATCACATTGTTCAAAACATTGGCTCCAAGACTAACATAAACAAGGTGATACAGAGCAACCAGGGATGTACGGATTTTAGCTTACACTTCTAAAATTCTGACCTTGACTGGGAACATCTCAAAGCCTTTGGCTTAGACATGGGCATGATCCCATTACAAAATATGGGTTAACACCAACAAACCCAGACCTGTTTTGAAGGCCTTTAGAATGATGCTGTGTATTTATGCAATAATTCTGCTTGAATTCAGACCTTGCACAGAGCTGGAAAATTGATTCCAGTCTTTTCTCACTTTGCTGACCTCCACTGGAGGAGAGAATCCATGCCCAGGGAATTTAGGCCATGGAGAGTAGGTTTGCTTTACTAGTGGCTTTTCCTGAACTTGTTAGGAGTAGTCTGTGAACCCTTGGGTAATTTCATCCCAGAGGCTGTAAGCCATGGCAGTATAATTCTAGGATGGGGGTGTGGTTATTGGATTCATAATAGCATTAACTCATCTCTCTTTGTATTTTTCTTTCAAGAAAGGAATTAATGGAAGCAGGAATTTTTTCAGAAAGGAGTTCTTGTGTGCTTGCTGGTGAAAAGGTTGTTGAGAGTGGGGGCACAGGATCAGGATTCTAGAAGATACAGGAGTGACATCCTGGCAGGAAAGAAATGGAGCTCAGAAGTGAAACACATTTCTTATTTGGGAAAGCAGAGTGGAATGACCTGGCTAAAAAGTCCAGGGGATAAATATGGGCCCCCAACTTCATCGTCACCCCTGCACATGCATCTTTCTGGGGAAAGAGTGAGCACTTGGCATGGTATGAAACACCCTTGGAAATGCCCCTGGGTCCTGCACCTCTCTGCTAAGCAGGGTCAGCTGAATTCAACTGAGGAGTCTGCAAAAGCTCCAACACAGCCTGGCCCAGCCTCCTCGGGAAGGAATTGCTATTCCTTGAAACCACTGTAACCATCTGGAATCTGATTTTAACACTTTGCTACCACTCAACACCGATTCCAAACGTGGCAAGTCTCTGGTGCTGTTGTCAGCCAGCACAGAGCCAGCATGAAGAAACCCCATCACTGAAAAACCTGCACCATTAAAACACATCAATAAATAAATATATTTCATATATACTTCAGTAATCAAAAAGCCTGGCTGTTCTGCCTTTTTCCTTGGTAAATAGGTATCCTTGCTCACAATCTGGGTTCCATGGATACCACGAGCAACTCCAACTTTGTGCCTTTAATGCTTGCACTGTAGAAAATGCTGTTTAAATATTCATGCTGACCCTAGAAAGCTATCCACTCGGCCATCTGGAGGACTCCCATACTCTATCCACTGGTGTTTTATTTTGAAGGATATATTCTGATCACACTGACTTGGCTAAATAGACTATTGGTCCATTTGTTTTGTAACTGCTATTTAGTTACCTCTCAGGATGTCAGCTCGATTTATCTGTGTGGAGGAGAAGAATTCTTCAATAAAACTGTAGATAAATAGGAGCAAGAGCTGTGGATGTATAGGAGGTTACTCATTCCCATTGTCGCTGCCGTGCATGGAAGTGACCTTGTCTGGAACCAGCTAACCTTGCACCTTGCTATGCACATGAAAATTCAAAGCCAAACCCTGGCAGGTCAGAGGGAGAACCCAGCCTTGTGTTTAAGGAAAAAAGGGATTTGCTTGTTCAGGCAGTGCTGGGGTTGTGTACTGCACAGGGACACAGAGTGCATTCTGCCCTGGGCTAGAGGGAAATGAATGGAGAGGGAACACATTTAACTTGAAGTGGGAAAGAAAATGAGCATGTGACATCAGAGAGGGCCAGGAAGAGGAGAAAATGCTCCGTGGAGCGGAGCAGGCAAGGTAGAGGTGTCACAATCCTGCACCTGGTCCTGCAAGGAAGGGTCAGTTCCTCAGGGCTGCCTGCCAGTGGTGCCTTGAGATGGGAACAGAAGCATCCCCCAGTTTCATCCCCCAAATACTGAAAGGGCATTGTTTGTAAATAAGGGAAGGATTATGGCCATCATGGCTCTTGAAGGGCAACGCCACAGTCCAGGGATCTGCAAAGTCACCCGAAACACACGCAGTGGCAAAAGCCTTTTGCTATTCACCGTCTGGTCCCTGAGACACCCCACCACTATCGCCGACAGAAGATGAGGTGAAATGTTCACGATCAACAATGTTTATTTTGGCCTTTTCTCTCCAGTTTGGGTGTGGGGGCAGCGGCGCTGGTGCTATTTGGCTGATTTATTTATGTTCAGAAGGAGGGTGGAGGAAGGGGGCGTATATCCATGGTCACGCTGACTTTTTCAAGCTGCTTTGGAAGAAAGTGCACACTTAATTGGCATTCAAAGTGCATCTCTGGTTCCTATCTCTCAGTAATGCTTGAATAGATTGTGGTGTGTACAAACCTGGCAATAACTCCACTCTGGACTGACAAGAGTTAGGAAACACTGCTTAATTCTTCTATTTCATTTTACTTTTTTTTTGGTCTTGGAGAGAATTTTATTCTTTGCTGCTTGATCATTTTCCCTGTGATTCATGTCCTTTCAGGAAATAGTAATTGACAAAAATAAAGCACTTGGGTTGTTATTTAGTGAGCTCCAGCTAAATTCACACAGTCCTGCTTAAGAATCTATGCCCTCCATGCCGCATTTGTTTTAAGCTTCCAACCTCTTCTAGACAGATTTTTTCCCCCCATGCAGGCACAAAAGCACTTTAGTCAGCACAAGTTTGGAGGTAGAACAAAAAGCCTGTAATAGCATATCTCGTGCTGCTATCAATTTTCCACTGGTGGAGCACTGGGGTACATGAAGTCCTTTGTCTGTATTCTGAAGTCAGCTTTGGTGACATTACATGACCAACTACAACATTATAGCGTGTTCCACGCTGGTTTGAATTGTAACTTAGGGGGAAAAAAAAAAAGGAAAAAAAGAAAGAGAGAATAAAATAAAGATGTACTGGAATGTGGCCAGAGCATAATGATTTCAATTCTGAAGAAATACGACAACCAATTATACTAAATTCAACATTTTCATGTATGATAAGTTTAAAATCTCCTCTAATCAAATAGGGGAAGCCCTTTTCCCCTATTTTGCTATGGTTTTAGTTACCAGTAGGCCTCTAAAAATCTGTTTCTGCTTAAAAAGAAACCCTGAAATGTTATATTTACTATATGTATGAAAAAGGGTTGAATGATACAATTATATATTTTAGAATACTAAAGCAATGTATAAGAGACTAATCACGATCCCAAATTCAATTTTCAAACCTTTAATTGATCCCATCCCAAAGGTAACATTCTATCTTAATTGCCATGCTGAAATGGTTGCAATTACGTAAAATAAAACTGTTCATTGGTAACTGGAAAAAGTCTGCTCATTAAGCACATGACGGCCAGCCTTGAAAATACTTGATTGCAAAAGGATGCAACCACTTTGCTTATATTTCCTTTTCTGGTTAAACTTTCCTTCACATATGTTGAGCTGGTTCCAAAAAGCCACACACGCACAACCAGCAAGTTGGAGATGGAACATGATGCTGTGCGTGTCTGTGCTCCTGCACCTTTCACAAGCAAAGCCACCTTCGAGGATGGAAGAAGGGACTAGAAGGACAAGTGACCTTGGTGCTGACCTGCTGAGCTGTGATCTCTAAAGGTGCTCCGTGAGAAGGGAGCTCCTCTGAAATGCTGAACAAACTCAGGAAATAATAAGGGAAAACTTAATCCCAAGTTAAAATCGGAAATTGTACTATGGGATACATAGGTATTCCTGCACAGGTGTCACACAACTTGCAGAACTAGGTAAGGTGGGGATCTTCTCTGTTTATTTGGAAACCAAAGTAAAAGCAAAGGAAATTTACAGTTTTTTTAGAGGTGAAAGTAGATGTTAGTGAAGGAAGAAGACTGGCAGCTTTTTATTATTGCCAAGAGACCCTGAGCCACTCTCAATTTGATATCAACACCTGTGACACTTGGAACACTGCCTCGCTGGATGCAAATATCATGTAAATAGTTACGAGGTGCTTATTCATTACTGTTACTCTTATTATTCAACCTTCCTAAGGTGCAACTGTCCAGCTGAGACAAACACATCCATAAGAATTCACCAGAATTTGGAATAAGCACAAGACTTTCAGCTTTGGTCACAGTGGATCACTGGGACAAACCACTGCAGAGACAATATCTCATTTTTTTCCCTTTGATGTCATCCCAACAAGGGTGGATGCCTTTCCAGGAGTTAACCTCCAGTCAAACATACATCACTCTTCTCCTGTTGGGAATAAAAGGATGGATGCCTACAGTCCATGGTATACAGGAAGTCAAACCAGGTGATGAAAAGCTCCGGTCCTAAATACCTGACTTCCAAGTAATTTTCCAAGTAAACCCATCATATAGAAGTGTTGAAAATAATTCTCTTCTAGAACACCTTAGTGTTTCCTTAGTGAGTGCCATTCTCTCAGCCTGAGTGCAGGTTTGGAGCTGTGTGGTACTTGGGACTGTATAAACTCAGTGAAAGGACATTTCCCATCCCAAGGAGCTCATGTCCAAATGGAAGACGAGATACAGAGAAGATACAAACAGATGAGAAAGCACCAGGTAAGACTGAAATGATTATGTGTTTGATAAGCATCAACTGCAGCACCCCAGCTGTGGCTTCTGAGTCAACTTCTATGTGAGGATTAAGTAAGTATTCTGGTTTTATACCAGTGAACTTCAGGATGCAGAACAGGTCACTGGATGATATGCATACATCTGTCCATGATACATGTGCTCATTACAGTCTCAGAAAAGAGATCCTTTAAACATCTCAGAGATACAGTCCAAGTGATGTAGGTGCCTGAAAGTCAGCCCCGGGAGCCTGGGTTTCTGTTTGCCTTTAACAAGAGGACTTAGACGTCCGATGGGACTTGGCTGTCCAAGCCATTCAGGGATGCCAGTGCCAGCCAGATATTGCCTATATATATCTTTAAACATCTGAGCCTTTGAATGGCAGGGCGATGTAGTGATGAATAAATGCCTACTTGGACATAGAACAAAGATATCTGACTGGCTGAATAGGCAGCATTTGAATTGTACAGAACACACAGATACTCTGTAAATGAATGGCTGTTCACTCGCTCCATCAATAGAAAAAATTGCTCTTTCTCTTTCTGAGCGCACAGTATTTGCAGTAAGAAGGACACACAGATGAAACCGAAAATCTATTTCACAAGCATTTGAGCAGACTTGTGAAAATAGAGCCAGTACATCATTTTGCTGGTGGAATCTAAAGTAATGATTCAGATGGGAATCATCACTAGCCCCGCAGACATTGGGGATCTGCACTCGTCCTGAAGCATGCAGGCTGGTAAAGCAGGATTCCAAGCCTGACCTACTTTTGTCCCTACCTTGTTCCATCAGACCTAAATCCTGGTCCTGCATTCAGCCTGGAATACTGTTGTGAATACAAATGATTCCAGGCATTGCTGATAGACTCAGAGGAGATCGAGTTCTGTATTTACTCGTACCATCCACTCTTGGGAAATTCAGGGACTTTGAGGTCGTGCAAAATTGTTCCTCTAGCAAAATCAATACACATTTTGTGTAAATCAGCTTTGGAACAGCTTCAGGGTTCTGTGGAGGATCAGTCTTCACTCAGAGAGGGTGAAACTCAGCACAAAATTACTACCTGAAACTTTCCCAAACTTTACTAAAATAGAAATGAAAGGCCGTATTCTTAGCTAGCATAAGCTGGCACAGATCAGCTATATGACAATTACCATGTGGATCAGCAAGGCTTGCATTTATTTGCCTGGCTGACCCACCTCTCCTATTGATCACTGCAGTTGAAATCTTCACTGTATAGTTTTGTCTGGTGCAAAAGAAAACAAATTAAATGTTAACTTTAAACAAAACCACAGATCATTATTCAGTTTGGTTTCAACACTCTTCTAAGAAAACTCAGAGGTGTGGATGTTGTGGGGTTTGAAGATCATTTCAGCTTTGCATTTTTGCTCTAGCACAGGGAAGATGCACTTTGGATAGAGGGAGAAGTCTTTTCCATCAGTGCCCTTGGTCCTAATGTCACTTAGGGCTCAGACAGCTGAGCCAGCGCCATAGCAGGATTGATTGAAGATGTACCCTTGGGAAGAGGTAGGGGTTGCCTAAATGTCTCCTTCTGATGCCTGACTCAAACTAGTCTAATTTGGGTACCCAGTAACACACCTGCCTTCTCTGCCAGGGAATGTTTATAATTTTCATTAGGTACAGACTTTTATAGGTGTTTGTTACCTGATATCAACTGCACCAGAAATGTGCAAAGCTCAGCCTGAGCAAATGAAAGGGAAAACATGGAATGATGGTTGTGCATGAAGCAAGGTGCTTGATTTAATTTCTGTTCAATTTGGGATTTTTAGGCATTGTCTAATTAACAAGGACCTGCAAAGAGACCAGCTGCTGTCTTGTAACAGGGACTTTGGTTTTCATTTCAGTCTATGGATAAAATGGCTAAACTTGACCCCTGCAGTATGAATTCTTGTTACCTGACTGAAGTTTTGGTAAGTTTAGGAACTCACACATCGAACTGCATTTCTCTGCTTTCATCCTTCACCAGCTCTATCCTTCTTCAGCTCTCATGAACACAAACCCAGGGGGTGAAGCAGAACCAAAGAAGACAGAGGACAGAGGGTGGTTCAGGTCTGCTGAGGGGCCTCAGGTGTAGCAGTGCAGAACTGGAAGAGCAGCTGTGCAGGTGCAGCCAGAACACCAGGCAGTGGGTGAAAACACTACTGCACTGCACAAAACATCCACCCCAAACATCTTTAATCCAGGTACATGGAAGAGGGTGGGAAGCAGCAAGTAACTTGGGCAGCGGAGCAGAGGCTGTACCAGAGGTGCTGTAGGAGCCAGCCCAGAGCTGGGAGCAGACCCTGGGTACTCAAATCCTCACCCTCCTCCTCTAACTGCTGTGCAGTGCTGAGTCTTTCATCCAAACCTCCTCAACTGCCTGGAAAGTGCAAACTGATAACACTGCTGTGGAAGCTTCAGACCCACATGGGGTCATTGCATAACACCCCACATAATAAAGGAGATATTTCTGTCCTCTCAGTACAAAGCCAGTTAATAATCACCATTAGAAACAGCATGAAACGAGAGCACACAAAGCAGAGTTTGCTCCACTCAGAGTGTAAATTGCATAGTACTCCAAGATGAAGGCATGTTGTATTCTTTCCATGGTTATATTTAAATCTGTGTTTTCTTTAATTTAAATCTGCTCTATAAAGATCCCAGCAATTTGAGACAAAAGTATCCTTTAAAAACAGAAAAAAAAAAAATGACATGATAGCATCCTTCATGCCAGGCTGGCCCTGTTGTGATTTTACATTGAGGGTGCATTTTAATTGATGAAATGTGCTACACAGCACAACTTGAAAAAGTAACAACCTTTAGTTACCATTTGGAAATGTGATGGAGGTGGCAGAAGTTAAACTCTTAGGACTAAATGAAATAACAGAAGCTCCCTATCCTTTCTTGAAGACGCTCATTAGTTTTCACTTTCTCACATTCTGTTTGCCATGGATTTCATCCAAGAATGACGGATGTAGAGTTATTAAGCAAGTGATAGTTTCAAAACTCCAAGTGTCAGTGCTCAGTGTGGGAGCTCAGTTACCTTGTAGAGGGCAAGGGGCTTAAATACCCCTGCCCTGGCAGTGGCATCACCACAGAGGGAATGATCACATGGAAAGGTACTGTCAGAGCAGCCTGAGAGACACAAGTCAGTTATAGGAATGGACAAATAAACACATGAGGAACATTTGAGGAATAATCTGGTATTTGAATGCATCAGCACACATAGGAAACTGAGAAAAAAAGAAAAAAAAAAGAAAAAAAAGGAAGGAGTATTAGTTTGCAGAAGGCAATGAACAAGTACCTTTCCTTAAATTCAGTCCAGGGCTGGGATGTAAGGATATCTTAAATACCATAAGGTCTCTATGAGGGAAGAGGCAAATCACTAAAGTTTCTGATTTTGGGCTTAGGAGAGAAACCTGCATGTAGAGGTTGCTTTTCTCATTCCCGTGGGCCTGCTGACCAGTCGTGGTCACAGAGTCTTTGGCTGGTTTGGGTTGGAAGGGACCTTAAAGGTCATCCAGTTCCAACCCCCCTGAATGGGCAGGGCACCTTCCACCAGAAGTCCATGGGACATGCTCCATGGGCAGGGTACAAAAGGCTAAATGAACCTGCTGGAGAACATGGAAGGAAAAGCAAGTGGCCCTCTCCAACTGGGAAGCAGAAAAGCAAAGAGCCCACATGATCTTTCCCCATTTTACCTTCCAAGTGACACAACTTACACACTCCCTTCTTTTCCAAAAATTTGGAGATTTCCTCTGTCCCTGTTCACTTGTATCTCCTGCCTCTTGCTGACACTCAGAATGAGTCAAGCCCATGTGTCAAACAAGACCCTGCTTTTTTTAATTGCTTTTCCCACTTGATGAATTTTCTCACAAACTGAAGAGGAAACAAAAAATAACACTGAAAAAATCTGGATATATAGATTATTTCTGTCCTAGATGCAGTAAAAACCTATCAGGGGTCTGAGTGAGAAGCCTGTTGAGCAGTTTCTCACTTGTTTTCCAAGTTCAAGTGATATGGTGCGTGTCAGCTTGGATCAGACTCTGGAAGTCTGGATGTGGAGTGCTGGGTGGCGATTCATATTCCACACCTGGAAGCCAACAGGGTCGTATCTAGAATCAAAGTCTGAACTCTTACTTCTGTAAGAGTTTCTCTGTTTAAACTACAAGCTTAAGCCTTATTGTAAGGATTTAATTCTACTTCTGAATTAATGTAGAGACTCGTGTCAACATCCAGCTTGGGAGTGGTTTAGACTGACAGGAACCTTCCAGAGCAGTGGACCACACCAGGTTTTTTTTTTCCCTTGAAACTAGAATCCTATGACTTTTGCCACCAGATCTTGCAGAGGACTCTCTTCTGGAGAGGAAAAAAATATTATCTAAGCCCATTCCATAGTGTCTTGCTTTACAGTTAGTAGCTAGTCCCTATTCCCACTGACTGAGATTTTAAAGCCCTGCTGCAGCAGATCCCGTGACCTGGCAGTTCCCAGCCTTGGCTTTTGTCGTGGCTTTCCCACTCCCTCTGATCCCGTCTTCCTGATCTGCTCTCTCAGGCACCCATTGCTAGGCCTTTTCTGTGTTTTGGATTCATGCCTGCGTCTCCAGCGCGGCGCTGTCCTTTCCCATGGCTTTACTGTCAGTTCCTTTGTGCACGCTCATCTTTCACCGAGGCCTTCAGACCGCCTCAATTTGTCTCGTGCTCTCTAACACATTTTGGGCAGCCCTGATGGTATTCTCCAAATACATATTTTGCTGCAAGTCCACACATTTATTCTTTACTGGTCTTGGTCTTCCTGTAACCTTAATTAGAAATGTAATTAGATGATGGCTGCTATTCCTTGGGAGCTCCCAAGCATGCACTAATTGATAGCCCCCCATTACTCAGTATAAGCCATAGAAAAATCCATTTGCTGTAACAGCTGTTGCAGGGCACGGATGGGAAACAAGGTGTCAGGGCATTTCTAGAAAGGTCCAGAAGAAAATGAACTGTCTGAATGTAATAGAGTGCCTTCAGGAATGGATGAGGGCTGATTTATCTCCGCTCTACCAATTATACCATTATAATTCCTGCCAATAAGAATTTTTAACATACGGTTTGCTGATGGGTTCATGAAAACAGGGCTGGTCTGGACCTGGAGAAATCCCCTGTGAGAGCCTCTGTCCAAAAGATGGCTTGTTCCTGGCAGAGATTTGTCGAGCATATTCTTTAGCATGCTCTGTTACAGTGGCCTGGGCATGTCCCAAGGAGTTGTTTTTTTTCCTGCAAGGTCTGGAAAAAGAACAGGAGCAGCAATAACATCCAGTGGAGAGTCAAAGTATTTGAGAGCTTCCAGGGGCACATTCCTGACAGTTGTAAGAGCTGGTGCAAAGTACTAAGAGTTGGCTTGCACCAGAAAACAGATGTGGAAGAGAGAATTTCTGTCCCAAAGAGCTCACAGAAATGGTAAAGGAGTTTTGTATCCATTTCAGCTTGAGGTTTTTGTAGGCTTTGTGATCTTATTTTATTTACCTCAAATCAGTTTGTCCATTTTTAATATTATTCAGGGTTATAGGAAGGAAATGTTTTAAAAGGCAGATTTCATTGAAAATTGCTAAAAGTGGGCTGCAGAAAAAGGCACTGCTCTTCCTTGGTCCATGATAGGCTCATGAATGCCAGTTTGGTATCATTCTGGGGTACCTTCAGACTGAATGTGGATGCAGATTCAGTTCTAGCTCTATTAGCACACCCAACTTCTGTAGACAGAACTTGTCATCCTGTGGTCAGGATTAACATAACAAACATTTCACACAGCCCATGAACAGTTTCACCAGCAGCATTATTTCCACCAAACAGGTGAAGCAGAAAGGATAGAAGGGCCTCCTTCAACTTCTGTTGAAATATATGGAAAAACGCACACCACCTCCATAAGAAGTTAGATCAAGTTCCAAGGCTGCACGTCAACATTTTTCTGAGCACTCCTGACTCTGCACAGGGGCCCCTACATCATGTTACATTCCTTTGTAGGATAAAGGATGTGGGAATTTTTTACCCTTCCAGAGACAGCGCTCCTTTGAAATCACATTTGTTTTCTCTGTAAGTGCCAGAAAGAAATGGATGGGAAAAGCTCAACAGTGAACTCTAAACTGCCTTTTATGCTGGCATCATTTTTTGGAGGGGGGGGGGAAACAGAGTGTGCGTGCACAGGCACTCACAGCTAAGGTCTTAATTCTATCTCCAGATGCTGTGCATAATCTAGAGGTTTATCTTAATGAATTATTTCTGTTATTACTGCAGGCAAAGTGAGATTTAATTTGATGTGTGATATATCCCTGGATTAACTACCCTTTGGTTTTATTTGCTCCATAATGGTGAATTTTTGTTTATAGACCCATTTTGTAATTACATCCCTGAGCTCAGAACGGCCACAGCAATGCTGCTCCATCCTATAGGAAATCAGGATCCAATTCCCTTCTCCCAGTCCTGTTGTCAGCTGTGGCTAAAACAGAAGCTGTACAATATGATGTTCACCATTTTGTTTCCCTTAATCACAGTTTTACAGGACAAAGTACAATGAATGGAAAGATTCTCCTTGGCTGGAAAGACTGGGATACCACTTGGGAGGCGTATGCAAAGTGGCAGAGAAGCTTCACCTTGAAAAGCAGCAACAATGTGTGTTATAACTGGTGCCAGGAACAATCAGTTGAGTCCTTTGTGATACCTACCTGTTGTAAGTGTCATGGCTCCACAGGGGCTCCAAGGGTGGCAGAGGGAGCTGTGGGGCATGGCAGCATGCAGAGCAGGGGTTCATTAATTCCTTACTGCCCAGCTGCCCTCCTCCCAGTGAGAAGTTAAGCCTTCAGCCCACGCTGAAGGATGCAGTGTTGGCTGGTGGCTGGGGCAATGGACACTCCTCTCCTTCCTACCCCATCCAGCCCAGCCCAAGCCCACCCCTTGTCTCCTACCCAGGAGGTCTGGGACCAACATGTCTTATGCACATCCTTGCAACACCCCCATCTGTCACAAGAGAAAGAGAAGCCTGACCCTGATCCAGCTTATCCGCTTCCCTGCTGCTCGTGTGGCAAAACCATGAGGGTCCCCCATTCCTGGTCCAAAGGGGAGAAATAGGGGGGCTGAGATGCCAGTGCAGCTCTGTGGAGAGCAGGACACAGCACTGCAGCCCCAGGAGCTGTGGCAGCACCCACACCTAATCCTCTGGGAACATATGGCACGGCACTCATGCAGAATCAGGTTTCATTGCAATCATGGTGATCTTAATTAGTACTACTTATAACAACAGAAGTCAGCCTAAGTACCAGGAAAGTAAACAGAAGCAACCAAATCCATCTGGGTATTAGTGTGCCCCTTGGAAAGGGTGGGGGTTTTTTGGACTTTTGACCCAAAGCAGCATTGCCTGGCTCAAGCCTTCATTCACAAACCTGCACTTAGCCTGCTGCAGTCCACACGCTTTGTATTGTTCAGCCTGGAGAAGACAAGGCTTTGGGGTGGCCTAATTGTGACCTTCCAGTACCTGAAGGAGCTAACAACAGAGCTGAAGAGAGACTATTTACAAGGGCCTGGAGGACAAGGGGGAATGGCTTCCCACTGACAGAGAGTGCGTTTAGATTAGATATTAGGAAAAAAGTGCTTCCCTGTGAGGGTGGTGAGGCCCTGGCACAGGTTACCCAGGGAAGCTGTGGCTCCCCCATCCCTGGAAGTGTCCAAGGTCAGGTTGGACAGGGCTTGGAGGAACCTGGGAGAGTGGAAGGGGATTGGAATGAGATGAGATTTAAGGTCCCTCTCAACCCAAACCGTTCTATGGTTCTTTGATTCTGTGGACTGATCTCCTCCTTCCCAGGGTGACCCATGCTGGAATGGCAGAGCTGTGCTCCTGCTGGAACCCTGGGTGACAGAGCACTCACCTGGGAGGGGGCACCTGCATGGGACAAGGCAGCAGCTACAAAGTTCAAGCTGAAGATTGTGCTTTCAGACAGGGAGATGCTGGTTTCAATGCCTAGTCAAAGTCACACTAAAAAATATTTCCTAGGTACACATCACACTGAAGACAAAGTGTCTGGTTTTATACTGACAGACAAGAATGTTTGAATTTTTACTGACAGACAAGAATGTTTGAGGCCATTAAAATGCATGGAGCCAAAGCCTCTGGTTTGAAAGAGTGCCTGCAGATTTACGTTACACAGCTTGTATTTGTAATTACTCCTGATGTGTCAGTTCTCATACACTCCCATTAAAAGTTTATGTCTCCTTTTTTTTTTTTTTTTTTTCCACCTAGTAAAATTAAATGTTAAAAAGCCAAAGCAAAAAAATAAAAGATGCTGGTCTTGCTTGGACCAGCACAAGATGGGATATTCAGAGCTGACACCAAAGCTGTCTTCAGAATCACCTACTGTTCTGAGAGTCATGTACTAAAACCCAGCTTCCTGCCTTTTCCCTGTTAAAACCAAACCTGAAGTGTTGTTTTACAGCCTTGGGAGTGTGAATTTCAAATGGCCCTTAAGGGTGGAAAGTGATTTAAAAATATTTTTCTAAGAAACTCCAAAACACAAGCAGCATTTTTATGAGTGAAAATCTAGGAGTATGCGTCAACATTTGCAAATATATCTGAGGGATGCAAGGAACATAAATACTAGGACTCTAAAGCTGTCACAAGGCCAAATTCTTCTTTCCTTTACCCATATGAGTAGTGTTGCTCTAGTCAATGGCTTGATACAGTTTCTGTAAATAAAATGAGTAAGATTTAGCCTGAAGTCTAGAGAAAATAATATGAACAATCTTTCTTCCCCCCAGGGAGCAGAAGCCGAGCATTCCTTGGCTTGGCCTGTCCCTGCAGAGCCCCTGGGGCAGGATCCGCCGTGCTGGCTGCCCCACGTGTGGAGTGCCTTCATCCCTGCTCCCCGCGGGGCTCCCGGTTCCCCGGCACCGCGCTGGGGCTGCAGGGCCCTGTGGCCCTTCCCAGCCACCTCTGCCCAGGGCTCTGGCTCTTCCCAGTTGTTTTGGTGGATGAGGGAGGCACCACTAGGATCCTCCACCTATTCCTGACTTAACTGAAGACCAGAGGAGCAGAGGGGAGGGAGCAGCAGGACAGAGGTTACCACACTCGCATTCCTCTGCACGTTCCAGTCAGGACTGGAGACAGTCAAACCCTTCCTGCACTGGCTGTGGTTTTCAAGGCCAGAAAGGACCATTGTGATAATCCCATTTGACCTCATCCACCACTGAAAGGGGCTGAGGAACCAACAACATGCTCATGAAGTTAAACAGAGCTTGCATGGATTTAAAAGCCACCACAGAGAATTTATGCTGGTAATTACAGCCCTGCTACAAATTTCTTGAGAAAAAATATTGGTTTGGGTCTTTTTTTCCATTCTAGAGTACTTTTCTTGCAAGAAGTGGATGCTGGGTCTGTTACTCACCTGCCACTGCAGCAGGTCATTTACTGATCCTTTTTCCTATGCTAATGAGGTATAATAAATTTAACATCAGTAAAGAAACTATAAAGACCTGAAGACTATTATTACAGATTTTATATATGCAGTGAAAGGCAAATTGTTTGCAGCAATTATCGATTGGGGAAGGCTGAGTTAATGTAATTGCAGAATATAAAAGGAGGAAATATAATAAAAAAATAAAATTAATATACCAGTCACAGAATCTGAACTCAAAAAGCCAATAAAAGACATGAAACAAAGCACTCCAGAGAAATGGAACTCTGTCACAATGAATATCAAGCGATTTACTGAAAAGTGCAGGTATCAACTGCAGCATTCCTCATTGCTCAGACATTTACTTGAGTCCTGTCTATGTTCACTGTTTTACAAAATTAGTAACTGCAGCCAAACCCACATTTCACTGATTGCAAAGTGTCAGCAAGGTCTTCACCTGCCTCGCCATGGAAGCAGAGCTTTGAAGTCTTACTCTGGGATGCAGAGTAAGGATTCAGAAAGACGTTGGTCCAGAAGGAAAATGCTGGTGTCATCAGCATACCAAGGGAACAGCTAAAAATGGAAAATTTCCCAGGGAGCTGGGGTCCAGTTACAGAGTGGTACAAGATGTCCTACAACACAGTGCCCACTTGAGCAGCACCCTGTGGTGAGAACAGTGGCATTATCAATGCCAAAATCATGCACCAGACCCCACAAATGTCATTGACATTGACTAGAAAAACAGGAGGCTAAACAGAGGAAACTAAAGATATGCCCTTCATATTTGTTATATGACGTTTTTGGACCTTCTAGGGTTTGGATTGTGAAGCTTTGCTCTGTCTCCATGAAGACCTGGACTGTGTTTTATTTTGTGCCAAAGCTCAGATTAGTGGCATGTTCAACCTCCAGCAGTTCCTGCCCTTGAGGACTGAAGTCTGTTACAAGGAGGACTTGCAGCACAGACAGAACCAGAGGCTGGTGGCAAATCAGCTAAAAGCAGGAGGAAGAAATACGAGAAAAATAGAGAGAAATCTTTTCCTCAGAGGGTGGTGAGGCCCTGGCACAGGTTCTCCAGACAAACTGTGGCTGCTGCACCCCTGGAAGTGCTCAGAGCCAGGTTGGATGGGGCTTGGAGCAACCTGGGATAGTGGAAGGTGTTCCTGCCCATGGCAGGGGATGGAATGGGATCATCTTTAAGGTGCCTTCCAGCCCAAATCATTCTGTGATTTTGGGGTTCTTTGAAGAGAATGTCCTTACTCCTCAAGATGTGCACAGTAATAAACTTGAGCAGCTGATGGATTTGTTCTATATTTTAGTTTATAGATTTTGTTAAATACCGTACAAAGGATAACAACAGTTTTCCCTGTTTTCCATAATGTGATTTCTCCCTAAAACCTTGGCAGGCTGGATTTCAGTAACTCTTCTGGAGGATGCTGTGGCCTCCAGAGCAGGCTGGAGGTGTACAACTTACTATCAATAAAAAAAGGTAAGCAAAACCCCTGCTAAATATGCACTTACATTTTCTTCATATACAACAGGACTTTCTTAGCACTTTCAATCAAGAGTGGGAAGTAAGAATATCCTTTTAACGTGTCCATCCAAAAAGAGGTAAAATATAGATCTTTCATAGGCTATATATTTAAAAGAAGAAATGGTGGTTTTAAAATGGAATGTCCAATATCTGGTGACTAATGGATGACAAAGAGGCTGCAGGGTACTTTATTAAATGTCTCTAGAGACAAAGAAGTCGATTGCTACTCACCGAGTTGATTTACAATGATAAAGATTTCTATTTGTAGGAACCTCGTTGGCTTCAGTCACCTCCTCTTGCATCTCAGGGCACATAGAAATTGAAAGCTTTGCTTTTGCAAGAGAAAAGAATTTTTCTCTGAGCTCGGCCTGACTGCATTTTTCTGGTTATCATGACAATCCTATCAGACTAATGGGCTGACAGCCCCAGAACAGCTCTGCTATCTAGGAAGGGAATGATGTGACCTCCAAGAATCATTATGTCATATCTGGTAGGAGCTTTATTGTTTTATTGATACCATTCCCTGTGCTGAAACCATTCAAAAATGAAATAAAATGCTTCTCTGCATTTATCAGTGGTGAGAGGGAAGAATGAACAGTTTCACCTGGATTGCTGCCAATGGAGGAGAGCAGCAAGGCTGGGACAGTGACTGAGGCATGTGATGGAAACACTCTGGGGTCACTGGCAAGGTGTCCTTGGAAGTCTGGTGTCTGTGGAGGCCATCAGGACCCCAGCTAGCCCAGCCAGAAATAATTTATGTTTCTCTGTCCATTCTCGCTTCACATGAGTTCTGCTTTCTCTTCATAGATTTTGGTGGCATAACCTACTTTACAGCCCTAATTCTCAGCCTGTTCTTAGGACACCAGCTCTCATTTGCTCTGCTCTGTCCTGAGCTCTCTATGGCGTGGAGTGCTCTGCACTTCTGCATCAAGACACCCTGTTTTGTGTCCAGAGTGCAGACAAGAAACTCTGTGAGTGAATCTCCTGCTTCCCTAAACCACGGTGCTGAAGAGGGTCTGGGAGTATTTTGAAGCTAAACTTGTAATAACCAAGGTCAGAAGTAAAACAACAACAGACAAGAGAGCTCAGAAATACAGCTGCCGATTGGCAGAGCCGTGTTGTTCCACTGCTTTGTGGTGTGGTAACAACTGAGAGCACAGAGCTACTCATTTGCTGATGCAACACCAAAGGTGGACAAAACAACTGTACTGGGGGCAGGCTAAATAAAGGAGCTGCAGCTTCAAAGGAAAGCACTTGCAACATGAAACTTGTGATGGGCTTGTGAGGGTGTCAGTGTGACAGAAGCCCTGGGGTTCCCGACAGGATGCCCATTGATAGGAATAGCAAGGTCACGATGGATCTCGAGGATCCATCAATCACCGGAGCACAGACTGCAGGCACGGCATAGCTGGAGTGACACAGCCAGTTCCCTGGTGCTGGCAGGGCCGGGCTGCCTTTAAAGGAGAGCAGATTTTTACAGAGGGAGCTCAGAAGTGTTCTCGCGTGACAAAGGTGTGTTATTGCTCATCACACCAGGTCTTGCCTGTGCTTCCTCCTATAAACATACAGAAATCTGTGAAGCAGCTGAATTGTCACTTCTTTGCCCTAAAGATGACTAGCAGGTTAACGAGAGGAGATTATTTTAAGACCATCGTTTTATAGGATGAAGGTATCAATTCTCTGTCTTCCCGTGGATAATCCTGTTACAGAATAACATGATTTTAGGACAGTCTATTACAAAGGACAATCTTTTCAGTCTTGTCTGACTGGTTTCTAAGTCCTTCATAGCTTCCTTCATGATAAGAAAATTTGAAATCTCGACTTTCTATTCCAGCTGTTGAGCTACATTTCAGCTGATTTCACCAAAACATTGCACAGCATCTATATAATTCATTAGCAGTCTCTGTTTAACTCAATGATACAAATATGCAGCTTGCAACCTGCCCCACTTGCATTTTGGTGTGACATAGATCAGTGCAAACTAGCCAGAGGTGACCTGCCCCACCACTGTATTTTTCTGCTGCTCTGCCCTGTGGTTTTACCTGTCCCAGTGTTTTTACAGAACAATGTGCTATCTCTGCTGTTCTAAATGTGGGGAAAATAAGGAGCAAATGACTAAATGAGAACTCCAGGGTCACTGTGAATGGCAAGAACCAAACTCACATGAACCAGAGCAGTGATAAAAAGATCACGTTCTCCCCAGTTTGCCCTCCTTTCATTTTCACCAGAAATTCCCAAAGAAGATGTTTATTGAAGAGGTTTCTAACTACCTCTCTAGTGCCCATGCATTCATTTTTTTTTTGGCTTTCTGTACAGAACATTAGCACACCAACAATGTATTTTGCTTTATGCCAAAAATTAACTACTTGCAGTCTTACAGGGGTCAGTGGGGTTGTCCACAAGCAGACTGTCATTTTCACTTGGTTTGCTTTCTAGAAATACAAACTTGGTTCTTTAAGTCCAAACAAGTCCAATTTTTTCCTCAGGAGGAGGAAATACTTCTGCAACTCCTGTTGAAATTCAGAGCTGTTGGTTATATTTACTACAACAGCATTTAGGAGCCTGAGGAATGGACCAGAAGTCTGCTTGGATCAGTGCTGTAGAAATACAAGATTAGGAATACTCCCTGCATTTAGTGATGCTGGGTAGGGGCTGTGTGCACTGAAACATCACAAAATTCAAGAATGAGTATATTTTCACATATTAAACCATAATGAGCTGCAATAGAAGCATTTTTTATAAATTACACTATGGTATCTCAATAGTGACAGCTCCCTGCTCATTCTCACCTTCATCTTTTAAAACACACATCTTGGTTGTTTACAAAGCACTTTCTCCACCCAGAAAAAATCCTCAATTAATTTCTCCCATCTCTATGAACAAATGATTCACTGCAAATTCTTCTCTCCAGCGAGGTCAAAATCTGTGTATGCAAAGGATTTCAACTCAATGATAATATATTCTTGTCCCGTCTGGGGAGTATCACTGATATTTTCTGAAATAATGAAGGAAGTGAATTCTTCTACTTCAGTTAATGCTTCAAACTATTCCCTCCTATTGAAATGTTCCTTCAAAGCAGAGACAGCTCATTTCCTCAAGAAACTGTATCCACCCACCGAATGTAATTTCTCACCCTACATAAGTAATAGGAGATTTCCTACTTTTTGCCCACTTCTACCCCATAGATTTAATGTGTAAACTGGGAACATGCAGAATATATTGCTTGGCACAAGTCAGCGAAGTTTCACCTGCAAGAACACAGTATTAATTCAACCCTTGGCTGTTTGTACTAAACCACAGGGAGAATCTACCCTTAAGTGATGTAAAGTTCATAGGTCAGACACAAACCCACAAACCCAAACCCGCAGAGCAGTGTTTAGGCTTGCAGAACTCACATCTCACTTGAGCTCAGCCTTGTCTCAGGCCAATCACAAAGGGACTACAGTACTCCCCTCTTGCTATGAGGGGCTCCCAGTAATTGGGGAGGATGGTGAGGTACAAATCTCCAGTAAAAAAATTGAGTGGGAAAGGAAAATATTATCTATTTCCTGAAGAAGGCAGAGGAAAAGTGATTGATGCACTGGTAATGATCATGTGGTGCATCAGGAGAGCATTCTCATTCTCAGATTTTACAGTTAAACTTTCTTTTGTGTTCCAGAGTTACATTTAAACATTCACTTAAACTTCAAGTGTGAAGACCTGATATTCCTTGCTATGCTCTGCAATGAATCCCAGGATTCATTTCTGTAACCTCAGCGTATCAAAGAACTCAGCACCACAACAGGTGAGTGAAATTTATATCCATGGTTTGCCCTTTCAATTGTACACATTTCTGTATGAGAGCTGGAAGGACAATTATTCCTGGTTCAGATGTGATTTTAATATTTCCCCCCCCCCTTTTTTTTTTTTTTGTCCATGGATTTATTTCCATGGATCAGTTTAGGTTCCAGATGATCTAGATCTTAAGTCATTGCTTTCTTATTGTCATGGGTCATGACTCTTGGATCATTTTAAATATGAGGAAAACTATATTGCTCTGAACATGGAAACACAGCTCCAAAAAATCTCTGCTAGGAACAGAGTGACAGCCAAAGTTCTGATTAAATTCACATCTTCCACAGGCTTCTGCAACAAACACAAATGGCTGTGAAATCTTTTGCAGCAGGGTAATGGAGAGAGGAAGAGTTGGCTGTAAGATCGGGAATTATTATTCTTATAAACCCATTCACACACCTATCACTTGGGACAAGTGAAGGGCCGAAGACATGCCAAGCAATTACACAGCTACACAGGTCCGTGCACAAGATATTCTGAATCACGTTGGCTGTAATTTGCGCTCGCTATGTTGGCACAAGCTCCACCTGTGTCTGATGGTGACAGAGAAAACAACTTTTCTGGGAGACTAAATCCATCTCAACAGTGGCCAAGCCATGTCCCTGTTTTTGGAAGTCTGATTGGGAACACCTTTCAATTTGAAGTGGAAAAAAGGTTTACAGAACTTGCAGTAGCAAGATGCTCAGAGCCTCTTGGTGACACCAGTGTAACCACCCACAGCTTCTAGGGGATTTAAGGGATAATATTCAGTCTTAGTTCTGACCTTAGCCAGATCTTTGTGTCCTGATGACAAATGATTTCTGAACAGTTTTATATTTTCCCTTGCTACTCGTTTCAGTTGAGAGAAACCAGATGAATTTCTTTCCTAGTTCAGCTACAAAAACAACAGAACCACCTTTCTCAAATCACTGAAGTTCATGACACAAAGGATCTCGGTAAAGCAGGAAGAGAAGTCAAGCTCATCACTCTCTTTTACAATATGTTTGCAGAATTTACAACAGGGTTGATGTGGTGAAGGAGTGACTCTTGGCCTTGTACAGGACAGTGTTCAATATCTATAGAATCAATTAACCCTTTTTTCTCTACTGCTGAACTGAAAACTGCCAGTCCCTGCCAAGTGGAATAGTCTAACTTCGTTATTTTTCCCACTATTTTTTAAGTCTTCCTTCATTAAGTGTTGTAGAGGTGCAAAGATCATTGTGGCCATAAAAAATCATCACAGAAAAGGACACAGTAGGACACATAGACTTGTTTTAAGGGTTCCTGAAAGCCTAAAAATGCAGCTACATAGGTAAAGATTTGTCAGGACTTGACTTTGATGGAGGATTTTTTTTTACAATAAGAAGTACAGTCAGTTACCCTTAGTGTGGAATGTGTGCTGACCTGACTTGCCAGAAGCCAAGACACCAAGCCAGAAGTGCTGAAGACGTCTCTGTTCCCTTGAGAAGGGTGTCTGTCCAGCTGCAGCACTGTCCACAGTATTTACTGATCCAAGGGTTTTCAAGGAGTATTACTGTGCTGCTAAAGACTTTCCTATTATTCTGTGAACTGTTAGTGGCCAGGACAGAAAAGCCCCGGTGTTTTTTGCTGTCCAAAGCCTGTAACTCTTGTTCAGAGATTACAATCTTGTGCTCCTAGAGCTGTGCCCTTGAAAATCGAGTCTCCTCTTGGACGAGGCTGCACAGACTTGGAGTAGCAGGAACGAGGCTATTCTCAAAATTAGTTATTGTAACCACATCATCCCCCAGGACCATTTTGGCACGGCGCTGTAGCTGCTTTCTGCTGTTTGCTTGTCCCAAGAGGACAGAGAGTTCAGAATTTCATCTCCCTCTCCCAATAATATCCTGTTTTGTGCTGCTGCTTCTGCTTTGCCGTGGAACTGCCAAGTGCTGCAGGTGCCGAAAAACAAAGGTGAAAGCACCCATATGGTGCTTTCAGATCACAAAACCGACTCACAGAATCGAAAGCCCAAAAGGACCTGTGGTTTTTTTCTCATAGGGAAACCTGCGAGGGAATCCACAGAATTACATCCAAGTGCCAAGGCCTATGAAAGGATTTATTGTGAATGTCTTTTACAAGATTCCTTCCTTGTTGGAGATAGTTCCTTTGGGATTCCCCTTCATGATATTGCTAATCCCATTTATTCAAAATTTATGATGCACATTCCCTCGAATACCAAGATGACTTTTAAAACACAGTGTAGACAGGGGGCTTTGACAGGGGGCTTTGGTAGTTTTGTAGTAATTTTCTTTTTCAGATTTCAGAACTCAGGCCTTTGCTGTACTCACAGGCTTCCTTCTGCAAATACAGAGCTGGAAAGTCACTTTAATATGTATGTGATACTGTGTTCAGTGCAGATATTTACTAATATTCCTGTGCAGATCTGGGGTCTGTTTTTTGCCTGGAATCAGTCAAGCCAAGTCTCGTGATTGGATGGTAAAAGTAATTTTGTGTAAAGAGTGTGTGCATGCAATTGTGTCTGCATTCACACCTGTGGGGATTTTTCTGCCTGTTCCTTCAGTCACTGGTTTAGGAATTTAAATTTATTTGAAAATATTTTTTTCTTCCCCCACACAAAAAAAACCCCCAACTGCAAACAGAGTTTCTCTCAGGTTTTAAAATCTTTTTAGTCATCTTTCTCTGTGTTTGTGACCTCCGAGTACCAGGAGAGTTACTCTGCAGTTCCCTGCTGTGTACAGGTAGGAGAAGAGACAAGGATGGGGCTTAGCTGCCCAAAACGTCCTGTCCTGGGAATAAATAGCTTTAGTCCATATGTGCCAGTTCCCTGGTCTCTGACTTCCTTGCTATTTACAGTGATAATATAGATGGGTCTTTCAAACGTGTACCTGAATGAGGCAATAATAACAGGCCAGTGAAAGACAAGGCAGTACTTTAACTCCAATGAAAATCACATACTGGGGGCTTTTGTTTTAAAATGCCATATTATGTTTTTCCCTGAAAAAGTTTAATTCAATTTGGTGCAATTAAGAAAAAAATCCCAAGCAGCATATAAGTTACATGATGCCTTCTTTATGTCAGATCAGTGAAAAACAATCTTTGACAAGGTTACCTTCAAAACACTACAGATGTACTTAGAAACCAGCATTTTTTCTCTCTTCTATTTGCAGGCTCCTTAAATGAAAAACACTTTATGGAATAGGGTCTGATTTTAACTTGAAAATACAGATTTTTATCTCGTGTCTGAGTCTCTGTAGTGCCTCCTGATCACAGCAAGGACTAGTTCAGAGGTTTAGAAATCTAAACCCAATCCTTCTGAGAAATAATCCATTCAATCCCTGGGAGTATCAGAAAAGACAGAAAAGCGATAGCACTAATAATAAAAGCAAGAGCTGCTGTTATTAGTAGATGACCTATACAAAGTGCACGTTTAAATGAAGCTCATTTAAACACGCTCTGGTTTAATTAGATTTAGTTTAACCACCTAAAAAAATCCCAGCAGAACTTGTGGCGGGGCTTGGGCTGCTGCTCCCTGCTGTGAGCCCACCTGTTTCTGCCAGCCTCGCTGCCCTGGCACTCGGAAAATCCCGGGGCTGGCTCTGCAGGCTGGGGCAGCTCTCAGGGACAGGCTTCCAGACTGCCTCAATGCAATGTTTGAGGGGGAAAAAGTTCTTTTGAGTTAAAAAATAGCTTTGCCCATGAGTTACCATGCTGAGAAAGCAGAGAAGCAAATGCTGCTAAGCATCTAACTTTAAAAGATGGGAACAGACATGTAATTTAAAGTATTTTTTTACACTCTGCAAAAATAGTGAAAACTACGCTGTTTTAAGATAAACCTTCTCCGCAGTGTAATAATCTTATATATATATATACATACATATATATATATTTTTTTAAAAAAACCCAAACCACACACAGAGATACAGCGTATATTGGGAACGGTGTCTGTCCAGCTTTTGGCTGCATATTTGAATGCAGGAAAACTCTTCCCCATGGAAGAGTTTCTTTCCCAGGGAGTGCCCAGAGCCTGACCCGAATCCTGAGGAAGCAGCAGGAAGCACCTCTGGTAGCACAGAGCGGGCAGGCAGGAGGCTCCCGTGAGCCACAGGCAGGGAACGACAGGGACTATTTCCACATAAACAAGCCCAGGATCAGCCGAAGTTGCTGTTCACTGGCAAATGAAAATAAAGAGACAATTCAGAATCAAAGGTGAGTCAAACAAAAAATATGTCCAATAAGAGGAGGCAGCCCAGACAATCAGTCAGATGCCAAAACATGTGACAGACCCAGAGGCAACTCCAAAACAACCAAACCAACTGCCTGTGAAGTCTGCCAAGGAGCCAGATGCTCCTGCTTAAAAATATCTTCCGCTGCCTTGGCATCTGCATTTTCTGCCTGCCGTCAAAAGAGGAGGGAGGGGAAAATGGGAGAGCAGAGCGGGAGTAGGGGTGGGGGGCAGCAACTAATAATATTTTTGCCATTTTCATTCTAAGTACTTCTGATTATTCATTTGCAGTTTGTCATCATGTCACCGGAGAGCAAAACAAAACCCCAGCCTGGCATAGGCTGGGAAGGGAAAAACAGGCAAAGCCCTCTATGCAGAAGGGAAAAAATGAGAGGAAAGATCCAGTAATTCCACGTTGCTGTGGGTGGCACATTCCTGTTAAGGTGATAAAAAGCTGAAATTGCTGGAGCTGGCAGTTTACCACCTGGGAGAGCACCACTGTGCCCGCACCCAGATGGAGCTGGGGACAGGATGCTGCAGCCTGCACACGTCCAGGGTGTCCCCGAGGTGCCCCACGCTGTGTGGTGGGGACAAATGGGGAGTAAATTGTACTGAATCAAAGCATTGCTGTTATTGACCACAGCAGCAGGTTTTCGGTCACAGAGGCTGCAGGTGTTCAACAGAGGCTTAAAACATACTTCAAAAAACTTAATGAATGAAGATACAAAATTTTGTTGCTGTAGTTGTTGATTAAAACTTAAATAAAACACATGTATTTTAAAAGTAGATTATTCAATAGGCAAAAGTCAAAGAAAAGCACAGTCAAAAGAAGAGAATTTGTGCGGTTTCTGTTACTGGAGGACTATTATGCAAATAGTATTATCATGTTTCACTTGTGTTGAAGGGCTTTATCTCATGTATGTAAAAGTTTTCAAAGGTGAACACGCCCCTTCAGAAATTAAATTGCAAACCAGTTTTGGTTGTGTTTCTTGATTCCTTGAGCAGGAATCAGGAATCCTGCATGTGGTCTGTCCCTCTGTCACTGAACTGATCGAAGTTCTGTGCTTCGAGGTGCCAGATGTGTCCCTCACTGCTCCATCCCAAGCAGTACCTGTGCTTCCACAGGCAGACTGTTGGAGCAGCGGGTTCTGAACAAGACCAGGAATACAACACTCTGTTGGAGGGTGGCTTTACCTGAAAAGAGTGTTTGTTTTTGTGAGATAGAAATCAGAACATTATCTTTCTTCTGGGCTGCCTGGGCTGGGTTCTGAGTCGGGAGGGTTTGGGACACTGGCGCGCTGGGGACTGCCTTGTCTGACACAGTTCAAAACCACAAACCTGGTACTAAATGAGCGCCGTATCAGAGACCATCACCGCCTTTTAGAAAGCAAACAGCCCTGGAGGTCAGGCTGAGCACGGCCGGGATAAAATTGCACCGCACAGAAGCCTCAGAAAGAACAGAGAGATTCCTTTGTGATGTTCGCCTCATTTTCCCGCTCGGATGCGTGGCGAGGCTCGGCGGTGTTTGTTTCAGGGCAAAGTTTCGCGCCGGCTGGTCGCCGGCAGAGAGGGTGAGCTCCGGGCTCGCAGCTTCTCTCGCAGTCCCTCGAGCAATCTGGCAGCCGTGGGGCTGCCACCACCTTCTCTGCACTGAAAGGTTCGGCTCCAAAAATCTGCGCTACACCTTGCAGCCTAAATTTTGCATACAGAACCCATTTGCAGGGAAACGCAATCGCAGTAAATAAATAAGTAACGGGAGCCAAACCGGCAGCGTGGTGAATCGGCGGAAGAATTTCAAAGAAATTGAAAGAACTTGCGGTGACGAACGTTTCGTGCGAGTCTGGTACTGAGATTGTAAGAATTTTGCATGTCTACATCAACTGACTGATAGCAAAGGAGTTTCTAGTCCCCCTCATGGCACACACAAATGTCTGTTAAAGACATAAATATTTAAAAACAACAGCTAGACTAAGAGGGTTAGCTTTCATTTCATCTAATTTGGCAAGCATTAGCTACACCCACCAGAAATCATTTTATTTTGTGTAATTTAATAGCAGATCTATTGTAGCATCGCAGTTTCTGACATGCCGAAACAAATCAATGTGGCCTTTTTTTAAAGCTGAGAATTAATACAAGGCTGTATTTCAAATGTTAGATGGAAATCAATAAAGATGAAAACCTTCCTGTATTATTCACTTATTTTCATCCTCTGCTGCAAAGTTTATTTGCCTTCCTGCATGCAATACAGAGACTTTGATCCCTGTTCAAATACCTCTGATTTTTTACATCCCTTATGTTTGATATGGTTCTCAGGTGAGAATTATTGGCAGAACTTGTTAGAATTACACCTGCCAATGGCAGCATTCATGGTATCAACATGAAATTATATAAACTGTACTGTGCATGCCCTTTGGAGTCTTACACAGCAAAATAATATTCCCACAGAAATCAATCTGAGATTTTAATTTATTAAACCCTCTCTCTTTTCCCCCCACCTCCCCCCCCCACCTTAAAGGGATAGATGGAGATACGGAGGAAGAAGCGAGATAACATCAAATAAAGCAGGTTTCAAATGGTCACGGATGACCTTCACAATATGCGTTTTGCAATTTTGGGTGGATTAGAGGAAACTAATGATGGCTTGGAAATGAGCTTTTGGATAAAGCTCGGGAAACTCTAATCATTACAAATCCACTACTTAAGAGAACAATTCCATGTAGCACACTGCAGCTTTAAAACATACATGTCTTGTTTTCTTTCCTCCTCTCAACAAGCTTATTTTGCTTTCACTTATTCCAGTCTTCTTATAGGAGACCAGTGACTGTTTTCATTTTCTGCCATGCCTTTAAATTTAAGGGAGCTTATTTTTTTTTTGCCTGGTGTTGTCCTTACAGTGCCTTTTGCATTTAGTTTAGGACTCATAGAGTTAACAGACTGGGAGAGAGAGAGAGAGGAAAAAAACCCAACCACTTGCATTAAGCCTGAAGCCTGTCACCTTTTCTTGGCAATTACACTGCTAATGGCTGGGTCCCAAGCAAAGTGGCAAAGAATATCTCTTCTCACGTTCCCAACTCACAGTGCATTCCCAAATACCAGATGGTGTTTTTGGAATCCGTTTCACTATGTTTGATATGACAATACTTTTGTATAATGTTAAATTATATATAACTATTTCAAATAGCCGATACCAGAACAAGGCTAGAAAAGGAATATTAGATGCAAGGAGGAAAGAGAGAAACTGAAGACTGAGGGTTTTCGTCTCCTCCTGTTGTATCTCGTGTCTCTCAGATTTTTGTGTAATTTGAACAAAAGAGGAAATAAAAGTGGTCCAACAGACTAGCTCTCACAGTGGTACTATACAGAAGTGGTGTTGCTTCCTTCCCAGAATTTGGTGTACATCTTAGGCTCCCTGCCAGCTCTACAGGAGGCAAGTGCAAGATCATAAATAGTGCAGGGAAAGCAGGAAAAAAGAAAAGGGGGGAAAAAACTCAGTCACGAGTAAAAAAGTCCCACCATTTTCCTTGCAGATTTTTCCTTGAAATCTGAGGAAAAACAAGTGCCAGAAAGTTCAGGAGAGGTAAACTGGTACATCTCCATTAACCTCAGGGGAGCTGTGCCAGCTGACAGGGGCATTTGGCTCAAGCTATTTAAGTTGAAATAACTTGGATCTATGGAGCAAGTCATCGATACATCCTACTGAAGGTGAATCCAATCTCGCTTGCCCAGATTAGTGATTCTAGTTTTATATTAACACTGATGGACTTAAAGGAGTTGGAAAATACCCATTGGAATCAGGCCTGCAGATTTAGTTGCAATGCAATTCATCATGCCTGGACTGAAGAACAGAAGTAGCTCAGCTATTCCTCAGGAGACAGCCAGGACCTCAGCTTTAGGGGGTACAAACATTTTCCTTTTGTTGGCTACACTACAAACAATTTCTTAAGAACAGGAAGAAAATGCACTACCGAGGAAAAAACTATTCAGGATACTCAGTGTCTCATCGGTCTGACAGCAATGCCATTTCCATTATCACAATCCCCTCCTTTAAAGACTGATTAGTTTTATGATTTCCAAACTAAAATTGTTTATTTTAATGTACCCCGGAACTTTGTTTTCTTCCATCCCTGTTTCTGCTCAAGGCACATTTTAACAACCAGCAAGCTTTCAGGATAAACGCTTACCAACAAAAGCACTTCCCGAGCCTAACTGCAACATGAATATTGAAGCTATAAGGACACAACTTCACAAGTAATTTGTCTAGTTGAATCAGTTTTGTTTCTGCATATGCCAGAAACCTGTCCAAGTGAAGGTTCCATTCATATAGCTACACACAAGCAACTCACCACATAAGTACTTACTTTTTACACAACAAAATACTGATTTTCCCCTCTTGATTACTCGCACAGCCAGCATACAGTAAAGATTATCAACCCCTTAAAGGATCATACAGATCCAGTGACTACTACATAATTAACAATAACTTGTAGTAATGCAATTTAAGAGTCTTTTTAATGGCATAGATGGCAGAATGTATAGCCCATCTTTCTTTGTCATCCTAGAAAAGGGGCCCCATGCGGAGCTGCTGGTTGCTGAGTGATGCTTTGTAGTCTGTACCAGACAGTTGCACAGTACCAGCTGCATTGGCAGGTAGCCGAAGTGCAAAGAGATAGCTGCCAAGCTATGCTATACAAAGGCAGCAGTGCCAGAGAGAAAGGGACCTTTGCATGAAGTCACCTTTGACCCCGAAGCCAGCATGGATCCCATATTCATCAATTCCAGACAATTGCATCTTTCATTCCACCACAAACTATGATTAGAAAGGGCCCGTTTGTGATAGTGATTGTTAGTTTACAGTTCCCAGAGATTGGATTATTTAATCTTTAGTTCTGTTGGCAGCAATATTTTCCCTAACCTTTTGTAGTGGTGTGCCAGTGATAATCTAACATATGTATATAGGGAGATATACACACACATACACACAGGCACCTCCCTTCCCCATCAAAACTGGGTGAAGCGAGAGAAATGCAAAGAAAAACCACAACTTACAAAATTCACTTTGTTTGGCAGTCACTGTGCTAATGTATATTTTGAGAATTCAGCCTTGAAAGTGCAGAGCACTCTGAGTGCAGCAGCATCTCAACTTCTGCCCGCAGACCTGACTTTTCTGCAGTTCTTTCTGCTTGATGGGAAAGCTTTTGCTTTAGAGTATTCAGATCATCAAAGGCATTATTTTTACATTCAACTGCAGATTAATTTTTTTTAAAAATCTATAAATATTGACTTCTTGTAGCACATACAAAAAGAAGTACTTAAACATTTTAAATGGACTCATGAGAAAACCACCAATGACAAACAAACCCACTATCTCAGGGGAGTGGGGGGAGACAGTGCACGGAATAAAAGCAGCAGGGAAGCGTCTAGGCCTGGTTCCTGCCTCTGCTCTCCTGTGTGTTCCAGCTTTGATATTGTGAGTCCCATTGAAATCCATGGCAGAGCTCACAAGGTGCATGTGCCTGTCAGCACTTGGATCCCATAAATGGGTCTTCAACAGTGAATTGCCCCCGTATCCCTCCCAAACTTCACCCAGCACTTTTTCAAGCAATAAAACAAGTTGCACAATCAACAAGTAGGTAAAGAACATAAGGTGACTGAGAATATAACTCTTAACAACTTTCCATAGTGTTTAGCAGAAAAAATGGTAAAAATGCCATCAGAATCAAGTGAAGAACTAATTTTTGCAATTGGAAGTGAAGAGAAAAGGGAAGGGGAAAAAAAAGTGAGTCTATAAAACTTTCATGAAAATAGTTTTTGATCTGCTCCTTCGGTCTGATCTCAGAGGTGTTGGCCAAAGGGAAAAAATCCCTCTACCTGAAGGCTGGCCGTATTGTGCTGCACCTGACTTCTGGCTCACATGCGAGACCGTCTGTTCTTTATTTTCACTCTGTATGAAGCTAATGGAATTTGCAGTTGATTAACCTCAAATCTGGAGTAATGATCCAGCCTGGGACTGCAGCTGGCAATGCTGGGGCTATTTGTACTCCTTAACTGAGTAAGACAGCAACAAGTGTAGTGGCACAAAGGTAAAGATCCCGGGTAGATGGGTGAGTGTCAGGGGTGCAATAAAAGGAGGTGAGAACATGACCTGAGAGTGCAGACACTGTCCCCGCTCCCCACGAAGAGGTTGGAGCACCAACTCTTAGAAAATTAATCACAAGATAATACAATATAAAGTATATGGCTACAATTATTCAATTATATTCTACAGAGGACATTCAGACCACAAGATTTACCCTTCCTGCATAATGAATCCATGCATTAGAAAAAGGTCATCCGTTGAGGAACAGCTTCTTTAGACAAATTAGGAGCAGAAGGTCCAAAAACTTCTCTACAACTTCTGTTTGTGTGAGGGAAAGCAAAGTCTTTGTTAGATTGGCACCTCAAAATAAAATTCAGAGAATTACACACTGTATTATTTGTGTCTATTTATTTGTGCCAATTAATGATTCTGTCTGAAATATGAAAAATCGCAGCTGAATCGCTGCAGATAAACACCACCAGAAGATAATTCAAGCTTTTTTTTTCTTAATAAATGAATTTCTGTTTTCTCCTTCACAATTGTTCAAAGCTTCAATGAACAGAGCCACACAAACGTGCACCAAACCTCGGAACTAATTTACTTTAGCAAGTGCTTCACACATCTTCGTTTACTGAACAATGTTACTTTCAAATCACGACAACATTCTTCCTTCCTCGCCTCATGACTAATACAGTGTTATTCAAGCCGCTCCCCTTCAGACACTTCAGATCTTTACAAATCTTTTCCTCAGCTTTACCACCTGATTTCTAATTAAAATTAAATGGAGAGAATTCCTTCTACTGATGCAAATCCTGCAACCCCAGGCCAGTAACAGGCATTACACTACTTTCCTTCCATGGTATTGTTTGGAAGAAGAACTTCTACAAAGAGATGGGTAAAATGAGCTGAGATGAGCTGTGCTTGGTCCTGAGCTTTTACACTGCTCATTGGATAAATGTCTTAATGTGATGTAGTGAAAACAATTTTTCACTCTGAGGAAGATCATTCTTCCCATCCTATACAAGTCTTGTCAAATTAATGACTACCAGTGGACTTTCCTAACACTGCATTACTGTCTGTATTTTATTTATATATCGTGCATGTAAATATACATGTGCACACGCACACACACACGCACTGTGTGTACTATATGTCAACAACTAATCAAAAATTGTTTGCCCACAAGCATATGTGAAAAATTCATCTAAATAATTGTACATTTAATTTTTAATGAAATCCCAGTAATCCACCCAATTTACCGAACTCCTACTTAATATGAAACAGTGGCATGCAGGGAGATGCCCGAGTCTTACACAGTGTGAGCATTCCTACCACTTCAGGCATCCTCAGTCAAGATTTATTAAAATATTATCTTGATTTGGAGATCACTGCTTTTACTTGTGTGCAGAGTGAAGAAGCATATGCTATATGAGTAACCCATAGTATTTGGCTTAAAGGCAAAATAAAAGTCAGCAATAAATAAACAGTAAAAAACAGACTGCTGGGAGATGGAAAGACTCACAGTCTTTCCTGTCTTTAGCTCCCTAATTCTGCAAACCCTTATATTCGCAAGTAACTTTTATTTTAAAAAAACAAGTACTGCAATTATAGCATCTACAGATAATTTTGAAAACCCATTAATTATCATCTAATGCCCCTTCTGAGGTGAGTTTTTTTTTTTTCTACTCCATACAAGGGGAGGATGAGACATAAAGAAATTAAAGTGATAGTTTTGGCAGACCTGTACAGAAACCAAGGGAAACACATTGCACATCTGCTTGTGAGAACACACATTTAAGCAGGCACCTGCATTTTGCAGGTGCAAACACCTACAGCATACAAACAATTCCACACCAAGCTCATGCACACCTGTCTTGGAGTGTGCACCCAGAAATCTTGTTAGAACAAAGGAATCTGCAGCCATGAACACATACATGGCAGTGCAGGTGTTCGATTATTTCAATCCAGAGTACATGAACAGATGTTTGCATCACATTGAAGTTGTCACCATCCTCAAAAACTCTGCAGCTCTGCTGTTCCACCCTTATCAGTCTGTTTTTTTCATATTCCAGAAGGCCTTGTCTCACACTGCTTTTCATGGTACAACTTCCATGTGTTTTGTCTCCAGCCCCTTATCCTGTTGCAAGGGAAAATAAAAGTCCCCAGCCCATCCATCTCTCTGTTCTTAGGCAGACAATATCTCACTTTTTGGCTAGATAAAACATTTTTTTCATTAGGATTTTGTGCTTTTCCCAGTCTCTCTGCATTTTGCTATTGCAAAGATCTTGGGGTTTATGCAGTATCAGTTCCATGATCAAGGAGTAGATTCAAAAACTGGTGTAAGTAAGAGAAAGGTGGACTGCCCCATTCAGAGATGGGAACAGCTGGTTCCAGAAGGGAGAGGTTAAGGAGCTGTGAAACCACACTTTGTCAAGCTTCAAGTGGGAGACACCAGGATGCAGGGGTGTGGGACATGATCAGTGGGGCATGAGGCTTTTCTGAATCCCTGTGCCACAGGGGCACAATGTCAGCCTGGTCTTCACATTTTTTCCCCCCCTTGTTTTCCTTTTCTCAATTATCACCAGGCAGAGTTTACAGCAAAGTTCCCTAAAACATTCCCTGCAATTGTGGAAGTGAGCAGATGCAATCAGAAGTGCTTGCACCGCTGGTGATGGGGGACATCTCGTGGAGCTGGCACAGAGCCTTGCTTTGTCCAGCCCCTGCTGCTGTCCTGTGGCTCTTTGGCTTCCTGCTGTGGAGCTGCCTCTGTGCAGAAGAGCTTGGGCAAACCAGGAGCTGCTCTGCAATTCAAACCCTGCCTCTGCATCTGAAGAGAGGAAAATAAACCACAAAGTTTTTTGTGCAGTGGCCCAGTTACTGGAGGACCAGAGCAGTTGGGAGCCCATATATTACTGAATGGGATTTTAAGTAATGGAAAAGAACTTCAAGGAGTGAGTGGAGAAGGAGAAAACCCCTATCCTGTGGTTCACTTCCTCTGCTCAGGAGTGGTCTCTTGGCCACTGCTCTTCCTAATGCCAGGAAACTTTCTCAGATCACAGCCTGCCCTCCCTCCAGTCTCCTTTACAGTGCTGGTACTGAGCACCCACTCTTTGATCCATCTTTTTTCTTCTATTCTTTACATTTTCAGCTCTTGACACAAACTTATGTTAGAAATTACCAATGGTCACTGCTTGCCAGGAGCCAGGCCTTCACCAAGGGTTTCCCACCATTATAAGACTCTGTCCCCCTCCTACATGCCCTCATACTTCCCTGGAAGGTATTTCTCCCATTTTTCCGTGGAAAACTTAGAAAACTTCATTAAGAACAAAAAGAACGGTTGCCCATAGAAAAATAACAAATTTCAACAACTCCACACATCTCCATAATGAAAAAGTTGCACCCGATAAAATCAGGTGAGACAGTCATAATTTGTAAAAGAAATTACTATTTTCTTCAAAATTGTTTGAGAATTATTCATTGATTTTTGAACAAGAGGGAAGCCCTTATATGTATTATAAAGCGCCTTATGCTAATTTCCCTCCATGCACATGGCAGACAGAGAGCTGATTTCCTTCGGAAACCAAGGTAAAAGGAGAGGAAGCAACAAGTCCTAATTTGTCTAAACTGTAAGTCCTCATTAGCAGCAGATCATGAATAAAGTTGAATTTTACTTGTGTTTGCTTATAATCCTTGAAAACTCATCCTGTTTGTGCTCTTGTAAAACCCTGGTGATTCACCTTTCAGTCACTGCCCTAAATAACCCATTTAAACCATTCTCCTTAACCTACTCTTTCAAATAAAATCACAAAAGAAAATTTCTAGTAAAAAACCCCTGGCAAACAGAAGTGCTCATGCACGTTGTCTCTATTTGTTCCTGAAAGTAAATATAAATATTGACTGAATGATCAAATGAGAGAGATTTTTTCTCTTCTTATTGAACACAAAAGGTTAACTTGGGTCATTTTGGAATACTCTTTATATTCCCTTGACATCAACCAATAAGACATGCTCTGCTTTCCACTTTCTTTACCAATGTATTTCCATGCAGAATCAGGTCCAGCCTAATTGAATTCTGGATTTAAAAAACAAATATGGAAAAACTCCCCTCTAATTTACTCACAGACTCTCTCAGTTATGGAAATACCCTGCCAGTGACCACGTACACCCCGTGTCTTTTGAGTTAGTTGTGTTTAAAGCAGAAAGGCCTATTTGAGAGTGCTGTTTGTGCTCTTAATTTCCACACTGCTCCTATTGACAACCTCAATCCGTGAGTGCGACTCCAATTGGGTTGTGAAATTAATATGGCTGTTTGCGTACATCAAGGGCAACCTGCACTCCTTTGAAAGCAAGGGCACTGCAATTATGGGTAGTAAGAGCCTACAAGCTTATAGTGCCATCTGTACTATCCAACACTTCCACCCATCCCTACTTGTATTGCTAACTTTGCGTTTCACAGCCTCTGAAAAAAAAAACAAACCACCAAAGAACAACAGATACGCTTATACAGGCAAAATATTTTGAATCTCACTCCACTAGTCAACAAATCTATTTAATCTGTTCTAATGATTTTTATCTTACTGAGAATTACTCTTCATTAATCTCCCCTATGGAAAATAGATCCAGAGATCTCCATTGCGGTGAATGTAAGGGCTCAAACCTTTGTGTAAAAGAACTATTGCAGGTTTGTGCAGCACCTGATCCTCACTCAGACCAGCTTCTCCTGCTCCAAGATCAGTTGAATTTCTGGGGAATATGGCAGGGCCTCTGCTTTTTGTGGGTGGATGAAGTATGAGCGTATTCCAGGTGCTAAGTGTGTGTTTGATCATGTACAAAGATTTTGAGCACCTGAAACAAGCTCTGTAATTATTACCTGCAGCACTTGTGAAAGAGGTTCCTAGTGACACTCATGGAAATAACAAAGATATTATCAGTCCAAACCATGCTGTTATAAACCAGAATATTTTTCTTCAAATATCAATGAAGAAACCACTCTATTCATCCTAAAATAATTTAAAAATATTAATCAGTGTGAGTGACCACGTCTGAGGGAGAGGGATGCTTCAAGCAGCATAGTGAGATTCTTTTCACTCTGGGATTAAAGCATGGGAACCTTTAAATAAAGCAAGAATGTTACCTTTTTCCTCTCATATGAAGTTAAGGAAAGCAAATATGTATTTCCTCATTTGTAAAAAGTTTCAGATTTCTTGTACGGAAACTAGTGGGACTTTTGCAGCAAAAAGTTTCAGAATATTCTTTTATTTTCATCTTAATTTCCAGTTACTCCCAGTATTAGTGAGGAACTTGCCAAATGTTTAAAGGCCAGACTGCCAGAAACCATCACAAGCATCCCAGTACATTTAAAGATCCACTCCTGGTGTTTAAACTGGAGTACATTATTAGCTTGGCAGCCCCCAGGTTCAGATCGAGAGACACAGCTTTCAGGTACTGTCCATCTTTTCTGGTTTTCAACACAGTTTTGACACCTTCAGATCTCAGTCCAGTGTGTAAAATTAAACGATGGCGATGGTAGCACAGAGACACCTCAGAGAGAGCACAGACTGAGCTTGGAAGTTCTCCTGTTCATCCTTCACAACACAGACCCTCCAGATCCTGCTGTTACTGGCTTTTCCAGCTATCACAATGATTTCACAACCAGGGGCACGATGACCTCTGGAAACAATGGGGACCAGCAGCAAGAATGAGCTGGCCCTTAAGGGACCAAGCCATGCCCTTCCTGGCTGTCCTGCTGGTGACACAGCCACCCACACGACGTGCTCCTCCCGGCAAACGCCGAGCGAGGACGTCACGCCTCCGGCTCCTGGCTCAGCGGGCAGCACTGGCAGCCCAGACAAACTTTTTTGGATAAACAGGCTTTTCTCTCCAGCCTATCCTCAGACTGTCCCACAGCTACACTGTCATGTCACAACAGATGTGAAAGTTTCTGAGGGGGAGAGGGTTGAACAAGGGTTAACATGGCGCATTCTCCTCTTACTAAAATGATGTCATTTTCCTCCCCCTCCCCGAAAGTATCTGTTGCTTGGTTGTTTACATACTGAATTTAAAATCTATATTATAGACCTGCAGCATGACTTAAAATTGAATGAATTCTCATACCTGAAGACATTTGTGCAAATTTAATTTAAACTGCCAGTGCTTCAGTGTTATTAAAAAGTATTGGATTTTAGCTGCAAACAACCCATTTTCCCCATTTTCTGTACTTTCTCCAGGAAAATAAAGACTAAGAAAACAGAAGTACTGATACACTGTAGAAATTGTCCCAATGAGTTTATAACCCAGTGTGAGTTACACAGTACTGATAAGTAAAGGAAGTTCAACCAGACAGTTTAATCCTCCAATTTCCTGTCTTCTAATCAGCCACTGACTCCTCTGGCTTTAAATTAGAAACATTCATGGCAATATTCAGGACAGGTGAAGGAGAAAGAGTAGAAAACAACTAGGACAAATACTTGTAAGCAAGTGGAGGCCACTTATAGAAAATGAAGACAATATAAAGTATGTATAATGATGCAATGAAGTGTTTAACCTATATAGAGGATTTAGCAACTCTGCCAGAGAAGGAATAATTTTATTAAAAATATTTACACAGCAGCTGAGCAGCGTATGAACATACAAGAGTTACTGTATAAAACAAAGGAAATCCATGCTGCAGTGTTACACTGTTCACACTTTGTTATTTTTGTAGGGGCAGGAGCAGGATAATCATTAATACATGTATCCCTTTTGATATACCTTAAAGCATAAGAAAGAAGCACAAATCAGCAAAGCCACGGACAGTTCAACAGCATGTGGGGATTACCACGATAAACTTGGACTGAGAGTGTGTACAGATACGCTCAGTGATTTAAACAAAAAATACTTCTTTTGAGAATTTTGGCAGTGCCAATTAACTTTCCATATGATGAAATTAAATATTTATTAGATGTGCCATCATTTTTATTTTCATTTGCGATGAGATTTATAGTGAGGATTCTATTAATTCTTAATTGACGGAAATGCTAGCAACATTTTGACATTTTCATATTTTTTGTTAATTGCATGAATTACCTGAGCAAGTCCAGCTATTCCTCTGAAAAAACAGAGCACAGGGGTGTGGAAGAAAAGTAGTCACCAAGAGCTTCAGTGAAAAAATGATGTTGAGTTAAAACCTTTAAAGTAACTAAATGACCATTTAAAGTTTAGTCTGACTATTTTTAATAAATTCTGGTTTCACTCATGGCATCTACAGAAAATAAAGGCATTTACACTGACTTGTGGGTCGAGAGCGGGATAGTAGAATTAGAAAATAATTATTTTGGAAATGACTGGAAGATCTGCTCTAACTGTCGCATTCAATAAGAGCAGTTTGCTCATACATGGAGTAATTTGAAATGGCTTCTTATTTATTAATGAGGCTTTTTTTCCTCTTCAGATGTTTCAAAAAGAGAACAGTTTGGGGGTTTGAAACTGTTTGGACAGAGATAACTCAAATTATGGGTCCAGGCTGGCTCACAGTCACTCAGGTGAGCAAACCTGGAGCCACCCTGCTCCTCCCAACGCAGCGACTCCAGGCCGGGGGCAGCGTAAACCTTGAGCAGAATTCGGCCCAATTTGGGGTGTTTAGTTTTGTCTTGCCATGGAGGATTTTCCTCCAGTATATACCTTTGCTGCACATCTATTTCAATAACCCCGTGCAAAGGAATTTTGCAGACAATCCCTTATTAAACATATCATAGTCACATCATACTGGCTTGCTAGAGCAAATAATTAAAAAAAAATAATCAGCTTGAAATAAATGTTTATAAAAGTAGCACAGCTGCACATATTTGTTACAAATGAAAGACAGAGTACTGAAACTTTTCTGTGACTAACCCTTTAGTGTCTCTATGACAGCAGCAAATTTGAATTGAAAGTGCCAATGATAACAAAATAATGATCATTTTTCCAGCAAACTCATGTCATATCTTTAGGCTCCTATATCAGTTAATTTATTTGCCATTATATATTTTTTTAAAAAATAAATATAACTCCTTCTTACACAAATTTACAGCATTCGGGGGAAATTTTATGCTAAACTGTCATGTTACAATATAGACAAAATAATAACTGTTTCTGCATTTACTTGATTAAAGCATAGAAAAAAGTAGATGAGGTGTAAGAGTGCCTTAAAACAGTGGAGACAAATGAAATTACTGCTGAAATGTACAAATCCTGTGGATTGTGCTGAAATAGTTTGAAACATTTACAACTGTCTACAAGAAAGAGAAATAACATTTTCTCTCTTAATTTGACCTTTTGCTATTTTGGCAAGTAAGATAAAATATATTAGCCATTCCATCAGATGGCTGGGGAGAAAAACTAGCTGTGATGAGGAAAAACGAATTAAAGGAGCATTAATAAAGATTATCTATGAAAGAAAATAAGGTCAAAATTAGAACTCTGCATTTTAAAGCCACCTTTCAAAATTGCAAGCTGCTTTGCCCAATGCTAAAATCCATTCATTTTACTAATCATGCAATCAACCAATCTCCATTATCTCCAGAGCTGGCTATAAACATGCTATAGACTGGGGTGAAAGAGGGAGAGTGTGAGGTTGAGAGACAGAGAGAGGAAAAGAAAGAAAGAAAGAGAGAGAGATTACTACACCCAGCCTTTTATAAAGCCGTTTCTTTCATTATAACAGGTCTTTTCATCCCAATGACACAGAACCTTTAAATTTGGGCATAATACTCCAGTACAGTACACAGCTATAGCTTCAAATGGATTTAGAACCTGCTCCAGAAAGAAAACAAACTCCCTCGCTTGACACACAAATTGTTTACGATTCATTAAAAAGCAAAATTGCATATCCCAGTGCTGGCAGCTGAGTCCATATGGGTGCAAGGGGTATTCACTCATCTCTTTGTATGCTGGCAGTACCAAACCGAAGTTTAGCACTGTGCAGCTGAGATTTTGTGCAGCCAGACGATGCATGAGGTAATTTTCAAAGCTTTATTTGTCTTTAAAACATTAAAATCTGCTCTCTAGCTTACTTTTGATGAAAAGAATGTGGCAAACGGGATGAGGTTTGGGGGGGGTAAAAAAAAAAATCTATTTTTGTTGTGTGTTTTAGATTCATAATGTATGAAAAACTGCTTATTACTACATCAATAATTGAAACTTTGTATGAAAATTATTTGCAATTAACACATCTATTGTAAAGATCTTGAATTATTCATTTCAGCTAAAAATAACGTCTCTTATCTACCACAACTTCTACAAAAAAAAGGCTATTTCAGTGATTTTTTTTCTGTTAGAAAATAAATGGTGTGATGTTCAAGTTTAAGGAGAACTTTCTGCAATGTTTAATCTAAACAACAGCATGTGTGGTTATAAAACTGTTTATTTTTAGGCAAGTGCATTACTAAATGTTTCCAGGATTTTTACATATTATATTCACAGCACTAAAACATCTGTGAAATAGATGTGACTGAAATGAAACTTCCTCGGACACTTTCTGTAGAGTGCTAATAACTGCCTAGTAACATTTGAGGGTACTTATTAAATAATAAACACGGACGTACCTCATCATAAAAGCAGCCGATAGACAATAAAAGAGGACTGGTAATAAAATATACAAATGGCTTGGAATAAGGCAAAATCACAGCATGGTATAAATCTTGTGGCTAAAACAGGTACTTGAAAAACTTTGCTTTGAAAACGATAAGTAAAAATCAATAGCCTTATTTACAGGGGTTTAACAAGCTAAAAAAAAAGTCACATGAATAATCAACAGTTTATGTGCATGCAAATACCCCTTCCCCCTCCAACTTCTCCTGGCAGAAAGTCTAATTGGAAAATCAGTACTATAAGTAAAGTGGTTAGCCTTCCCTATTCCCATTAACCAAACGCTGCATGTTACATTTCACTGGCAACCGCTGGCAAACCTCTAATAGACGCTTAAAAAATTAAGAGTTTAGACAAAACAAAACTGAAAACCCCGAGCCCAAACACCTTTAAATACAAGCCACATGATATACACAATGGCCACCACCAAGCTGCAGAATAAAAACCTTCCGGATCTCACTTTTAAAAGTCTTTCAAGTCCTCTGAGGTCTTAAACTTTCCAAATGATACCAAAATTGGTCCGGGGCGGCGAGGGGGAGGGAGAGCCCCCGACTTGTTTCAGCGTATCATACAATGAAAGTGATCATGCCTTGTTTTGTAATTCCACTCGCCAGTCCTTTTTTAACTGATATCTATGTGAAATGAGCTGAGGTTCACGGTCCAGTTAGGAGCGGATAATACATTCATTGTCCTGGCAGCAAACTTTTCCTCTCACTGGAAGAATTCACGCTTGCCACAAGAATAATAATTACAGAAAACTAAAAATGCGCTGCTAACGAATTAATCCCTAACGGACAACACGCTAACGAGGGCAGTAATGATTTGAGGACTCTCTTCCTCACAACAGGACTTGCATCTTCTGCTACAATGGGCTATTGTGCATCCTCCTAACTCACTATACCTCTTATAGATTCAAGATGTCAAAGGTTGTCTGGCCCGGCTGACCATGACATGCTAGTTAACTCGTTCTACGGAGCACGTTGGGACTTTATTGAAACTTTAATTGTGCCCAAAAGCAGCTAGAGCCAGACTATGTGGGATCTGTAACACATGGCTCCAGGTCAGCACAGCCCGGGAACCTGTTCTAACGCAAACAAGCGGAGGGAAAAGTTAGATCGGGGTCTCGGATGAAAGGCAGCACCTCGCAAACCGCGCTCCTCTCACATGTGATGATTTTACACCACGCCACGACCGCACCGTTCCAGGCTTTTTCAGGGATCGACTCGCTTTGTAACGGACTGAACTTTCCACCTTCCCTCTTTACAAAATACTGCATGGTAAAAAATGCACGCGCACACGGACGCTGGAAAGCAGCAGATAAAATAAAACAAACTGAGCGCTAGGCAGCCGACTGAGACAAGTTACTCTGCACAACAAGGCTTTTTCAAACTACTTCTTTGCATACTTTTTTTTTTTTTCCCCTTAAGGAGAATTGAAAAAGCTTCCCTCTGGAAACTGTAGTGCACATTAACGGTCTCCTGTTACACAGGGGAAAGCACACAAGTGGGACAAGTGTGAGGCTGCTCTACTGAAGAGTGTGAAAAAAATCAAATGTTAATTTGATAAATGTGAGGTCTGGGACATTTTGTCAAAGAGGGAGGGAAAGTAGAAAAGGGAGAAAAAAAAAAGCAGCCCTGCTGCCAACTCACCATCCACCAAGTTCTGGCCGAGATGTCGTAGCAGAGCTGCCATTTGATGGAGCCGTCGGAGGTTTTCCCTGCCATTATGCTGTCAGCAAGCTTCATCTGATGCTAACTCACGGGAGATAAGACACCTAATTGAGAAAACATTTGCACTGGCATGTTGGGCAACATGTAGCCCGGTCCATACCATATGGAATCATGGGTAAAAAAAAAAAATCTCCTTGACAATGAACCAATCTCTCACAGACCCAGTGGCAAGGTGAAGTGGAGATGAAAAGTCATCTGCTCCTAGCACTGTCTTCTCCTCTCTCTCTCTCTCTCCCTCTCTCTCCCCCTCTCTCACTCACTCTTTTTTTTTTTAAATAAGAACCCACTGCTCAACATCAAAGAGAGGCGGTCAAAATTAGGGCTTCATCACTCAGATGATTTTGGTCTGCAAGGTTTTTCTTTCCTTTCCTCTTTTTTCTTTTTTAAGAAGAATAAAGAGATTTAATAGGACAAAGGCAGGTAGTGGACTGTGGAGGGAGATCGCCACAGGCTATTAGCCTAAAATTTCTGCTTGACAGATGGAACTGCTTAGAGACTATCATGCAATGTTTTGGGTGTTTTTTTTTTTTTTTAAAGACTTTCAGTCTGATTCAGTATCTGTTTATCGCAGCTACTTTTCTCATGTACGTGACTGGGGGGGAAAAGACTGAGCAAAAAAAGAAAGAGATCGCGTCGTTCTCTCTTTCTTTCATAATTGTGCATATAATAATTTAAGCAGTGAAAGGCAAAACAAAAGTATAAACTGTCCAAGTTAATTTCTCGACCCAGTGACAGACGCTTTCTGAAGGAATCAAATGATCTTTTTTTTCCTGAGACGCTCAAGTTTTGGCTCTTTATTCCTTCTTGATTTTAGATATCAGATTATATTGTTTAAATGAATGACTGTTCATATGAAGGTTCACAGTGCTCCCTAAGAACTGAAAAAGTCCCTTTTTATATATTTGTAAAATATCATTTTGCTACCATATTTTTAAACATGGTTTTTAATGTTGCATTTCTTAATCTCATCAAGCGACAACCGCCAAACTCACAGAGGTTTGTTTCTCCCTCCTGCAAAACTTCTCTGCCACGCTCAAAATTTACGTGAGGAATTGAGAGATAACTTGGGAAAAGACAGCCCCAAAACAAACTGCTTTGAAAAGTTATGAAATTCTGTTATTGTCAAATATTAAAATATTTTCCTGCCTAGCAAAGTCAGAGATAATCATAGATTTTCTCATCTCATTTTCCCACTTCTTCTGGTGCACTGTAAGCCCAACTGAAGTATTACTTTTATGACAGCTGACTATTAAGCAGGCAGTGAATGCTTTCCATTTAAATCACCCCGCTGTGTCACACGGAGCGACGGTTGCTCGGCTGTGACCACCACGCTCCCTGACAGGGCACTCCAGCCTATACAGTAGTGCCTTTCCTCAAGTGCTTAAAAAAATGAACTTCTGAACTGGCAAACTGACTCTCGCCAGGAATATTTCTTAGGGCTGTGGAGCTATGGCTGATACAACTTGCTCACTCAGAAACAGCTACACTCTGCAAATCTTTTTGTGATTTGGACACAAGAGGAAAATGCATTAAAAACATCCACTCGATTTTAAACAATATCCGTTTCTGTTTCTATCAAATGGGAGCTTGTGGGTGCACAATTCTTGTTTTGATTATTTTGTGTATTAACTGTTTAACTATTGGGCTACAGCAAAACTGTAATTCCGGGCTGCACAGATTACAGAACTGCCATTCAGTACAGGACAGAACTAACTTTCACTGAGCTTCAATAATACCCTTGCATTTCCGTGATGTGCGAGATGATAAGCAAATGATTTAGTGTAAGCACGAACTGCTAGTGTAACATGCAGGGGTTTGGGGTTTTTTTTGTCCCAGTCTTACAATCTGTTTGGACTACACATCAGTGAATGATCTATGCTACTACAGCATCCCAGTTTGCACTTTTAGCTCCAGATAGCAGGTACAATCCCACTGCTGTTTACAGGAACGGGTCTGACTAGCATAGGAAGTGTTAAGTTTTATTTCGAGTCCAGAAAAAAAAAAAAAAAAATGGACACTGTGCCAGGAACTGTCCTTGCTCTGGCTGGCCAAAGTATTTATTGTCCTCTTTTACTGCAGGTTTGCTAACACTACCTGTCTTTTCAGTGTCTCACTGCTTATTGAAAAAACCTCCCTCCGAATAATCACACAAAATATAAAGCAAAACACTTAGCCAGAATCAGCCCTTGACTTGGTGTCAGATTCAATTTTATGCTGCTCTCTCTGCTCCTACCTCTCAAACCCATCATCTTACCCACCCTGCTTATTATTTATTTAGTATTTCATACCCAGTTGTGCTGCATGTCATTCCAGGCAAGTTCTGATAAATCTGTATTCTATATGGGTTTTAGCACCTGATGTAGTTAGAGATCTACTGACAAACTTTCTCTGGATTGCGTATTAACCGCTTCTTCCTATACCAACACACGATTTTACCTCCCAATATTAATTATAAACACACCAACTAAATATTTTTTTTAGAACATACACTTTTCAGATTATGAATGACAGAAGCATGAAACCATTTCCTTCCTGACAGTGGAGTGGTTATGTGAAAAGAAATGAGGAGTGCTGTTGGTTAACAGCGTTTTAAATTCAGAACAATTAGGTGCAGTTAACTTTGCCATTGTTCTTTCTGATGCTGGGGATGGTGGGTTCTTACCCGTAGAGCAATTATTCCTTTCATAAGCGGCTGTTGTTAATAGCATTAAAACAAGATTAAATACAACATGTTAAATATTGCAATTATTGTGGAAAATAAAATTATTTGGTGAGCATAATGGGGAGCAAATCAAGCATTTAACATGATCCAGGAAATGCTACTCCAAACAATTGCATTTGTTTTATGCAATTTTTCCCCTTTGATTGCTGACAGATGCCGTTTTGGAAACAAACATCTAAGTAGTTTTCCTTCAATCAGGAAAAAAACCACACACCAGAAAATGGCTACATGTTTTGAATTTAACTCTTGTCAATCAGCATTCTGCACAACACTCCCTGTGAATAGTACTGGGACAAAACGATGCCTTCCAAAGACTAATAAGCAACAAAGATATTTGCTTCTAAATCAGATCTGTTCCAAAGAAAGAAAAAGCCTTCGTGTGGCATTGACATTTGTGCAGACACAGCTGCAAAATAAAAATGCTTGCAGTATAGAGTGGTATTTCAAGTTGGAAATAAGTTAGGTATATATGCTTGTGGGCTACAGGAGATTTGTTTTCTGACAGCTTGAGGCCTCAAGCAGTGGACTGAAGCACTTGCCAGTTTCTTTCCGACTTCCTACTGGAGAAGTGGCCAGCTACCCACAAATAATTTTCCTAATTGTTGAACAGAGTTACCTGCCGCAGGTCACACAGCGCAGCAGGCCCCTCTATCTTTCCTCAGCCACAAGTTTGGATGAGGATATTGTTCCTATCAAGTGTACGGAAAGAAAGCTAAAAAAAGGCTAATAAAGTATATTAATTCAGATGACTGTATCAAGCTGGCATTTTACAGTCTACTGGAAACTGAACACACGAGAGCATTAGAAATGTTGGCATAGTGGGTGGTTTCTCCAAATGTTGGCTTCTACTGTTCACGATGGTAAAAGAAGCGCGGTAGAACTGCAGGCAGCTCCCGGTGCCAGACACATCTTAAGGATCTTAGACCTCGTTATTAGATTATCTATTACTTTCATAGTACCTATTGCTCATTAACCCTCTCTTCATCTCATTTGCCTCCCCCTATTTCTCCAGCTGCAATTGCTCAGAACCTTTTCAGCTCATTACAACAGTGTGATTTAGGTCTGTTCCTAATTTTGGAGGCATTTTCCTTGGGAAGCCTCAACTTCGATGGCTTACGAGGAGGATTTCCTTATCTCGAACAGCGACAATTAGTTCAAGTGCCACGTGAGAGCAGGCAGTTGATTTTTGGGCAGTCTCTGAATTGATGCAAAGTTGCTGACAACGAGTGTGTTCTAGCTTTTGGAAATCCTATAATCCTGGCTTCAATCAAGAGGATCTGCTGTTGCTGAAGGCGTAAACAAGGAGAGAAGCAGCATGTGACCGCTGCTACTGCACCTTCAAGGACTCCCGAGCCAAAATGAGTGCAATGGTAAAGCTTCTACTGGTTGCTTAATGTTACACACACATTTTGGATGGACTTCCTGAACCCAGGGAAAGTAGTCCTTTGCCCTCTGCAGGAAAAGTTGGGTTTGGACTCTGCATTTCCCCCTGTAGCTCTGTTGTGTGTGTTTCTCCCTGCTCCCCTCTCACTCCTCTGATTTTCTTCCTACCATCTGTATTCCCCTTTTCCCTCATCTGAAACAAGCATCAAGATCTTGTTTCTGACAGAACGGTCTGTCAATATGGAAACACACTGACATCACAGACAGTGCTGTGACTTCATGTCTGAAAGAAACAGGAGGAACAGATGAAAGGAGTGAAGGCGAAGGAATGACACATACAAACATTTTTAAAAAATAAGAAAAAATTCTTCTCTATCAACCCAAAATGCAAAGGAACATAAACCAGATTTATTTTTAAGTCTAAATATAACCATTTCCTAATCTGTGACCAGAACTCAGTGCAACATTTCAACATGCTCTTCACCCGTGAGAGGTCCCTGTCCCCCAGGAGCATGCGCTTAGCTGGCTCAAGGCCCGTGTGACAGCCAACACCACCTCGAGAAGGACTGGGCAGGGTCTAAAAAAAAGCCATTATCAAGCATATATTGGGAGAAGCCTTTAGAGGGAAAGGAGGAATCCTGCCCTGGACCAATCTGTACCATCTAAGTAAATGCAAATTCACAGAATTATAAATAAAATTATTTTTTGAAATCACAAAGTCATTTTGGATGCAGCTGGATCAGAGGTAGCATTGCTCCAGTGGGATGGGGATACAAAACATACACAGAAAATACTGAGTACACAGGGGTGGAGTATCACCTTACTACGATTTTCTTTTTTCTTCCTAGAATGAAATATTACAAAAGGGCCTAACCACTATTTCTATTACTAGCACAGGGTTTTTTTTGTGGAAGAACTTGGGAGGAGTTAAAAGCCCTGCATTTCCTTTACTATTTGAATTATGTATTTGAGTTCCAGCATTAGAGGGCACGCAGAAGATACTGCTTTCCTGCCATCTCCAGAGCCACTGCAAACCCTTAATAAGGAGATTCGTAACTAGTAGGAGAGGAGCTCAAGAAAACTAAAAGGTTAATATATTCTAACTAGATGTTGGGTATAGAATGTCAGATCTGTCAAATTTCATTACAGTTTGGTGCTCAATGAAAAAGATTTGATTTCTTTTGCCACTGTCCTACTATGTTCAAGTCACACAGTGCCAGCAGCAACCAGCCAACGACCACAGGCTGGCACTGAGCGGGCCCGAGTGGGAAGCCAGCCGCAAGGACCATCTGTTTCCGATTTCTAGCGAAGCCAAGATGTGCAGTGAAGTGCATTCCATTCACCCAGCCAGCCTTCTCCCTGCTCAAGTTATTAGTGTTACAAGTGAAATTATCTTTTCCAAACAGCGGGGGAGCTATAATCCTTATGGAACAAGGCTTTAAAAAAAGGGGAAAAAAAAGGAGGGGAAAAAAAAGGAAAAAAAAAAGGACAGAAAAAAGGTCCCCCAACACTCCCCCCTCTTCAAACATCTTTTGTCAAAGTTGTCGATGACACTGTTTGTAAATTTAATTGCCATGTTCACGGGTTTTATAATTTTAAAGGATGTTTTATTAAGAACTATATTCTCTAAGGGAAGAATGTGTATGTCAGTTCATGGGCTCTAATGTAATAAACCATTCAAATATATTTAGAGGGTTATTTATGAATAAAGTTAAAAATGACAAGATGAATGCTCATTTAAGTCTCTCTAACATGAAGTGCCTTGAAAAACATCATAGGTTTAGAAGTATAATTTAAAGTGCGAATGCATAAACAGCGCTAATTACATGCTACTTACATTGTTTCAATATGTAATGCATATGTTTAACCTCGCAGAGGAAGGATTGGTCTTGGCACAGCAATCGGGGGATTTAAGGGTATGCTAAACTGATAACTGTAGAAAGAGCTCTGACACAGGATATTGGTCTCCTACTGTTACCTAAATGCCAGGTGAAACCAAAGGATTTATAGGAGGGCGGGTGGAAAGGGGGAGGGGGAAAGCGAAAAAAAAAAAAAGGCAACACAATGAGGTGAAACTGAGAAGTTTATTTTCAAAGGGGGAAACATTTATCCTTTGACACCATTCCATTCCGGTGACTTTATTTCTAATATACCATGAGATTAATGATGTGGCTACTGTCACTGTGTCTGATGAGCACTGGCAGAGCTGTGGAACAGTTGCTCCCCCTACTATTATTGGACATATTTGTAAATTGGCATCTATATGATGAACTCCTTCTGTGTGCCAGCCAATTGGAAAAAATCTTATTCAGGAGGACAGAATTTTTGTTCTCCTATTGAATTCTATATAATCCAGTCGGTTTAAGATAGGCTGATATAAAAATTTTTTAAATTAACAATGTTTGATGGTTTTCATGTCATATAATATTCTCAATATGACTCTTGTGCAAATAAATTGTAGATAATTAAGGAAGTAAATTATCATCAGGAAAAAGATCCCTGACATACCAGAGGTGAGTCAATATTTAAGCCTTTTCTTAGGGAGGGCACAATTTCTGAACATCACCATAACGATTCACTCTCCCATCCCTAAAGGATTTATTCTTTCAAAAGTAAAGGAAAATCCAGTATAGCTTACTCCCTTAATTTTCTTAGTCGTTGTCAATCTGTTTTTATAGGTCCAAGACTATTGCCAAGAGTGGATGCTATCACACATAAAATGTAACTGTTGGGTTTCCTGAAACCTAATTACAAGATGAGCTCCTTCTTCGGGTTTTATTTTTATTCTGTATCTTCAGAGGTGCAAATGGACACTGATTATCTCTGTTCCGGAATGTCATTTGAGCTATGGCTAAGCTGATATTAACACAAATCATAACGTCATTCCAAATTTTCTGTGTATCCAGAAACATCTGCTACAGCTGCACATGTTGCCCATCTTTAGTATACACTGTTTTGCCATAAGTAAAATGTATTTCAGGCTCTCTGGTGCTGTGAGAAATGACCCTTCTGGATTTCTCCATGCAAGCTTGCTTCCATGTAGGTTAGGAAGAGAGGGTTGCAGAAGGACCCAAAGAACACAAGTGGGAACTGGGGGGGATTGCTTTAATATTTGAGATCCACAGGGAATGGGAAGAGAGAGAGGGCAGCGGGTGAAAATTCAGAAGTTCTACATATTTCTGTCATTAACTTTGTCAGACACAGGATGCTGAGTGCTGGGGCTTACTGAGCCCGTGACTCTTTGTGCAGGCACAGGTAAGTCTCACTTTCCAGTTTGTAAGTAATGGCACAGGACTGCTTTTGGAATAAAATATTGCAGTCTACCATGCTGTAGGAAACTAATCTCTGAACTTATCCTTTTGATTTTTACTTATTCTTCAATTTTTGGATAAGGTTTTACTACAAGTGGCTCACAGTGGGAAAAAAAGATTTTATTGTTAACCAGGAGGGACAGACAAGTCCTCAGAGTCTCTCTGGAAGTGACTTTCTTGCACAAGACCTACTGAGTTCAGCAGTGCTGGTGGACTTTCAGGCAGCAGTCCTAAATCAGTGCCTTTTATCATCTACAGCTACATAAAAGACTGAGACTACTCCTTCCTAATGAGAGACTTCTGTAACACTCTCTGCTTAGGGCTATTCTTAAGGAATAAGGAATCCAAGACAGATGTGGCAGTGACCATCATATTACTCTCAAAGACCAAATCCCTCAAAGGAAAGGAAATATGAACAATTAAAACAATAAATACACTAAATCATAGGAATTTCCAGTGCCCTCAGTTCTAACTCCAGTTCCACACATTAATTTGTAAGTCTTGAGCCATGAATAAGTAAATCCTCTCTTGTTTGGAGAACAAGATTAAAATGCTAGTAATATTAAAACCACTCCTGTTTGCTGGCTCATACATCTATTTAAATACCTGCCTATTTCTTTCCTTCACATCTTGAGTGTCACACTTCTCCTGCTAATACCAGCTGACTGGCAGCCAGCAGGCTGAGCTCTGCAGGTAAATACCTAGAGAAGTGCTTTGGCAGGGCTGAGCTCTGTGTAAGCAAATTTTACAAGCAAGTCAGGCATAATCTGTTGAAGTGGCTCTGGATTACTGAATATTTAACAGCAAGATAATACTTTTGTGACTGTAAAGACATATTTACACTCCTGTGTAATCTGTGGCACTGGACATCACATCATGGAAGAGAAAACGCTGAATGTAGTTTATTCAAAACACATCACTCTAAACACCCTCTCTTTTTTTTCTCTAGTTCACTGGTCATAGAGAGAAAGGAACTTTGGAGATGGAGTCTGTAGCACTTGTCTCTTCCAGCGTGGCTCCTTATATTTTGCAAAACAGGTTTTAAAAACCTGCAGTAATCTTAGCTTATAATAAAAATCAACACACCAAGAAGGGCAGAAAAATTTCAAATAATTAAGCTGAAAAATTGCCATGAGTTTAGAATTTATGAAAACCGATTACTTCACATATTTGAAAATCAAGTCTAATTCAACAACATAGTGTACTGCCAGCAAAGAGGATGTTACATAGGAATTCTTTGATATTTTTTCTTGTATCCACTGGACATTCCCATTAAAACAAGACAATATAACGAATGTAATTCTTTATTGTCTTAATTCTGAAGACCTGACTTTTTCCTCATGCTAATGGGCTTTCTTTTGCAAAGCATATCTCTGGCTGACAGACAGGAAAGAACTGGTTGACATTCTAGGACACAGAAATAGAAGGAGGCAGGGATTGCAGTGTCCCTTGATGCACTGCCATCTTTTCCTAACACAGGGATACCCCAATAAGATGACACTTCTGTCTGTGAGGGCTTCTTTAGAGGGGGTTCAGGGCCAGGAGCAATCCTGGGAGTGGGCAAAACAGGAGGTGGCTTTTCTCCTGGCATCTCAAGTGTCCCTTACAGGATTTCTTACTTCTCTGTGATGGCAGGAGTTTGCACGAACCCAGAAATGAGTCTGGGGGCTGTGCTTTTATCTTGAGAGATGTCACTTGAGGAATAGCTGTGAACTTGTCTCTGTGCTTGGGATCAAATGTGCTCAGTGCTAAAAAGCTCAGGAATTATTTCAAAACGTACTTTGAAGCCTTCCTGGTGGGAACAGCTGGAATGTGTGTCTGTCTTACCAGCTCTAATACTACGAGCACAAACACAAGCTGAGTCACAGTGGACGACAATGCTGCTGACAAAATGTTTTAAACTGCAAACTAAAACAACAATGGGATTATTTATGGACTGCAACTCTTATTTTAATGTCAATAAATGTACTGGATAAATTCCCCTTCATTAGCTGGAAACCTCAGAAGGAAACAGAAATATTCTGGTAAACCACAAACTTGTTCTTAGCAAATAGATGGCTACATTTCCACTGCCGAGGCATAGCCAGACTGTTTCTGCACTGGGATAATAAATCTCTGGGAGTGAAAAACAAAGTCTATAAAAGCAAGACCTACAAAGTAAGGGTGTGAGACACATGGCCCTCAAGCCTCCAGAGGATGGCATTAGAAAGTATCAATAGTAGGGTTTTTTTTCCTTTTTATGAATGGAAAACATGTTTTCCAAGCTCTACTATTCAACTCAAAACAAATGGTTGGAATGAGCCCCTGTCACTATGGGAGGTGTTTGCTCTCTTATCTACTGGGCTGCAGAGAGCCCAGACAGAGCGAGTTGCTTTGACTGCTGTGTGCTACAAAATAGAAAAAGAAAAGAGGAAAAGCACAGAAATGATGTGTTACACATCCCTGATTCCTGAGATGTCTGAGGTGCAGAAGGAGCTGTTCTTTGTAGTATCTGGCTCCACAGATATGCATCAGGCCATGGATACACCAAATACAGGATGCTCTAGAGCTTGCCATCCAGTCTCCTGACACCTGCTGCTCCTGGAGAGAAACAGAGGAGCCAGAATTGCCACTGGGGCTCTCCCATCGAGGGAGAAACTCCATCAGATCAGCCGAGGTCAGCTTCCTGTTCCTTAGGAGTGCTTTTCAAAGGCAGACAGAACAAGGCACAATATCTTACCAAGTAATACTGATGTCTCCTCATGTTTCTAGAGGGAATAGTTTCGTGTCAGGATGGAAAATCCAAACATCACAGGCACAGATTGCTTTTTTGTTCTGCTCCTCAGCACTTATCTGTCTTTATTTTTCCTTTCTAAATCTGTGGGTTTATATCTTATCCTGCACCTAATGGCTTGTAAGCTATTTCCAAGATGGAAAATGTGGTATTCTCTTATCTGTGCAGCATTTTGTTTATTTATAGCATGACACTAATGACACTTTGAATTTGCTTCTGAGTTTTTTTCTTATTGTAAAGACAAGGCACACAAACAATTGTGTCTGGGTCTAAGTACATTCTTAACCCCATTCAATTTATTTCAGATGCTGAGTCCTCAGGAAAGGGGACCAATGACTAATAAATCGGGTGTTCCTTCACCTACTGGGATCAATAGGAAGCAGAAGAAAAAAGTTCTTGTTTGCATGAGATAATGCAGACAAACAGCTCCATGTAGTGGGTAAGAACATATTTCAGGCCCTAAACTTTGCACAGAGGCTCAGCTCACAGAGAATAATTTGTATTTCAGCAAGACTAAAAAACTGTTTGCTAAGAAGGGAATACAGGGGTGCAAATATGGCTTGCATATTCTTGGAAGGTACATAATCCCCTTTTTATTCAGCAGTTTATGTAAACCTCATACTGAGTTGGGCTTCCAAAACTACAGTACCTGAATATGTTCCAAATGAAGCAGAAAGACAGAGGAGCAAGAGAGCTCAGCAACTTTATGCACATCACCAACCCCTTCCTGTACCATCCAGAAATGGATGGTACTTTGCCTAAAATATCTCATTTGGTCTTTAAAATAAACACAGAATCAGGTTCCTCCTTGTAATTTCTTCACCAAAGAATATAGTGACCACCTTCCTAAAGGGAAACAACATTCAGCACAGCTTATTTGTATTGGGAAACCAGGGCTCTGGTGCATCATCCAAACCATTATTCCACAGGATTAACCCAGAAAATACTTATCAAAAATGTCACAACACAAATACGAGCCAGGAGTACATTACTGGGAAAGCTGCCTGGACCAATGTAAAATCAGAGAAAATGGGCAAGTATTATGTGTCAAACAATGCAAAACACTTGCACAGACTGTGAACATACATCACTATAACTGCTTTTATATTAATTTAAACCAAGTAAAAAAATTAAGAAATCTAAATTCTGTCTCCCTTCAGTGTCTCAGATTGCATTATTCTGACAGCTGCACAGGAACCCAGTGGCTCTGCACTCATATTCTCCACTCATACCTCTGCCAGTGTCTCCCTGACAGCAGTCACAGGTTTCCATCCTCCCTGGGGATGGGACACGTTGCACGTCCCATCCTCTCACCTCTGCACATCCCCTTGTCCTACTCTTTCTGCACTTTGTTATTTCTCAGACCTGCAGTCATCAGTTTCCCAAGTCTAGATCACCTTGCTCAGCAGTCTCAGCTGCACTCAGCAGCAGCACCAGCTTATCCCAGAGGTATTCCCATCTCTCCACATAGCCAAGCTTCTGCTCAGACCTCTCTTGCTGCACAACTCTGGCCTCTTTTCATTCTCAGTGTATTTCTGGTTTCTTTTTCCTCCCACTTCATTCTGTAACTCCTTTGCCATGCCCCACTGGAGTTCTCTGGCCATTCCCACACCCACCTCTGTGGCAATCTGCAAGTCAGAAAATGCTTGATTCATCCCACTTAGCTGGGACAATGTAACACAAAGATATATAGAGACAAATAGAGAAAGCCAGATGTGTTCACTAACCCCTGTGCTTTTTGCCTTCTAACACCCCAGATTATTTGGAGCAGGGATTTTATTAACTCTATTTATACTGCACCTAACACATAGGGGCCATGAAAGGGGATTTGGTTTCTGGACAATTTCATTCTAGAAAATAAATTTTATGTTAAATAAATTCCTAGAGAAAAGATATTTATAAAATCTGTCTTGTTCTAGGATTTAATAACAAATGTACTATTTGGTGCATAATAGGCAATTCATTTTGCTATGCATTTACTCTATTTAAAACATAAAGCACTTAAGGATATTTGGAGTATGCAAGATTATTAGAAAATCAATTTCTATTCTGGTTTATAGCCCAACCACTTAAAGTCTTAATTTGCTACAATTCACTTTCTTCTATTCTGACTCGTTAAAGTGGATCAGCTACCTCCTGAACTCTGGTCATATGCTTGTTAGAGCTAAACTATTTAATTATTGTCTACCACATCCACTCTCTCCACTTGCTTATTGCCTACATTTATGCATTTACAGCATCTGTTCAGGTTGTTTGCACTTGCTGAAGAACCTGCTGCCTCTTTTTCCGAGGTTTGGAGGAGGGAGGCTTTGGTTTCACTGAGGGCTATCCCATTCCACTTGACAAATAAACAAAAAGCAGAGTAACTGGCAGGAAGTCATGTCCCTTTGGTGAGCAGGGCTCCAGCTCAGCAGAGGGCAAACCAGGCAGCATCATTTTCACCCCAGCACAAAGTGTCCATTCTTGACTCCTTGACCAAAGGAAGCAAAAGCAGAGGGACGGCGAGCACAGCACATCTGCAGGGCTGGGTTTCACAGGAAGTTATGCAGCTCCTCCACAGATAAGTTTCACTGAAGAACAAAGACTGATTTTGTTCACCACTCCAAGAATGCTGCATTGAACCTGGACTGAGCTTTTCTTTCCTTGAAAATGAGGCTCAGAGAGCAAAATCTAATTTCTCCCTCACCCTTGTTTAAATTAGCTGCACGATTTTCATAGCAGCCCTATACTTACCATATGAAAAAAGCTTAAAAGACACCCACTCTTCTCCAACTAAGTTTACATGTTTTATGTATTGATTTTAGCAGACTACACACAAGTTGGTGCATCCAAGATGAATGTCAGAGCAACAATGACTAAACCAGTTATGTGAAACTTAGTCTCTGATATAGAGCTGCCTTAAAGCTTAAGAAACAAAATATTTATGACCAAGAACAAGACAAATGGTGCAATAACACATTAGCAGGCGGTATTGTTACTGATTGCAAACATATTTTGAGCTTACATATTTCATGTACACCCTGACCTCAGAGGCATTCTACCCACTACAATTGGTTTTGCAGCAGCTCAACATTTACCAGGAGATAATGAGGTGTGTTTTTGAATGATACAAGCAGCATTAGATGTAGTGGGAGCCAAAAACATGATCATATTAAAAGCAAGTAGCAGAGCAGATTACCTCTTGCCCTCTCTTTTAGCTTGAGCAGCATATTCCAATAAGTGCAGAAGAGACACTGTCAAGTACTTCTTTATAGTTTCATTTTCTTTTTTTTTTTAAATCTCCATTGCTTGCAATGCCCTTGCCCTCTTTAAAAGCTGCAGAATAAAATTCCTTTCTCAGTCAATTTTGGTAGTTTCTCCCTCAGCAAAGAATGACAGGGGATAAAAAAAAAGCTCAAAACTTCATTCCCTCTCCAAAAGAAGAATTAGGGATAAAGGTTAAAGATAAGTTTTCATCAAAATATAAAGGAACCACTAAGTTCAAAAGAAGGTCATCTGCCCTGCTCCTAATTATTGCTCATTTCCACTGCACCCAGCTCTGGGAAAATAGTGGAGCATTTTATAGCAAACCATAGCTAACAGTGAGCACAGCCTTGGAGATTCTGCTCTTTAAGGAGGGCAGTGGGATCTTTTCTCAAAATATTTCTTGGGCATTTCTGGAGCAGAAGTTTTGAAACGCGAGGAGAAGAAGGTAGCAGTGGTCTGGGGGAGGTGGCAGGGTCTGAGCAGTATCACTACGGCAGCTCGGTGATGAATATCCCAAGAATTCCCCTGGTGGCTGCCTGACCCGGAGCTGGGCGGGACTGGGAGCAAAGGCTGTTTGTACTGGCTCAGGGGCCGGGAGCCCCGCGGGGCAGATGGGATCACCTGGGAAGGTGGGCTGGAAGCTGCGTGTTTACCCTGGCTGGGCACTCCAGAGCTGGAAGCTGTCCCTGGGAAGGAGAAAATATCCAGAGCCCCTCAATTTATAGGTTGGCAGCCTCCAATTTTTTTTTTTTTTTTTTTTTTTTTTTTTTTTTTTTTTTTGTAACTGCAGTTGAAAAACTCTCTGTGGTTATTGATAGAAATTTTCCTTCAGTTTCGGGACTGATAAGGTTATTATTTTTTCTGTAACTTAAAAATCCTATTTTTGCAGACTGTTATTTAAACACTTGACTTTGGTGCTATCACATATAGGATCACTCTTTTAAGATTTAGCATGCAGTTTGAACATGACATTCAGAGTGGTGCACATTTCTGTATAGAACATGTAATTTACATGTGCTATGGGACTAAATTTGATTTAATCACTTTCTCTCCTCATGTATCGCAAGTCTGTAAAACAGCGGCACAAAGAAGAAAGATCTCACTTTCCCACCTTCCAGGCAGCACAAGTGATTAAAGAGTTAATTGGATGACATCACATCAGTGATTACTCTCCAACAGTAGTTTGCGCCCTTGTGTGACACTAGGCATTTGGGTCAGCAGATGCCATAGTGGCAGTGACAAAAAGCTTTGCCTGCATCTGATTTGTCCTTCCTGTAAACTTCACCAAACTTTCTTCTTTTATCCTTTTCTTTACGGATCCACAGGGAAGCAGCTCAGCTCCCCAATACACTGAGAAGGCTGATTTCTCCAGCCCAAACTCTGATATATTTAAAATTAATCTAGAAAACATCAGAAACTGATTCACAGCATAGCTACAATTCCATTACAACAGACAAACCCCAGCCTGCAGCTGAAGTTATTCTTTTACCAAAGGAACAGGCAACTGCCATTCAAGTAAAAGTAGCACATCACCTTGATAAAACTCTTATTTAAAACCCCATCTTTCTACCTCTGGATAGAAAACAGCAACTGGCTGTCAGCTGCCTCTGGAGGGAAATTAGATGGAGGATCTGCTCCAAGATGCTTTCTGATCCCACCTCTGATCAGCGTGGTGGCCCAAGCAAAGCCACTGCCTCCTGCTTCCTCCTGTCCCCCTCCAAATTCCCCTGGCAGCCAAACTGCTGTGGATGTGCAAATAGTTCAGGAGCAGCAGCCTGGCCAGCAGGTGAAAGAAACCTATAGAAAATGCAGTCATGAGAAGACACATGGTTTGGGACAGGGAGCTGCTATGAAATGCACTGGGGGCAACTGAATATTTTCGTCTCCCCAAGTATCCCCCAAACAGTCCAAAACTTTGTGTTTGAGAAGGTATGCAGAGCAGAATGTGTGTAATTTATTGTGTCCAGCAATAAACAAAATATTAAGGGCATTTTTAATGCTATAAAACCTTTTAAAACACTTTTAAACCTTTCACAGTGGGACATAATTAAAATTGTTTTGCTATCTGCAACAGGCCTGGCCTCCAATCACATAATTAAGCAGTCACAAATTGCAAAATTGGTTTGTTTGGTTTCCACACCACACAAATACTGATAAAAGCTTTTTTGTTTGTCAGTTAGTACACTGTAACGTACAGGTTATGAACAACACAGTTCACCAAGTTTGGAACTTGAAGACCACATCCACATCTTTCCACGTTTTCCCCACACTGGATATTTCACTCAGTGTGTTCTCTATGGTTTCAATGGCTGCATGCACTTAGATAATGTAGCAGCTACAACTTGAAATAAAAGATTTAAAGCTTGTTAAGCAAGTTAAACTTCCTATAGCCAATTATATCATCTCTAACTGCTGCAAGGGCTCATAAGCACCAGCATATGCAGAATGACTGGCTGCATTTTGTAGCTCAGTTCTTACAGACACTGATACAGGTCCTGCAGACCAGAAGCACCATATGCTCCAGGAAGCAAGAGCTGGGGCTTCTGCACCATCTCCTGTACTCCTCCTGTTCCTCAGACTACCCAAGTGCACTGTACAGACAAAGCTGTTCACATAAGAGGTGTGTACCTTGTACCCATGAGAATTTTGTATTCGGTGAGAAACGTATTATCTATAACAACTAAATAAATGCAGAAGATTGCGTGTAAATCATTTAAGCAGGTTCGCTGTGAGATTTCCAGTAGTAGCTTTTGGCACTACCAATCAGCCAGAATTGGTATTGCTGGAACTCTGATTCCTTATCATCCACCCCACGCAGATTACAAGGGTGAAAACAGAACTACATCAGAAATACCTAAGGAAGGGGAAGCCAACATTCTCTCACAGGTTTTCCAGACCATCTAGCAGAAAGTTAATGCTTAAGGCCCCACAGGACAGTTCAAAATGCATCTAGAGCTTTTTGCTTACTGTCAAACATGCCAGTTAACTGAGGTTTTTAGATCCCAACTCTGAACAAGGGTCTATGCAAAACATCAAAATCCTTGGAGGATCACCAGGAAGAACATAAGGAGGATACAATTCTTCTATGTACTTTTGTGGGTGATAGGGGGAACAACAGTCTGCTCTTTGAAGAGTAGAGAGACTTCACAGTCTATATTTGTACTTCTTTTCCAGCAGGATTTCCAATGTGCCCAAGCCCAAATGTCCAGACTAAGTATTTTCTGGAAAGAGGAAACATCTCAGTGTTGAATATACCATGGCAGGGTGTTTCATCAGCACTTAGCTCATGAAGTGGAAATAAAGAGGAGGACAGAACTGGTCAGCAAATGGAACTGCTTGAGGAAACAAGCAGTGGGACTGTGCTGCAGGGTACTCCAGAGGCTGATTAGTTCAGAAGGTCACCAAGTACAATATTTACTAATATTTGCTAAAACTTGCTCTTCGGAATCAGGCTCCTCTAAATGTCATTCTCTCTGCATTGCCTCTTTACATTAAGGTAGATGGGCAGCTTGCATACTTAGTCACGAATGAAATAGCTTTGCTATTAAAAGGCCAAATTCACAATTCTGCTGCCATCTCTATGGCTACAAGGTTGCACTTTCAAAAGTGACAAAATTAGTCTTTGGTTATATCTATATAAAATTATTGCCTTATGAGAGGTGATTTGGATTTATGCTGGTGCAAGCTAAATTTAACCCTGAAGTTGATGTTTCAGGGATTTTAATGAAGTGTTAATTTTATATGGCTTAAAATAGAATTGGAAAACACCTCCTACCCAATTTTTCTAATATTTAGGTTAGCATGTCTGTTACTTCTGTTACATTGTGCTTTAAATTATTGGCATTTGACTTGTGGTTTTGGCAGCTATAGTCTGCTCCCTCCAATTAACAAAGAATAGGGAAGGATTTCTGTTTTTAAATGCAATTCAATATGGACAATGTTACATCAGTTTCATCCACTGAGAAATGCAGACAACTTGTGTACACCCAGACTGATTCTGCTGCAGAAGCATTGCTCTGTAATTGTCACACATTTGCTAAAGCCCTGGTATTAATTCACACTGGAGCCAAAACCTGATCACAACAGGCAGGTGAGACTGTCCAGGTGTTCCTGGCAGAAGCACAACTGAACCTGCACTGCAGCAGTGCAGGTGTGCAGCCACACCTCCCACTGCACCTGCACTGCTGAACCAGCTCGTGTTTCCAGGCCACCACATTGTCTTGGATGGAAAAATTCCATCTCCAGGGAGCGCTGGCATTTGTTTGTCTGTGCACAACAGAAACACCTTCACACCTGAACATAAAACTGTACACATGAGCACTCAACTATTGCACTGCTACATGCAATCTGCAAAAGCTACACACTGCATGCCACTTGCTAATCACCAGCAAGAGGCCATTCTAGCCTTTTATTGACATTATTATTTTAAATTAGCTAAACTAAGTGGATTCACAGGTTCTGAATCCAGTCAAGGAATGAGCAGGGTGTTAAGAGAAGTCACATATATCTCACAAGTGCTTTGCCCCTGCTCAGCACCAACAATTCCTGTTGCAATCAAACAGCATCTTGGTGGTCTATATCAGCTTTTACAGGACCTTGAAACCAGCACATCTCTACCTCCAAATGTTCCTCATAGAGCAAGAGTGCTGAAATCCCACAAATATCCTCTTTGAGAAGCTGTAATTTTGTCCAGTTTCACCTTTATTTCAGAGGGGGGCACTTCTAGACTTTTCCATGCTCTGAGCAAAGATTAAGTGCTTCAGAAAAATTCTTCTGGGCTGCTCTGCCTGCCTCCTTCCTGCCACTGCAGCACACAGGAACTGGACTGAGGGCACAGCACTCCGCAGGTAACATCAATCCTGGCTCTCCCTGTCAGCCCCAGTTTATGTTCTGAGCACTCTGTGGTTTGAGCAAGGCAGGAGGTGCAGGGTGCAGAGGCACTCCCACTCTGCCACAAAGGATAATTCCCTGCTCCCAGGCACTCTGCCCCCTTCAATCACTGCCAGCCTCGGGGGGTTGGCCATGCTTCAGCTCGCCTCCAAATGAAGCTACGGAGGAGGATCCAGGCAATTCAGATGGTGTGGGATGGATGTCAGCGAGCTGGGCCCTCAGTAATTAATGGTTCATAAAGATTCCTGGTATCCAAAATGAGCCTGGTTATGTGACAGCATCAATCTGTTCCAGGGGGTGATCAGAGGCAGGTGAGAGGAATAGGTCTGTGCCATCACTCTCCAGGATGTGCCTGGGGAAGGGTCATGGCCAGGCTTCTTCCAGGTCTTGTTATTAACCATAACATCCCCTTTGTGCTCTCACAGTGAGTGTAAATGGCCCCAAAATCAAAGGCCTGCAAAGGACAACAGAGGTCAGGTAACCTTGAGCCAAACTTCTCAGGTTTGTGTCAACTATTCCACTCCTGTGCTAAAAGTGCAATGTCAGACTAAAATAATGAAAAACGGGGTAGAGTTTTACTGGAGTAAAGTCATTTTCGTGGTGGTGTTTGCCTGAAGTAGGAATGACCAAATCAACAAAAATCTCTCAAATCTTGAGGGTTTTTTCAAGGCACTTTACTAGTTTAACCACAGAATGAGATGTAAACATGCACTCAAACTACTTTATGTGGAAACCAAACAACAAAACACCTTTTTTTTTTTTCCAACTAGTAAACAACATTCAGTGAGTAACAAGCAAGAGCTACTTGTGGAAGAAATATTACTTTTTCAAGAGTAAGACTGGATTTTGTGGAAAGAAACTGCATTCAGAATTGAATCTGATTCATTTCATTCAGAATTTTCCCCCCTCCTCCTTTTACCAACCAATATTTAAATTTATTACTTAAGAAAAACAATCAAAATATCTCCTCACCCCTGGAAGAAGCTTTTTTACCAATAAGGATCCTTTTCAAAACCGCTTTGATTAAATGAAGAAAAAGAAAAGATGAATAGACAGCTAAATATCCTCTAATAAGAAAAGTTAATAAGGAAAATGGTTCTATTATTTCTTTCTCTGATAATGGTGCCATTGTTTTGATTGGAGAGGCAGAAGTGAAGCATACACTCAGTGCTGCATTCCCATGACTAAATCACCTGTAAGATTGCATTTTGCATTTGAAAGCTCTTTGACAAGGGCTGTCCCAGGGTAGCTGCCTTCTCTTCTTTGATGCGGTTAAGCAATTTTGCACAATCATGTAATGGATTAAATTAGACTTAGTCTTCCTTGAATGTTTTATATGAGGTCTGGGTTAGAGACGGAGCTCAGCAGCATCCACTCACAGTGAAGAGCACACTTGAAGACATTTTGCAGAATGGGCTTAAGTTGAAGAATCAAAATGAGAACACAAACCTCTGCTTGTACAGAAAAAATATGCTTTGTTTTCAGTGACCTTTCTCTTTTTTTTGTTTTTCCTTGCTATCTCTGAGCTGGAATAGTGTTTCATTTTCTATTATTCCATAAACACCTTTTGAAGGTGGAAAAACAAACAAACCCCACTTCACTTAAAACCTCTATGTATTATCCCAGTAAGAGGTTTTGAGAGAAAAATGAAAAGATTGCAAGTTCTTTTGTGTCAACAATAACAAAATATTCGTTCCCCATCCCTGGAAGAGTTCAAGGCCAGATTGGATGGAGTTCTGAGCAACCTGGTCTAGGGGAAGGTGTCCTTGTCCACAGCAGGGGATTTGGAACTAGATGATCTTTAAGGTCTCTTCCAACCCAGGCCATTCTGGAATTCTGTGATTCACAACACTGATGAAACTGGAGCTGGTAGGAAAAAAAACTCTCACTGAAAAGTTGCTTTCATCTTTTAAATTTAAATTGTATTTAATGAAGGCATTAATGAGCAAATGAAACATTTTGTAGATATTTGCTATGACATAAAATAGATTCAGGGAGTCCATTTCAGGCAAAAAATACCCTTGATCAGGCAGTCTGCATTTAATAACATAGCAGAGGACATAAGCATTTCATAAAAAATAAATGTAATAATTAGGCCTCATTTTTTACTACCTGGCTTGTATTTAAAGGTCTGGTCCAAGTTGCCAATGGAAAGTTCCCCTTTGATTTCAGGAGACTTTGGCTGTGTGTTGCTTAATAACAGCTTTGCTAATGAAGTGTCTGTTGGTTACTGAATGTGACACATTTCCTGGCATTTTAAAAAACTCTTCTAAATATACAGAAATTGTCTACTCTTGGAGTTTCTTAAGACTGAGGAAAAAATGCAGCAGCTAACACTATGTTAGCCAATAGAATTTCAAATACTTCTCTACTCATAATATATCATGTGATAAATACTTCTTTTAACATCGAAAAGGGGGATTTTTGCACTTAGCCCTGATAATGACCAGTGGCAGGGCCTCCCTCTACTCTTACACAACCTGCTTGGGCTGCACCACCATTCACATCCCCTTTTCTACAACTTACTCTCTGCTATGTTTTGTTCTGAATGAAGCCCAAAAAATTCTTAAAGTTATTTGGGTTGAAACTGTAAACCACATGAAACCCCTGCTATAACCTAGGTTTGTTTTTTTTCCTAAGCTTAGTCAGAATTCTAGCCAAATTGGCAAACACGATCAGAGCTTCAGGTTGGTGCGTGTGAAACAAAAATCCCCCCAAAATCTGAAAAACAAGTCACTTTTGCCTTATTTTGGGGATTTCTGTGGAGAACATTAAACAGCCCTGTGTAACAGGATTAAAATAAATTTAACTTCCAGGGTCTGAAATTTCTTCCTGCGGGTTTAATGACAGTTTTATTAACATAAGCTGATGCAGGATTAGACCGTTAAATATTTAAATCCCAACACTTCCTGAAATTAATCTAGAAAGGGGAAAATTTCAGCCTGTTCCTTACCTAAAATAATCTATTCCACCGATGTGCTTCTATGGTCCACTCTTCTAATAGGTGATTTAGGAAATGGGATACAGAGTCCCTAGTTAATTTACTTTTGGCTAAATTTGCCCGGAATACTTCTGAACAATTAGCACTCTGGTCTGAAGGACAAAATTACTTTGACAAAGTCGTGCCTAGGGGCTGCTCCGTGACGTGTTCGGAGTCCGACATTTTTGGTACATGTCTGGAATTGACAGTGACTCAATACATAAGGATATCCTTTCATATTCATTTATGTGATAACCTCACTTTTCTTGGCACAGGAATATGTTGTCTTTTAACCTGACTTAAGGAGCTGGCCCCAGAAATAGTCTTCATCTTTTTGGATAGCAAGTTGGAATCAAGATTATTTTGACAGATGGCATCTAGCCTGTCTAATATGCATTTTACCTGCTCCATAAATATTGATGACTTTAATACATTTGTGTTCTGCCATATGCTTCTTAAAGGTACACTTCCAGAACTTGACTTGGTGTGTGATTTAGACAGAATTAATCTCCATTTTGTAGTACTATAAATGAGATCACAATCACATGTGTTGTGTCTGACGTTGGAAGATTAAAAATGGTGCATGTGAGGGCACAGGGGGTAACTCCAGCAGATTTACATCCCATTTCCTCTCAGTCCTGACCTCGTGGATGGTAAAAAGTACAAGTGGAATATGTCTTTATATTATAAACCTTTTAAAGGATTTCTGGACAAAGGGAAGCCCCTGCCTCATGAGGTCCTGCCACTTAAACCACATTTAAAGCATTTTTTTCTCTCTCCATTACAAAACCCTTCAGCTCTGTCACCGCCTATGAGTGCCATATAAAATACCTCAAAGAAAAAAAAAAATCAAGAAGATTAGATACCTACTAAATCAGTTTTTTTAGAGTCACAGCTCTATGAGCATCTCATATGCACACTGATACACAATACAGATATTCCTCTGCATAAGCCAGTGAAAAGACACTGCTCCATGTTTTCTGGAGGAGGACTGTTTGCTTTATGCAAGGACAGTTTCTTTGAACTCAGTAATTTCCAAGGCAGATGGGGTGTACAATTAGCCCTTTTATTATTAACACCACTTTCCTGCTTCTCCACCAAGGTTACAGACTCGTTCACAGGGCCATCACTGAAATGGGAGCGGGGCCAGGGCTGCTGGCAGGAAAAGGGGAGATGTGGGCAAGCGAAAGCCCAAGAACCATTCCCCCAGGCTCCCGTGGCCTTGAAAAAAGCAGCGCTGCTTCCAAGGGGAAGAGCCTCGTGCCCTGCAGCTGGGACAAGCTGGCTTTGACTCCCAGCAGTTTTTCCTCTCTTGGATTTGCCACCTTGTCTCATCAAGCACAAAAGGCAGCCTTAGCTCTACCCCTTCTTCACATTTCATGGCTGCTGCTTCCTTTGCCCACTCTAATCAGAAATGGTTCAAATAATGCCTGGGACAACCTCTGTGCATGTATTTGTTAAGGTATTCTACAATACAGCTGAATATAGCAAGGCACAAAAAATATGGCGTGGCCTTCATAGTAAACAGTAGGAAATCAGAGCAATGCTTCAAAATTTCATAAAATACTAAATAATGCAAACTTAAATTTTTGCATTAGTTTGAAATTATATAAGGGCAACATGTTTAAAAAGAAAAAGTATTTTTAAACAGAATTGTGGGTTCCCAGTGAAAAGGATTTTTTCTCAAAAAGGATGAAAAACTTATAGAAAACTACAAATTAATATGATTGCAGTTTTCCAAAAATTTGTGAATAAGGTGCACAATTTTTCTAGCTATTTTTACAAAAATGAGAGATTAAAAATTCAGTTAGAACCATAGAATATCCTGAGTTGGAAGGGACCACCAAGAATCATCGAAGCCCAAGTTAGAATTATGATATTAGCATTTACTAATACTTCCCCATATTTAAATATATTTCCTTTTTATTTTTGGTGAAGTATCTGCTGTTAATTACTTTGCTTTACAAGGGTGAAGATAGTGTACCATAGCTCATCAGTAAAGGAAGGAAAAGAGAACTAGAAAACCTGCTGAGCATATTTGCAGGAAGCTTTGCTTGATAAATAATAACCACTTCAGGGCTCAGCATGTAAAAAGAGAGGTCAGTGGTCTCTCTGATGCTTTGGAACATTAGTGATGGCAAAGCCTGCTTGTTGGCACTGAACTCACACAGGAGCCACATCCAGCGTGGTACTCACAGTAGAAATACAGGCAGATGAGTGCTGTAACTTTGCTACCCCAAGTTAATTACAAAAGGACTCCAAGCGCTGTACAAAACGGTTTTTTGTGGTTTTTTTTTTTAAACATTAAGAGGCTTGGTCTGTGTCTGCTCTCATAAGTTTAAATTCACTCACTCACAGTCAGGATTTCTCCCTGGGCACTAACTTCCCACATGGCAGTGCCCAGCAGCCACACAGGGTGGTATTTATCAAAACTTGAAGCTATGGTGACAGCACAGTCCTGAAATTCATGCTTCTTGTAGAGGGGCTAGGCCATGAAGGATATTTTGCATAAGATTTGATTTGCCTGGACGGACTTTAACTGGCCACTTGATGAAGCAGCAAAGGCAAACTGGCAAAGGTAAACTCAATTTCATGCCCACTCACCGAAGTGATACTCCATAAATTAAAGCTTGGACAAGGCTCACCTGACCATACTATTAAAAGAATATTTGGAAAAAAACGGCATCAGCCTGTGCAGGGTTCAAAGATAGGTCAGGTCCCTGCTAAATGTAAACCAGCAAAGCATCCCTGGCTTTTGTGTGTTCAAATCAATTTTCACCAGCTAGGAATACATCCTGGCTCTGGTTGGATGAGGCACAAAGGAAAGCCAGAGACCACAAGAAGAGCTGGCATTTCTGAAGCCAATAGTAATCTCTGTTTTAGCCCATAAGAGATGGCTGGGAGTCAGTCCTCGGCTGGAGCAGAACGTGCTAATTTGGGCAGGTGCTAAAACACAGGAGCTTGGCAGCTGTGAATGGGAAAGAGAAAAATGAGTGCTTCTCCAGCTTTCATTTGTGATTTGACACCTCTAAATGTGGGCAAAGGCTGAATCAATTCAGAAGCTTAAGTGTTTGGTCAAACCAACAATACATAAAATAAGGCAGAAACACAGCAAGAAATGGCTTTTCTTGAGTGGCTTCTAGGTAGATCAAAACCACAATGGAAAAATCTCTTAGAGGTATTTATTTATTTTTGCTACTGCCAGTTTAGTACTAGTTCTGGAAAATACTGTGGCAAATTACAACTCCTGTGGCACTAAAGGTTAACCAATGGTCTGTAGCCCTCACAAGAAATGAAGTAATTTTTTTCCCACTTTCTTGTTTTATTCAAACTGTTTTTTCAGATACTTTAGTTTTTGCCGTTTTGCAGTTTACCTGTTCTCAACAGCTCTGCCTGCTGCCCACTGACATCACATTAAACAATCACTTATGAATTGCATCTGGTCGTGCAACAGCCCTGTCCTCTCCAGCACTCGAGAGTTTGGATCAGAGAACAGTTCAGTGGGTTCAGACTGGGCCCTGCACTGAGCACAGCCAGGTGAACGTGCTCCTGGCTTTGCCCTCACTTCTCAGAAATGCTCATTTGATTCCGTGGTTCTTCACCTGCTCTCCCAGCAGTTCTATTCTCTGTGATGCGTCTTCCTCCAACTCATTTTGTTGAAATGCCAGAGAATACCACTGACAATCCCCAAACGTAATTTTTCTGAAAGATTTCTTAACAGAAAAAGTAATGTCTCAACGTGGTTTTTAAGAGAAAGAGGACTCTGCCCATAACTGAAGAATCCAAGAGTTTTTCAACCATTTTTCTTCAATCTGAGTTTAATTAACCATTGTAGCAATTCAAAACGCGTATAAATTCGGTTTTAGGCTCAAGCTGAGGGAATTTTTATCTTGGCAAATAAGAAGCTCCACTGACATTTCTCTGTGTTTCCTATCAAAGCACTTCTCCAAGGAAAGCAGGTACTGGAGGCCTGATTCTGAGAGCATGAGTGCAGGATTTTTGGCACCTGTCTAATCTCAGTTTTGGTGACTACAACAGAGAAGGCAAAGCCACAACTCTGTTTCCAATATACCTAAATCATTGGGAAGCTGAGACAGGGAAAGCACAAAACCACTGTTCATAATTCATGGGCCACTGAAGTCTGGTAACAAGCTTTATTCCCATATTTTCTTTTTCCTAATATGTACACAATTTACTTCTGAAGTCACGTATATTCTGTAACAGAGCTCAGGAGCGTCTTTTATTTTCTGAGTCTTGGATTTGTAGTGTTAATGTGTCACAGAACACCCCCAGAGGAATAACCTTGTACTCCATCAGTTTGTTTACTATGGCATTTCTTGGTTTAATAAATGAGGTCCCTAACATTAAAACTTTTCCTTGCTCCTAAGGTTTTGTTATTGCTATTGAAAATTATTCCATTACTTCAGAGGGCTTATTTCAAATCAGTACCACATCTTTCTTTTGTTCATATCTCCCCATAACATATAAGAAATAACAGTAAAATCTTTCTCTTCATTACCTTCCCCTCCAATCTCATTACTTCATGTTTCTTTATGTTGAATTGGATGAGTCACTCAAGTTTCTAATTCAAGTTTTGAAACCATTCAAATTTAAATTACATGCTTCAGACCATCAGCAAGTAACATCTTCTCATAAAGGTTGGGGGGTTTTTTGGTGTGAAGAAGCATAATTTAAGTCCTAGCAATGCTGATAGCGCTCTGTAGATTTAGTCTTTTCTGCAGTTATCATTTTCACTATGCAGAATGTACTATTAAGTAATACATAGCACTCCAGGGATTTACATGTATATTATTTATGGAGGAACCCCTACCATTATATAATCTTAACAACCTTGTTGGCTAAGTAGTTCCACCCAGAGAAGCATTTCATCTTTTCCCAAGAATATTTCCTAATAACTTTACTGCAGTGAATTTCTTGCTGTCTATTTCAGCAAGTAATAGTTCTTTATCTAAGGGTTAATTTCTCACAATAGAAAGAGCTTTAAAGGCCTCTGCAAACTGTCTCATCAGCCTTTTATTTACCCAGTGTTGTGTAGTGGTTAATGTCCAGTCAGATTCAGACAGCAGAAGGACAATTCTGCATTCCTCATTCCCCTGTAGATACACTACTTGACCTAGCCATATGAAGTATCCCTGAGACTAAGGCTCTCTATTTAGAGAGTGGAAATAAAAACCCATATGAAAATGTAAAGAAATAGATGGGATTTTAGATTTTAAAAAGTGGTCTTACAAACTTTGTTCCATTCATTATTCCCTATACTGTGAAATATTTTCTAGTACAAAAGACTTTTAACCTTCAGTAAAGCCGTTGTTTAATTTCTTGTGTTAAGTCCTTTCTGGTTGAGTACCAGAAAACCAGTGACCTTCACTGAATTATGAGAGCTATTGGGAACAGTTTCTACTTCTTACTCACACATTTCCTGACTGAGAGACAGGAGGGGAAGACTTAAGCACACAGCTGGTATGGGAAGGATACACTACAACTTCTACAGAAGAAAGTTTTGCCTTGTATTAATCAAAACCAGAGCAAAATACAACCTCGAAACCAAAGCAAATGCTCTTGATCTGTTCCTTGACTATGCAATATCTTGTCTTCTATTTTTGCTAGAGACTATGTGCAGAGTAGTGAACATTAAGAAAATCTCTACGAAGCATGGGTACATCTGGTACTTTGATTGAATTGTCAGCTCCAGTAAGGAAAGAGATAAATACTGATAGGACAAGCATTTTAACCAAAATACAGGGATGATTAAATTGATAGTATTAGCAAACTGCTTTTATGTTGGGAATTGAACACAATCAATACTTTTCAGAGCACTGCAGCAGGAGGAAGACTACTCATTAAATTAACTTAAATCAAAATCACCTTGTGAATGGATTCGGTGTTGGGAATAAACACTGTTACCATTTATTTTGATATATAAATGAAAACTCATAACAGTTTTCCCCCCACTTCCTGTTCTTCCATTAAATTTGTTTTATTCCATTGCTCCCTCTGGGCTGCACAGGTGTACATGCTACAGAAATTTGGCTTGATGCACATTTACCCATTCCCTCCAAACACACAACTTCTTGGGAAGCTCTTAGCTTCCACTTACAGGAAAAGAAAAATCACATTATGTAAATGGCAAATCAAAATTCAGCATTTACTAATTGCTCAAAAGTCTCTAAAAACCTGCATGTTTTGTGGTAGTGGCATCCCAGAACTTCACAGCTCTCATTCTCTGCTCTCATATGGCGCAGTTCTGCCACAGGAACCCACCCCAGAAACTTGAACTGGTGTCAGCCAGAACCAGAGGGCACAGCATAAGATCCCCAGCTGTAAATATCACTGGACCACTCTGGAGTGGGCTCATTTATGGCTTTGCCTTAAGCATCCTTTGAAGGGCTAATTCTGTTTAATTTCCCTCTATTTTCAGCTATTTAGCATAATTAATTTGATCAGCCCAGCGAAAAGAGTGCCTCTTTCTTTCATGCTGCAGTGATGCAATTTCTTTGACCCCCATTTCCACCTTTTAGATATAAGAGGTTCACATATTTAGAAATAGTGACTACTGCATTATTAGCAGTTAAATTTACAGAATAATTACTTCAGCAGGTAAAAATACATATTTATCTATTTCTAAAATGGCAATTTTTCAGGTTGCCTCAATGACATGTGCATTTACACCTCTTGTCATGTTGTTCCAGTTAAATATCTTTTCAGGAAACTGAACTGTGTGACTTTTGGAAAGAATGGGAATTATGACAAACTGTATGCTTCATAATAAAAAATTATCACCTTTTAGGATAAAGTGATGCACATGTATAATATTAGCAGTTCATTAGTAACTATAACGGAAAAATGCAGCTCTCATTAAATCCCAGCTCTTGGCCAAACTTGAAGTAAGCTTAATCTTAAAGGCTTTGAGATCATGAGACGTTCAACAGACGTTCAAGAAGAATAATATTGTGCCCTGAAACTCAACCACACTTTTTAGAAAACTTCTTGACTTTTTTTTTTTAACTATCTGTTACTGCAACTCCAACTCAAAGTCCTTAAGCACATGCCTAACTTCAGGAGAGTAAGATGGCAATTAAATCAACATATGCTCAAAATCTGTTCCCCCTGAGAACACTGTTGCAGATTTGAGGTGTGCACCCTGTCTGTTCTGGGTTACCTGTGCTCACAGGACATGGGATGAGGCAATGTTCTTTGGATGGCAGGTAGAATTTTGGCTCATTTTCCTCCATTCCTTTCTCATCGTTACTCCTTTAAAGCCTGTGTTGATTCTCCAGGCTTTTGGGGAGCAGAGACAATGGCAGATGTGGGATTTACCTGGGTTGCTTCCACCACTAGCCCACATTATTATTTCTTTATACAGAGCTTTCAAAGTAGTTTGGAGGCTATAAATTTATAAGCAGCAAGGCAGAGGGTGGGCTCATAGATCAGAGTGTCATGCTCTCAATCAATATACATATGACATCCCAGATGCTGCTGTTGTGGCTTGGGCACACAAGAATCCACCTCAGTTTCACACCAACTCAATCAAGACTCTTCGCTCTTTCTTTTTAATAATAGACATGCTATGATAATAATTAGGTTTTTGTTCAAAGCAGCCATTCTGTAAGACATGATACTCAAGGTAATACTTTTATTTTTATTTTATGGGCTCTTGTTTTGTTTTGTTTACAATTATCAGTGCCTGCTCTGGGTTCTCCAGAGAGCTTTTTTTCTGAAGCAGGTGCATTTTCAGCTCATGTAATGGATTTAGAGATATTTGGCCATAAATAGATAGTGTTAAACGCTGCTGTAAAAATGAGATAAATGTTTATTACCCAAAAGGTTAATAAAAAATCCACTTGGGACCCTCTAGAAAAGAATTAATCCCTTTAAGCCTGTATTGAACCAGTGACAGTTGCACAAGATTCACAAGCAAATTGCATCCCTAAAACATCTTAAAAGCAGAAAAAAAAATCCCAGACTGCGCACCACACTAAATGGAGGGAAGGAATTCATGAGATAGGTACCATTTATTATCTAATTTAAGCACTTAGTAGCAGCATCTGTTTACAAATAACCACTTTCAGCATTAGATAAGTCCCATGTTAGGCTACTGTTCCTTCCCAACTTTATTATCAAACAGTATGATTTTATCAGGGTAACACAGAAAATCTCAGCTGAAAAACAATGAGCTGTAAAACAGTCAACAATCCAAAATGTCAGCAGGAAGAGGAACCAGCCCTTGCCAGGCACAAGACACTTCATGCATATACAATATTTTCCCTGAATTTCATAGGTTCTTACATCTAGCTCTAATGGATTAAATGCACTTGACTTTTTTACTCCCCTTACACCTTGCTGTTGAATATAGAAATGACATGTAGTAGCCTAGATGGAAAAATAATTTAATTTCATAGGAGTACAGGTGATATTATAACCATCAGACCTGACAGTTGCCCATGACAAAGTGAACCTAACATGATCTGTTTACACAACACACGGTCCTTCAATGCAAACTCTTCCACACAGGCACCTTTCCTGCTCCCCTTGGGGGCAGGCAGAACTTACACTCTCCCAAAATCAATATCCTTCTGGCCTCCCAAGTTTTTCAAGCATTCTCTTTCCTTATTTCCATTCATACCTCACTTCTGCTAGTTGTAAGTCTGCTTTCCCCAATCAATAGAATGGATAGCAAAACCTCTCTATTAGTGCTAGAGGTGATTAGTGGAGTTAAGAATAATTTGGCCCTCTAAGTCTTAAACAACCTGGCTGTCATCCCCCCCTTCTGGCTGTCTGCTAGAATGAGACAATAAATCCAAGTTTGCTTCCCCAAAGGAATCCAGTGACTACCAGGGATGGTGGATTTGGGATAGCTAAGAGCAGAGGATGATTTCAGCACCATTTGGCAGCCAATACCCCCATACATTCTGCTTTTATTGTTCTCATCTGTCCAAATCACTGATGGATTCTGTCCGTGTGAGGACCATCTTCAAGAAAGGATGAAAAACATGTAATATTCTGTGCCTATTTACATGACTACTCGAAGGAAACAGTGAAGATGAACCTGAGTTAAAAGGTGCTGACTGAGATCTGAACCTCCCACGGGCTGCAAATATACTGGGAGCAGTGAATTGCATATCTCAACAACTGAAAACATCAGGACTGTAACTCAACCAGACATATTTAAGCCACAAATTTCAGCTCCTGAGGTTTTCAAACTCTGGATGAAGGACCAGCCTGGTATACACCTTCAATGTATTTTGGTGAAAAAGATCTGCGGAATATCAAAACATGAGATTTGGCACAAAAATAGTGTGCATAGTGTGAACTAATGAGTTGTAAAAGACCTTTAGCCAGAAAATACAACCTACTTCTTCCTCCTCTGACTCCTAGAGCTGAAATTACTGGCTGCATGAAACAGTTGCTTTAGTTTTTAGAAGGCCGGCATAAGATACAGGGATTGCAGGCTCGAAATTCATTGTAGGTACTACAGTCTTTGGCACATCTTTTTTGTGCTTTCATTTCCAATTGCTTCTGTCTCCTTGTAAAGGCATGAAAAAAATAACCCTCTGTGAGGTTGTCAGGGTCTGACAATGAAAATGTCTGAACTAAACTGATGCAAAATTTGGCCAGTTGCTATTGTTTCTTTTCCAGGTCACTGTATTCAAATGCTGGTTTTATTTTCTCAAAAGAGTCATGCAATTATTTTATGCTGTCTTTCCTCTTCTATTTATTGTCCCTGATACTTTTTCCAGCACTACAGAGCACTTGGGAAATCCACAATTTTATCCTCCCAACCAATAAAACCCTGGAAGATTTTTTTTTTTTTCCACTAACTACAAAATGCTTTGAGATATAACCATTCCTGGGGGCACACCTTGGTAGAGTGTGAGGAAATTCTGAAACTCCAGTTTATTTTATACTAAGATGCTGTTTGCTATAAATATATCCTGAAGTTAATGAAGTATCACTGCACATCAGAAGTTTAATCCAGAGCCTTCAATCCCCCCAAACTTTGTGATATTTTAAGCTAGTGCAGAGCTTCAATTAACCCCGCCTTTGTGTATCCGCAGGTTGGAGTCCTGGGCTGAGGAAATAGCCTCACTCCATTCTGAGATTGACAAGTTATTAATTAGGACAGCAGGCCTGTCACAACCTCTAAGCCTCACCAGCACTTGGACTTGTTCCTCGGAGAGATGTATTGTCGCCTACTATTGGGATTAAGCTTCTCACTTCCAAAATATAAGCCTCAGTCACAGCACTGGATTGAAAACGACTCTATTAGTATTTTTGCAGCCCGTTGGCCTCTATCTCTTCCAGTCTGGTTTTAAGGATGAAGTCTCAGATCATTGAAATCAATGGGAGTTTTGCCACTGACTTGACTGGGGCCAGATTTTTACATATTTTACAGGGAATTCTGAGAAAAAGAATTTAGTTAAAGTAGATTATCAAGCACAGTGGAACAAATACAGCCTTGAAATATCCTCAGTTGCCTTAAAAATGGAGATTGTGACTCAGGTAATGTAGAGCAGGACCTGATTTACAGAATCTTACCATGGTGGCTGAGAAAGCAGCAGCCAGTGCCACAAACTCTGATCAGCTAATAGTGAATTGTTGTAGGACAATGCTCAAAGCACTTGGAAAAAACCCATGAGTTAACAATGCTGTCGGACTCCAGCAAAATAAAGGGAACCTTTTACAAGGGATGATTGAAGGATTCTTGGGACTCCCTGTAAATTGAACTCTTGCCTTGACACAAAGGCGTGGTGAGAACATACAGATTTGGAATCAGCAAGAACTGTATGTTTTCACATTATTGTTTACATTGTATTACTTTATTGTTCTCTAATGAGGCCATAAACATACAGTAATGGCAATCAGATGCAGCATGAACTGTTTTTAAGAGTTTTCAGTTGCATTGTTTGTACTTTCCACCAGTTTAGGGCAGGAGCAGAGAGTGTATGTATAGTGTGAAGACAAGAAAACCCACAAGCAAAAAGCCCACAAACAAACAAGTAATTTTATGGGAAAATGTCCATGCTAGGGTTTTACTGAGAGTGTTGTATCCCATTTGAAATATTCACATTTACTACCAGGTACCCTGAAGAATAGCCACAGTGCTAAAACACGAGTGCTTTTGCAGCTCCACTGGTTTAGAGACAGCTGCTTTTGTTGGATTAGATTCACCAGAAAAGCTCTAGCCAACGCCATGTAGGTCACCATGTGGGGTTCTAGCACTTGCCACACTGCAAAAACATTATTTAAGACCAAATTTTGTGAAGGAGCCAAGGGCCCTCTGTAGCATCTGGGTGTGCTGGTTTCTAGTTCACTGCTCAGAGAAAAATACATGGTTTCAAGACAGAAAATGGAAAGGGATTAATAGAGGGATTTTTGCACAATGCAGAGCAATGCCCAGTCTCAGATTTGAGTCCCCTATGCATTTATCAAAGCCATCAATGTAAAGCTTTATAGTCACTGTTTTCAAAACATCCACAGGCCTGCAGACATCATGTAGAATTAGTACAAGTACAGTATGTAGAAAAGCAACACCACTAAGAATGCGTATCTAATTGCACCCCAGTCTGGATAATACCAATTTCCACAGTAAAGCTATAGTCAGTCATAACAATTTAAAAAATCCTACCTTTTCCTTCCTACCCTTTCTAGTCAGCCTTTCTCAAAGCACTTCTGAATGAATACTATTTAACTGCTGGGTTTGAGAAAGGACTTAGTTATCTTAGATTAAGTTTCCAGTGAGCAAGAGTCAACATTGCAGATTTATGCATTACCAATGTAACACACACTGGCTATCAAACCTATTAGCTGAGAGCTGCAGAACTGTTGGAGTATGGAGACTACAAAAAAAGCACTTCCTATTCTTGGGGGAGTTCAAGTCTAGGTCATTTTGGCAATGGACATGAAGAAAAAGCATTGCTGTTCCTGGCTGGGCTGGGAAAATAGAAGTCCAGCTTCAGTCAGTTTGGGACCATGAGAAGGGGAAGACTCTCATCCAAACTTTAACACTTTGCTCTTTACACAGCTAGACATGTTAGATGTTAACTAGCACAACCCAAATAAGGAATCATACCAAAACCTGGGACACGCACAATTCTGACTAAATCTAGGAAAACACGTAAAAAACTGACGACCAACAGCCAACACTGTCACTTTCACAGAGAACTGAGGAGGCACTCAGAGGAGGATATCGCCCAAGAGCCATGCAAGAAATTCCCAACATAATTTTTCTAAAAATTTCCCATAAAAGCTTACTTTAAAAGCATAAACAGTTCTCTTTTCTCACCCACCCCATCTGCATTGCTCCTCTGCCAAGAAGATGCCACTGAACTCTCCCTTGGCACGACCAGAAGAAAAAGCTACTCTGCCACGAAGGCCCTCAGAAACACCTGGGTGTATCCCTGGGGTTTGAAAATATTCAGCTGGGTATCATCAGGCTCACCTGGCCCTGCCTTCAGGCTCTTTACTCCTAATAATGCTGTCTACAAAAGACTGAGCTGGAAATGGCTTTCAGGTGAAGAAACTAATCAAATGCAAAGACCCAGGTTGTCCCCATAAGCATGAAATGGCAAAATGCCTTTTTTTTTTTTTTTTAACAGAGTCATTTTCCAGGATGGATTTATATCCTGCAGTGTTCACAAGGCCTGTGTTTTCACAGCATTTGAGGCAAACAAAATGCTCTTGATGAAATACCAGCTCTTACTGTGTGCAGAATATGGCATTAAATTTATAGAGCAAAGGAAGAAGTGGTTTACTTGCCTTGAGGGGAATTGAGAAGTGACAGTAGGCACTTAACAGCAAGTTCCAATTACAGCATTTAAATATAATTGCATAGTCTGTTAATCTATGTCAGGGTGGCATCATTTTAATATGATTGTCACAGATTCTTTCTAATATTATGAGTGATGTGAGTGAAGCTGAGCCTACGGAAAAAGTTCAGTTCCAGGTCTTAATATACACTCTAATTCTGTCTGTCAATTATGCTACAGAAGAGTTCAAATAAAGGTCTGGGGATCTAGAGGATGTAGCTACCTTTATTAAAGTACTTCTATTGTAAATAGATGTATGGGTCAGGAGACAGTTATCATTTGGTCTTGTTGTTTTTTATGAGCCTACTACTATTAGAACAGACTCTTGTGTATAATCATTTAGATGTGTCATGGAATCCTATTTCAAATGGAAACTGTGAAGTGAAATAACAAAAATTACAGCTTGACCTCTGCAAAAATGTTCATTTAGCCACTCCCATTTGTGCATTATATATACTATTACAGGAGACAATTATAACCCAAGGATCCAAAAGCACTTTGTATATCCTTTATAAACTCCAAACTTTTAGTTATATAATGTAAATTTAACTATACAAAGAATGGAGATTGATGTCTAGTAGGTAAACTTCAAAACTTAAAATAGGCATTACTCTTCTGGTAATGGTAAAAATGGTAAAAATATGCAAAATGTTTCTTCTGGTGTAAAAGCCACATGAAGGTGTTCCTGCCTCCTTGTTCCCCCACATCGAGGTCTGCATTGGATTCTTCTGCCTCCACAGTTGTGCTTTAGGAACTGATTGTATGGCTGCACTTCAAACTTGCTCAGAATTTATGCAAGTTGAAGAATGTCTGCTTTTAGAGAGTTTTTTTGTCCAAACCAGCTCAGTGATCTGGTTTAGAAAGCACAGTTACATCAACAAAAGTATTGCAGCTCAGGGGCTGGAATCAACAACAGCAGTAAAGGGAGAGAAATTGTTTACAACAAGTTTCCCAAATTACTTTTCTACTTCTGGAGAGAATTTAAAATGTCTCTATACAGGCACAGTTTTCTGGTCCTACACCTCACCAAATGCTGTAGATGCCTTGTAGGCATTATACATAAACAGAATTTACAAAAATGCTGCCACCTCCTTGGAAGAATCCACTTTTATTGTAGTGATGACCATGATCAACCAACAGAATAAAACAGGAAGAAAGCTTCATGAAACAGAAAGCAGAGGATGGAATTACAAGGCAGTAATTATCAAAACTTCCTTATTTTTGTGCAAATCATCACTAGATCCTTCAACAAGTTTACATCTCATATTAAAATATCACTGCCACCAACAAAACTCTCCCTGAGCACCATGCTGGCACTTGGGCTGCTGTAATCGTGCAGGAAGGATGCCACTTACTGAATCACTGGATTTTCCTTGGTGGTTTCCCATCCAACACTACAGGGCTTGGCTGTGTTTAACTCTCAAGATAGGCAGGATCTCAGCCAACATTGCATGGCCACATATTTTCTTAACCCTCTGACCAGCTGCCATGCTAAAAACACAAGTTGCAAATGCCCAGCTACATAATTCCTTATATTTAGGATGGTTTTTCCTAGCATTTTATTGTCCCAGTCTCTACCCTGTTACTTTTATTAATCAGTCACTCTATTTTCTCTGTGGTCATGATGGCAGCAGGATCATTTTTAAATATATTTTCTTTCATGGAAAGAACCCAATAATATAAAAATATGGAGTTTCTCCTAAAATGACCTTTGTTGAAACAATGGCTATCCTGGGGGCTTATGAGGAGAGACCCAAAAAAGAGATGTACATTTTGGAAATCAGTGAAGCAAGTGAGTGATTGTCCTACGAGCCCTTGGACAACACTGCACAGAGCTACCATATGCTTCCTAGTGCTCCCCTAACTGCCAGCTGTCTCCACCTTGCTCCTTCCAAATGGCAGAGGGGGCAGCCGAATTGCCAAAATCGATGTTTTGACCTGCAGTTACAGGCAGAGAACAGGCTTGGGGTCGGTTTGATAAGAACATAAGCTACGTGTAAGTAGAGCAAGGACAAAATAAGGTCATATGCTTCCACTGCTGTCATGCGAGGGTAACTGAGGAAAAAATAACAATACAGAGGAATTTCTGCTAAACTAGAGGGAGATGAAAACAAAGCCCAGATTCGGAGCAGCATTTTACATCCATTTTTCCCTTCATCTGGAGAAGAGGCAAATGTTATATAAAGTGCCAGGCAACAGAAAATTGGATCCACTGCCCTCTGAATTAATGTGATCTGAATGCAGATAAGCCTCAAACAAATGAGTGGCTGAAAAATGTTCAGGCTGGGGAACCTATTGCAATCACCATATCATAATCTCCTTTATCAGGATGACCCAATTTACTTTCTTCTGTCTCTTCTTATCCTTCCTCCCACGATTTCTGGGGGTGTTGATGGAGAGCCATCAAAATAAGTCTTAGTTTGGGGTCTGTGCCACACTGGGCCTTGTTTGTAAAGACTGGTGCTTAGTATCACAGAATGATTTGGGGTGGAAGGGACCTTAATGATCATCCAGTTCCAAGCCCCCTACCATGGGCAGGGATGCTGTGCACCAGACCTGGTTGCTCTGAGCACCATCCAAGCCAGCCTTGGACACTTCCAGGGATGGGGCAGCCACAGCCTGTCTGGGCAACAGGAGAGCTGCACCCCAGTGAGTTCTCCCTGGATGCCACAAACTTCAAGGGGCTGTTCAGCAGTCATAGATCATGGTGGCACCAGGTGAAGTCTTCAGCCCTGGAAGACAGCCAGGAGTGAAGGATATTCTGCTGGATTGCTGAACTGTCTTTTCACCAAGCAGGAATTTTCTCCACTCTAGACTTTGTTTGCATCCCAGTGAGTGGCCTCCAGCAGGCAGAACTGGCAGGTCCCCAGTGCCTGCTGGAGTCAGAACTTGTGCTTACACAGACCTCCTGCCACAGGAGGAATGAGTGTGCTTGTGCTTCTAAATATTATAAGGGTGTTTGATGGAAGCCCTTAGACCAAGAGGAGAAAAGCCACTGTTCTGCTGAATTAAAGTGGTTGCTCCCTGATCCTGTCACATCACTAAAGACAGTATAGAAATCCCCGAGAAACCATGTGTGAGATACCAGCCTCTTAACATCATTTTAATGATTATTTTTCCAATGCTTTGTTATGGTGGTGTATCTGGTGATTTTTTACTATGCCAGATGGAATTCTAAAGCTTCCTTCTTTTGAAACATTAAATTGGACAGGTTATGACTGCCTGATTTGAGTTACTCTCTAAGGTATGCATCTCATGGGAGATTTTACGAATAAAAGCTTTTAATAATGAAACATGTAATAGGCAGGTGTGAGGCAGAATGTAGGAACACATCCTTATCTCAGTCATAAACTGAAAGCTTGGAAGAAATGCTAATGAACTGTTAAAAGCCTTTAATTAAGTGTGGCCCTAATAAATTGTATGCTGCTTGGATGTGTGAACTTAAGAGATCATAAAACCTCAAAAATTCTTAGGAATTTTGCCCCAGGACACCTGGAGACACTGAACATGCCACAGGTTCTAGGAAAGGCAAAAGACAGTGCAATCACTTTGTCAGTCTTCATTGCCCCAATACTTTCCTGAGGGTTTCATGACCTGCAGAACAAAGAGTGCCAGGATTCACATGCTACAGCCAGGCTATTGACCAGTCACGCAAAACCAGACAGGAAAATGTGAAAAAAGGCCTAATTTATTTTAACTACCTTTCATACAGAAGCAAGACCTGCAGAATGAGACTCCTGAAGGCATGGGTGTAGGGGGCACATGCTATCCCACTGCATTGTGGCCTTTAATATTTTGTAAACATATCCTAAGGACAGCTAAGCTTCTCCAGGTTGCTAAAAATCAGTACTTAGAAGAGAAAGACACACTGAATGAACCTATACATACGCTAAGGAAGCATTTATCACAAAGCTGATAGTATTATATCTCAGAGAATCCTCAGAGAATTCCTCCTGCCTAGCATTCCAAAAACCTCAGTTTGACCCTGCATCCAAAGACTTACACTAAGACATAAATTCACAGAGAAGCCCAGGCTTCAGTGGCTCTAATTCTCATAGAATAGGTTGTTTAAAGTCTCTGCTCTTGAGGCTTCCCAAGGCAGTTCTCGCTGGATACTGCAAACTTCAAGGGGCTGTTCAGCAGTCATAGATCATGGTGGCACCAGGTGAAGTCTTCAGCCCTGGAAGACAGCCAGGAGTGAAGGATATTCTGCTGGATTGCTGAACTGTCTTTTCACCAAGCAGGAATTTTCTCCACTCTAGACTTTGTTTGCATTGCCAGATTGAACTGACTCTGTGCTTAGTGATTTACTCTTGTAACTTCCAGAATGCTCTGCACTTCCAAGAGTTCCTTGGTACAGAACCGTACAAACAGCAAATCGAGCTCAAGTAAATAAGATGGTGCTCCCTGTGCACGTGCTGAACACAGGCACACAGAGACTCATTATTGAACCTCCCCTCTCACATCCATATGTTGTTGCATTTCCCTAATGATGCTTCCACCGTGCCAGTGTCTCCTCCTGGACAGGAGATGCACAACAGCTGGTGAAACAGGACAAAGTCAGGGGAGAGCAGCTATTAGAGGAGTTAACTGGTGAAGGCTGAACACCACTAGGAGACATTTTCCATGTCACTGTGCATTCAGCATGGAATCTGTGTCATCACATGGTGCGGCAGTCTTGGCAAATCTGTTCCAAAGCTGAGTCTGCTGGCACTTTGCAACTACCATCATCCCTGCTGTCGTTGCTCTTTGGCTGCCTCACTGCAAATGGTGTTCTCCTGTCACCTCTGCTGCCACGCAGACAGACAGACAGGGCTCAGTTTAGTTCCAGCCTACCTACGTAGTCTGTCACCAGGCTGAATACAGGGAATACTCTGGACTCCTTTTAGATGGTATTTGTCCATAAGAGACAGCCTGAAAAGTAGGGATATAATTATTTTCTGGTTTTATCCAGGAATAGAGGAGGAATTCCTGATTTTCTACAGGCATAAATGCATTCAAGTCTGCTCAGTGCAGATGTTATTTTTTCAGTGAAGATCATGCAACAGATAAAGTCCATGAACTTCAGGCATTACACCTGAATTCTTTAAAGGGACAGCAGACATTGCTGGGAACTGGAGTTTGGCTTGTGTGTAAATCAGCACAGGAGTGGATAATAAACTATGCTGGTGTTGAAGTAATTTTGCATCTGTCAAAGGCAGTTCCTTCTACATAAAACTGTATTCACTGTGGATTTGCAGTTATAAAAATGGAAAGGCATGAGGACAGAGCAGCTCCTGGCTCATTTGTCAAATGTTGGGAGCATATCATGCTGTACTGGACAAACTTGTTTTTCCTGCTGTGCAGATCCTTTTCTGCATTTCACCCCTTTCATATATCCAAATAAACTGTTCATTATTTTACAGTTTTTGAGGAATTCTTCAAAGCAGTTACTCTGTTTCTGTACCTTGTACAGAAAGTAGGATATTACTTATCATTCCATTCTGCTGCTCTCATTTACTGTAGAGAGAACACATTTGTTGTTCACTGAGCCCTCTGGATTGCAGGAGCAAATGTTAAAGGGATTTGTTCTACATCCACCTTATGGGAGTCCTGCTCAGTGTGACTAATTCCCTGTGCTAACACGTAATTAAACACACCTTGAGGATTTTTGCTTGGGTGGGTTTTTTTGTTGGTTTTTTTTTGTTTGTTTGGTGGGTTTTTTTTATTTTTTGGTTTTTTGTTTGGTTTTGGTTTTATTTTTCCCCCTGAATCTGCATGCAGCCAAATCTTAGGCCAAATTTTATGGAGGTTGAATTCCCATCTTAGAAAGAAACTGGCTCGAATGTTCTGGGGGTGACAGCAATGGGCCACTTCAGACAGCCAGTACATTGACAGGTCTACAAGCTTTTCGCAAGAAGAAAATTTAAAAGTTGGGTTTATTATCCACATGCCACATTATTGTGCTAGGACCAGCAGAGTAACAACTGCACACCCAGATATCTTCAGAGAACTGCTGGTTTGCAATATTTTTTTTCCCTCTGCCAACTCCTGAATAAAAGGAAACAATATCTGTACAACCTCTACTTCTTTCAGGAAATTCCCTGTCTCTGAAAAGTCTCGTTAGTTCTTTCATTAAGCTGCTATTACATTGCATGATTTTATTTACAAAAGAACAACAAAAAAGTTCAATCTTCTGATGTAGAAAATGAAATGCTAGTCTTTAAATGTTCTTATTTTTTGGAAACCCATTGTTTCAGTGTCCAGCTTGCTTTACTCTGTCCTGCTTAACTGAAAAAACTTTCAGTTTAATTTTTTCTGGCTTTGATATATTTTTATACCACTTAGCTATGTATTTTACTCCCTTCCTGCTCCTAGCTACTGTACTGAAAGAATGAACTGGTGGCATTTAGGGATAATGCAATTTTTTTGGGGTACCTGGCTCACAACAGAGGGGCCAGAGGGATAAAGTTATTTTGTTCTACTTGTCCCACATAAACCAGATACACAAAATATATAGACATGCGCAAGCCTCTCTAAACATTCCTATAGACAAAATCTCTGCTGGTGATGCCTAACAAACTCCCCTCCAGCGTTTTCTTCTCATGCAACCAGAAGACTTCCCTGATACCAAAATCAAGTAATTTTCATCTAGCGTGTTTGGACTAACCTAATCAACATGATGTGACCATCTATTTTAAAGTCTGCAGGAGGACAACTAGACCAGCGCAGTACGACTTGGAGCAATTTTTACTCTAAACTTTACCAGACATTGTCTGCTTTAGTTTATCTTTATGGCTGGTTCCTTAGCTTCTGGCAAGGCAAGTATTTAAAAAATGAACATATGTTGCATAAAATGACAATGCATGTAAATTAATTATTTGACTCTGACATACATTTCTAGCGTAGCCTCTTCCTGCAGAGCAATCTCTATCGTTCGTGATTCTGATCATGTTCTGTGAAGTCTGTGAGGCCAGTCTGTTAAAATGCAGCTGCATCTCACGAGTCATTCATTACCTGTAAATGCAGGTGAGCATCCTATATGAAGTAAAGATGAACTTTCAAATAATTGATGTAATGAGGACAGGGAATATTGTAGTAATTAGTGTTTTGGGAGTAGCTGTTAGGGTGGATAAGATCCTTCTGTGGATTACAGAATGTCTGATTTCTGGATTCGAGTTACTTACATGCAGTGCAGGTGCTATTTACTCATCTGCCTTGTAGATGAGTTGTAGATAATTCTTTTTACGTAATGTCAAGTAAATACAAAGCATTGTGGTTAATAGCTTGAAGAGTGCTAATAATAATCATGCTTTTTGCTTACTGCTCCCCAAATAACCTTCCTGACTGGATTTCTGTTCTTAAAAACTGAAACTGAATGAGAGAAAACAGAATCAGAACTGCCTGAAATGTCAAATCTTAGGAGCACAGCTTGGAGCGCAGACAGATGGACCTAGCAAAAAGCAACTGCATATAAAAGTGCTATAATCCGTTGGAGCAGCATGTTAGTCGAGAACAATCAGATTCAAAATTGTTCCTCTGAAATTTTCTCGCTGGCAACCAAACATTGTGACTTTTGTCATCGTGCTACGAGGATGAATAAGATGGGTGACAAGAGCCAGGGACTGGAGAGAAAGCAGCAGATGTGAAGACAGAAAAGTGAAGCCAGCACAAAATGCCGCTATCGCTTTCGAGGGGAGGTAGTGATTATGGCATTAATCAACATTCCATAATCAATGGCAAAAACCCTGAGGAGTGCCAATATCTATTCATCTTTATTTATGCATATGCCAATCCTTCTTTATAATGTTGTCCCTGGGAGTAGTTTCTAGGTTATAAAGATTGTTGCCATGAAAAGAGATAATTGTAGTTCATGACCTGGAGGCCAAGGTAGTGCATAATGATGCTATTGTGCTCCGGGATGTACAGGGAGCTCTAGAATGAGGGTGGAATGTAACCAAATACAGCATTCCAGCGGTAAGTCAACAATTTAAACAGAGCATTTTAAACAGAAAATCCTAGCTGTGCTATTAGAAATATGCTTTTGCCAGGATGTAATTACACAGAAAACCAAATTATATCACAAAAGTGATAGCATTCCTGACATCAACAGCCAAAAAAGTACTTTACCCCAGGAACTCACCAGACCTGTGAACAATGGGAAGTTGTGTTGGAGGGCTGTTAGCCTGGGATGGAATCCTACCTTTGAGTGCATGATGCTTAACTCCTTCCTTGCCTCCTGAGCAATGCTTTCTGTCTTGCTCACCCCATAATTACACCCAGTATCTGCCATATTTGACACTGAGAACTATTTCCCTGTATAGCACTAACACGTCCTAGTTATAAGCCTTAAAATTATCTAAGAAAGTGTCTGGCTTGGCAACCCTTAAGCCTGCTATTTCCAGAAGGCTTCGGCTCAGCACACCGGATAAGGAGGCCTCAGGGATGCTTTGCTGGTTTTGGCAAGGACTATACTAAAATCCTGAAGCAATTCTGACTTCTCCTCTTTACTGGTTGCAATCTCATTTTCTATTTTCAGCATAATTTTAGTAGAACACCAGAGTGCCTTTTTTTATGCTCAGACATACAGATAATAAGTTGCATCACACCAAGCTGGAGGACGACATGATTTTTCGAAAGACTTGAGTGTTAAAAGTTTATGAGAAGTTTGATTTAAAACTATAGTCTACACCATGTTCCCTAGGGAAAAAGACAAGTCTCCTTTAAAGCTTGGAAATGATGCTCCATTTGCATTGCATGGATCTGAGTATACTGGATTAAGTTGCTTTATGTGATGTTATGTGACTGAACGTAACCAAGTATAACCATATGGTCCATAAAGTAACTTGTGAAATAGACTTGCCTTACCCTGGGAATAGATGTTGCTCATTTACGATCCCCAAAATATTCTGTGTCTGAATTGCTTGCAAGTAGTACGAGGGAGCTGGGCTGTGTTTTGAGGCTGGTGCAGCAGCCAGACAGAATCCTGACACCAGCTCAGCTATAAAATGTACTTGTAGGTCAAAGCTACAGAACAATCTGTATCGTGCTGGTTGCTGTCGTTAGCGTTTCCCAGTGCAGATCTGTTCAATATATAAAAATGCTAAATTACTGATCCTGGGTATGTTAAACTGAAGGCTGTAAAGACTATCACATTATTCTGGTTAGTTCTCCAAGGAAAAGAATAATCTTGGAATCCAGTTCTCCTGCACATCTACCTCAAGGATAAAATAATCTGTTTGAAGTGATCCCAATTCATTCCTCTGCAGCTTTAGTCCCTGTCTGCTATCTTTGACAGGTAATTCTTTCCCATTCTTTTGGTGTGTAGTGTAATCACATAAAACTACACTAACACTTCTCAAATATTTCAAATACACACTTTTTCTGGTTTGTCTTATGTAATAATGATTTGTAAATCCTAGAAGCTTTTCTGACAGACCTTGAAAGACTCTATTTGCATTTTCAAGGCGGTCACTTATAGTAGCACTTGGATGTTATGGAGTCACTGGATGTTACTAAGATGGACCATAATTACAAAGTTAAGACTCAGATCACAGTTACATCAATATCCTGGATTAATCTGAATTCAGAGCCTGGGACTAGGCTATGACAAAAAATACAGAATTCAAACAAGAGTCTTCCCCAGGACAAAGAATGCTTCGATCCAGAATTTTCTAATTTTCAGAATTTTTGCTAATATCTACCTTTTTTTAATTTCAAAGAATGGCCGGGCATAGCTGAATACTAAAAACGTGTTCCTGTGAGAAGAGAATTGGAACACACTGAGCAGTGGAGACTCAGCTGACTTTCTTTTCTTTGTTCTTCATCATCAATAACACCCATGAAATTCATATTTTAAAGTAAACAAAAGGACAGAGAAGAAAGAATAAATAATGTGATCAGCAGATTAATCTAATAATCTTATGGTAATACTGGCAATAACCACTGTTGTTTTAAAGCACGATGACCAGCGCTTTTTGATTAAAACTGCATGGAAAAATGCACACTCTAATTTTTAAATATCTTAATGAAAATAGTTTTACTTACAGATATATCCTTTCCCAGTTACCTATGAACTGAGTAATACTAGATAGGAACCAGGAGCTAGGTAAGTAAATCAAAAGGGGACACTTCTGATGAATGTCCAGAGGCAGTTCTGTATATTACATGTTGCAACCTTATAATTAAAAAGTGAAGTCTAAATTCAAATATTGCATAAACTACCTGTTGACTTTATTAGATCAGTACCTCTTTATTACCTCTTAGATTTTTGGGAGGCATCCATAAATATCTAAACCCCTGCTAAGAATATAAATCCGGAGGTGATGAACTCTATTTCATTACAGAGATTCATGCCTTTAACAAGAAGAGAGAATATTTGATATTAATAAAAAAAGTTCTTCACAAATTTCCTAGTTTCTTGACTATGTCATCTTGTGCAGTTATTCTATTCATACCCAATTTCACGTGCTTTTTGATGAGTGAGCATTCATCTTTTCTATTTTGTTAAATAAGAGATTTCAGAAGTCATATGACATCTCTCTCTGTGCATGTGTGTCTGCATGTGAATGTGCATGTACACAAATGGAAATTTCTCCCTTTTTGCACTCAGTGCCACACCAATCCACACACAACTCTATTTTCTCAATTTTTTTTCCCAGAGTGTTTCTGCAGATGTCTGTGGTAGAAGTATCAAGCCCTACTCACAAATGTTGGATAAAAAAAGTTACAGATACTGGCTTCCCCACTGCTCAAGGTACTTATTTTTGAGACATATTTCACCTCCAGAAGTATCTGAGTGCCTGAACTATTTAGACTTAAATTATAGTGATGGGAACAAAATGTAATTGTCTTACCAGATATTGAATTCTTTCCACATCTGGCATTAACATGAAGTGATGAAATAGGCAGGAAAAGAGGAATTAGAGGTAAAGAAAGGTAGGAATGGATATTCATTCCTAAAATTATGCATCAAAGCTCTGGGTGCTATGTCCTTTTTACAGTATTTCCACTGTCCCTCAGTTTCTTCCTAAAATGTCATTTGAGCAGGTGGCCAGAAAAGAAAGCAAGTAAACTCACGAGCAACTAAAATAAAACCTGCTCTCATTATTTCATATCCAAAAGTCCAATACTAAGACACTAGATGTAAAAAAAATAGTGGAAATAAAGTTTTTTTGACCTTTGTCCTTTGGACACCAGCTAGATGTTTTTTCCCCACTGTGACTGATAAGCATAGCAAAAAGGGAATGAAGCCACGCCAAGCATGTCCAAGTTCTTCATTTCCAAGCCTTCTGTTTCCTTCTGAGAAAGGGAGTAACCTCTGCATATTACATTATTAAGCTGCAACTAACAAAAACAGTGTCTCCTTCCTGTCACACTTTACAGCAGACCAAGGACATGCAAATCATGAGACTATAGATTTATTTTACCTTATTTCATTAAATATGTATCTGTGAGGGAAACAGGCACAGCCAGGATTATTCCCTTAGAACAATTTCATAAATTGCACATGTTCTGCACAGATTTTTAGGCACAGACTAAACATCCATCACTCCTTCCTTAGATATTTTCCTCAGGTCCTTCATTTTATTTTCCTCTCCCCTCTGGGTTATAGAAAGTTGAGCCACTTTCTCCATAAAATAATCATCTTCCTAAAATAAGAAAATAGATGCTCCTGACAACTGTATATCATTACGGTATTCAAGCTACATAAAATAATCCCAACATCTGTTTCTCTGTCAATTTTCCAAACCCCAACCTACTAATAATATGCTAGACGGATGGTAAAACCAACTATCACGCTATCTGGATCCTTCTGATTAAATAAATGCAATGTGGATGTGTGGCAGCTTTTGTGACAACACAAAAACGTATGGAAAAAAATAGATGCAAAAAGAATCACAACCAAAAAAAGGAGCATATGCCACTGATAAGCAAACATCAAAAGTAAACTCCAGAAACATAATTTTAAGACCTGTCATTTATCAGAACAAATTTGACCTGTTCTGTTTTTACAGTTTTATCTCCTGCAAGATGATTTCTTGCAGGTTTTGAAATCATGGCTGACCAATGATAAAATTCTCTTTTTCTGAGTGTGTCTAATGCTCAGAAAGATGTTCTCTCGATTGACCTTAACATTTCACCCTGGGTACTGCCATCCTGGGACTGCTTGTTATCAGTGGGCAATCATTTTAGCACTAGGAATTCTGCAGGGATTCTGTTGTCATCTAGTCACACAGGAACATTAAGGATGTTCTATTGCATATAACTGTGACCTTGGTTAAAGTTTAGGAAACAATATCTGGATTTGATAAAATATTTTTCCCTATGTTGGAGCCATAGATGAGGCAAGAGGCAAAAAGAGGCTGTCATGACATCCATTTCTATACCAGACTTGAAAAGACCTTTCTTCTGCTCAGTACAGGTGATTAATGACTGTAGGTACCTAAGAATGGCAAGCTGAATGAAACTGGAGATCCTACTACTTAAATATCCCATCTCTAGAAACATAAGAACAGAACAAATAGACAAGTAGGCAGTAGTAACCTTCTCCCAAGTTCTGATAAACTGGATTGTATGAATTTCCAAAGCTAGGGATAGTGTTTACATCTTTGCATGGAACAGCCCTTTCTGCACTTTGATTCTCTCAGTTTGAATAATCAGGCTTTGGAGTGGCCTTCTTGTGGTTTCTACAGCTGTCTGGATGCTGCAACTTGGAAGAAGTCATGTTATTATCTCTCCATCTTTTTTGTGCTATTTAATTTGAAATGAGAAACTGCAGCTGCCTCATTCCTCTTCATTGACTCTGCACCTAACTTCCAACTAATTTTGATTGCACATTCCCGTATAACCCTAATACCTCCCTTTGTCTGTAACTGCTTTATGAATGAAGGCACGGTGATTAAATTACAGTGATGACATGCCTGCATTGACTTCTCTGCTATGCATTGTGGTATATGACAGGGTTTGTTGTGTAAAGCCTCTCAGGCTATTAGTTGTCTGAAATAATCTTGCAAGAAAAGGTTTAGTTTTTAATGATAGCATTCTAAGGATCAAAATGGAGCTGAGAATGGAAAAAAAAAAAAAGGAATGAAGTAGAAAACTTATGATAGAACACCTTCTAATTACAATAACGCACTCCAGGGCTCAAATTATCAAATGATAATTTACACCTAGGTGATTTGACAGCACTCGGCCTTTGGCCTTCTGCCTAACAACACAATAGGCGTAAATCATTACCAAGCGATTCACACCCTGTCATGTCTTATTGCTTAATTAATTTGTCTAAAAGGCTTTCCATGAGAACTTAGAGCAAATGCCTTTGTTGTACATCTTTTAGTATGGGGGTCAGTACCTGCCCTCTCTGTCATTCTCAGCTCTCATTTCAGTCTGCTCTAGTTTAACAGCAAATTTTTGCTTTTTCCATGCAGTCATTTAAATTGATGTTTGCATTTTGTGCTGTCTTTTAGGTGAGTTCATCAGTTGTTCAGTGGCTGCTGTGGACCCAAGGATGAAGGTTAAACTCACACTGAGCTTAGGACTGCAGAGAGCCTAGAACTGATCTTATGGGTCACCAGAACATTGCACTCAAGCAGTTAAAATGTTATTTTTATTAACTGGTCAATGTATGTTTATTCAAGCAGCGATATCAACCTCATATATAATCTTAGAACAAGTAAAGCTATATTGTTCAGGCAGACATTAAATATTTTGAATATAAATAATGTATAGTATACTCTTGCAATGATCCAATCCGAAGCCCTGGCACTGTTTTGGAGAATAATAAATCTGATGATACAAAAAAAGGAGTTAAACAAATTTATGGGGTATATAACTACTGAAAGCCATTAGACAGGGTGATTCAGCTGCAGTCTTGAGTCCTTAAACCACTGATTGTTGAAAGCCAGAATGATTTTACAAGGGAACTGACCCTGGAATTCACTTCTGACTCCTTTACTAGGGAGGATGTTGGATTAGATGAATCAAACATGCTGGAAGGCTTATTTATGTTCTTATGAACAGTGATAACCAGAATTTCCTAAGCACTCTTTTATGCTAGAAAAGACAAAAAATTGACAAGAATTCTGTAAGCCTTTGCAATGAAAATAATTTCTCTAGGTGTTTACTTAGGCCCTACCCAATCCTCTTCAAATGCTTCCTTTGACAAAATAATTTGCCTGTCCTGACAACAAGGGATCAAATAATATGTGGCCTGTCCTTGCATCCAGAATAGCCACTGTTGGAAGATATCCAGGATCTGGAATGATGAGCATGGTACAAAACTGAAGGTGGGAGCCATAAACCTGTGACATTCGAGGCAAAGAAAAAGCTGGAGACAGGAATTACATCTTTGTGTAAGTAATGGTCTCTCAAGGAAAAGCACTACTGTGGTAAATTTGTTGCCTAATTTCCTCTTGCTCTAAATGCTGGGAGTTTTAATAAAAAACATGACTCTTTTAAATTGAAAAAAAACCAACCAAAAAAAAAAAAAAAAAAACCAAAAAAAAACCAAAAACCCAAACCAAACCCCCCCCCCCAAAAAAAAAAAAAAAAAAAAAAAAAAAAAAACCCAAAAACTCAAACCACTTTTAGTCAGTGAAATGGCCTTGGCTCAAAAGCTGAAGTCCTTTAGCTGTTCTTGCAGCAGGCACAGTGGGAGGGCCAGGAGGCCACCAATGTGCCTCCAGCACTGCTCAGAAGACAAATGATGAGCTGATTTCATGCCTGTTTAAATACTTGGTCTTTTTTGCTTTGACTGTCACCTAGAACTAAAAAAATATTTCATACCTTGGCTTGCTTTGATTTCACTTTACTGACTGTAATCTTTCCTTGATGAGATCATGATTTCTCCCAGACATCTCCTGGCTGAAGACTGACTGGGCTGGGAAGTATCCTTAAACTGTCTCAAGCTATGGAACACTCATTATTGGCCACATGAAGGCTTTTAATGTCTGTGCAGGTGAATGCAGAATCAAATTTCTGTCCAATTAGCATTTGTATTTTTGGATACATGTACGATTCTTATTAGAAATTATATTTTGGGAAACCATCAATCTACCTCACACCTCTTCCTTGATTTTTAATGCTATTAATGTAAGTAAGAAAGCAGTTACAGGAATGCAAAAAATAGACACAAGACTACATTTATCTTCCAAGAATCTTATTTCTCCTTATTGAATTTTATCTTTGGAAATGAAATGATGTACCTGCAACTTAACACCTGCAAAATACAGAAATTTACTTCACAACCTGAGAAGGAACATCTGGGAAAACCAAACCAGATTGTGAGCAGTTGGAAATTTGATATCAAGATAATAAAAATTGTTCCTTTAGATAGAGTTTAAGAATTAAGACTATTTGCTGAGAATATGCCTTATCAAAATTACTTTCTTTCTAATTCTTAAAAATGGAATTGTCTCTTAACATAAATTTCAGATTAAGATGTTCCAAGAGATATTTCCTTTTTTTTTCCTTGCTTATGTTATTTTGCCTTGTGTTCATTGCACCTTTGCACTTACCTGAGATTGAGCTTCCAGATAAGACCATGATTTTATGACTATTTGTGTAATAGTTAAATAAAAATGGTGATGTCAGAATTTGGCTCTCCCTGTTTCCAAGTGTGTTGACTCTAATTATGTAAGGGTGACTGGGACATAACCTCACTTGTCTTTCAGCAGATCAAGGCTCACTGTTCTTTGCAGCTTTTTGCTACAGAGCCACATGGAGCAAGAAGAGCAGGTAAAATCCCCTCTTGATTCTAAAGATTTCTTGTTTACCATTTTGACAAATATTTGACTTATTTAGGAACCTCATATAAGATAGCTAATTCCATCAATGGTTTTAGCAACTGTCATCTTAAAATTTTTTATATCTTGTGCATGGGGTTCCTACAGTGGGGAACATGATTTGGAGGTGGCAGATGACTTCACTTTCTAAGAAGACAGGTGAGCGGGACATGTATTTTACCACTAAATAACCTTAAGAACCATCCTGAACACTCACCAGCCTAAGTGACCGCCTGTGCTCAAGTGAAGTTACCAAGATCAGTTGTTGAAGGAGGGCCAGACCATGCAAATACATAAAATTGCATAGAACATGAAGACAAGCCCAACAGTGATGATTTCAAAGTCAGTTGTACAGAGATCTAGCTGTTCCTTTCATTCCTTTTATTTTTTAAAAAGTAATTAATTCAGTGTCATTTCATCATTTCCAACTGTTGGAAAAGTACCCATGAGGCTGGCTATCAAGTTAAAAAGAAACTTTATGGGGACCACCCAGAATGTATCCTTGGTTATCCAGGGCAACAGAACCTTAATGAAAGATTTTCTTTTCTCCCTGTTTTTGTCTTAAACTTTAAAAGGCAAGGAGAGCCCTTTAAGCACTTAGGCAGCTGCCCAGACACTAACCTGCTCTGTCAGTCAGCTTGGCCCACACTCTCTGACTTCCCTTATCTTAATTCCAAACTCTTTAATAGTAACGCTGAGTACTCAAAACCCTAAGCCACATTTGATCTTTTTATTAAAAAAATAGCAGGTCTGAGTGGTTGGATTTTGAAGATGCATATATCTCCTGTTTGTGATTTACTTGTTCTTGACCTTAAAAAGTGTATTGGAAGGTACCATTAACTGCAGGAACTTGTTTATTTGACTTCTCAAACCCTGGTTCTTGCATGGATCAGCCTCATTTCTGCTTGCTTCCCAGAATGTTCTGAACATAAAGCAATAAAAGCTTTTACCAACTTTCTCTGGTAAAATAAGCATCTCTGCTATTTGCCAACATGGTCTTTAAAACAACAGCAGTGGCAGTGTTCTTTCTCTTGTTTCTGAATTCAGATTATATTTATTTTTCACGTGTTCTGATTCAACCAGAAAAAAGGGAATTTAAACAAAAAAGCCTACATTGAAGAGTGGAATATGACAATCTGTTTAGGGAGGCTCTCCTTCAATTTTTATTTGAGAACAAGACTAAGTTTCCTCTTATTAGGCCAAATGTTACTGTCATAACCTGGCAAGTTAATCAAAGGCAGTGTGACTGTAGAACTGCAGTTGAATCCCACAAGAGTGACGTGGCACAGTCAGAAAGATTAGTTTGTAAACCCTCTGTAAAGACTATCTGCAGGACAGTGAACCAACTAGTTTTAACAGTGGCTAAAGAGAGTGCAATGGTTGACCAATAAAAAGGTCTCCATAATTTTTTCAGTTTGAACAGAAATTCTGGATGACAAAGGCACTTTAAGATTCATCAAAGCTTTGGAGCTTATTTCCTGCATTATGACCCAGGACACTTGACAAGTTACGAGGCAGCCTTGCAGACAATTCCTGCAGCATGACCCAAATGTGACACGAGAGCTGAGCCTGACCTCGGAATCACAGCCTGGTCTCTGTCACCAGGACTGCCCTAGCTCTGCTCAGGTTTGATTAGGAGATTTATCCAAAAGTTTGTGGTAAACATTTTTCCTGCTCTTCCATTCTATTCTTTCTCCCTGTAGTTAATAGCATTGTAGAAATAGAAGCAGCAAAGAGTTCATCCGACGCAAATGCTTTACAAGCACCTCTAAATTGTGATCGTACCAAATTTGCATGCCTGCCATCTGCACACAAACCCTGTCTTTGCTCCAGCAAAGCTGACTTGCTGAACTTACAGTCTCTAGATCTGTGCAGCTCTGCCCCATTGCACGGTTCTCTGTGCAAACACAGACAGTGGGGACAGCAGCAGCTGCGTGTGTCCATCTGAGGGCAGAATGCACTCTTAAGCTTTAATAATAATACTAGTGGCAATATGTAACATTTAAATAAGCCTTTTCATCTTCAAAGTCCTCTGCAGGCACACAAATTCACCCAGCATCTCTCTGGTGTGGATATTATTAGCATAATTTCACAGAAGCAGTCAGGGGACAAAGAAAAACAATGAGATTTGCCCAGGGCAAGTCGTGGGATCAGAAGCAGAGAGATTATTGTAAATTGGCATTACCTGGGAACTTCATTTAGAGATCACCAGAAAGAATAACATAGGAATATATGTTCAAAGAACTATGCAGAGTGCTGACACCGTTTGTATGATGCTGCTCTTTACTAAGGATTATGGATATATCCCAACCATTAACCTAACAAAAGAAAAAGGGGAAATTTTTAACCAGTGAAAGCCATCCAGAATTCTTCTGTTAGCAGTTCAGTGTTGCTCAGTGTATTGTGATGCAGATTTGATTGATTTGTTGCAGAGAAGTGCAGCACACTGCAGGGAATGTGAAATATCACCTCCACTGCACATTGATTTAAACCACACAGAGTTAAGCTGCAACAATCTAGATGCTTCTGATCCGGCCACCCTTTTATAAATATATGATCAATCTTTTTATTTTTTAAGGGATCTCATTTTCATGGGAGTAAATTCCTGTGCAAAAGCTGAAATGCAAAGGGCTATCAAAACTATATTACAGTAGCTGAAATACTAATGCACTGTGTCCTGGACTGTACCTCCCTCAGACACATGACATGGTTTTGATCTAAGCTTTGGGGAATAATGTGGACAAAAAGCCTTTTCAAAATCAGAGAATAAAAATGGTCTTATTTGAAATTTGAGTATAACAGCTGAAAAAAGCACCACCCTCATCTTTATTAGCCTGCTATTCAATCCACACGAAGCAAAGACATTGTAACGCTGCTATTATCACCCCACTGGACGTGAAGTGGGAATAAATGGAAATAAACGCATTACACGCTATCCAAGAGACCTGAACCTGAACTGCACTGAGCTTCTTATTCCAAGCCAGGAGTCCTTTTAGCTCTCCTTGACCTCAGTGAGAAATCTGGGCTCTCCAGAGCTAGTGTACAGTATTCTTTATTCTTATAACTCTAGGATAGGTGCACTGAAATATACATTTAAAAGACACAAAATGTATTTACTCTTTGTTTTGATTTGTTCTTACATGTAAATGTAGTACCTCTGGCAACATAGAAGTATGGCAGCTGAACATTATGTGAAATACAAAAATCATGTCTCTTTTGTCCAGGATTTGTAAATGGTGTAAGGTTAAGAATATTCTGCAGGAAAATAGCTCGTTTTTCCTGAGGTAGATTTGCACTTGTATTTTCCTATTAAAACATTATCTTTAACAGACTCTCCTAAGTTCTTTACGTGAATAAATACAGAGCAGGCACAACACACTCCATCAGGATAATACTGACTGGAAAAATATTGTTGGTTTTTTTTTCGTAAGATACAACAGCAAAAGCTAGAAACCTTATGCAGGGTGCTGTTGATTTATCTCATTTCCTTTATTCATAGGGGACAGCTATAGGCACACCACTCACTGTCTCCTATTCCTACAGAAACAGCAACCATCTGGGTGCCGGGGTGGGCGCAGCGAGCCCTGGGGTGCCTTCAGCCAGTTCACTTGGAATGTGGAGTGTGTCCTGTCCTATCACCCAGCAGCAAGGGAACATTTGCTCCCCGAAGGGCCGGCACGCTGCCAGCAGCAGGTGTTGGGCTGTCCTCTGGGATGGAGGCAGCAGGCAGGAGCACTGATGTGTGCCTGTGACAAGATGTTGCAAATCTGCTCTCATAGCGACGGTGACAGCATCTGGGGCAGTGCTGTGAGTCACCATTCTGTAACCATTAAAAACCAGTTGCCATTCCTTTCATAATAATAAATTAAAATATCATTCCAAAGCATGCTGGTCCCAGGAAGAAAATTAAAGAAGGCATGTAGGGATAAACACACGTGTGTGCACTGGCACACACGGTGTTACAGCATGTGTTATCTGACCACGTTCGAGTGATTGTGTCTTAAATTAACAGGTACAGTTGATTGATAGGATAGGGTTGTGACTACTACTCAGACTGCATTTTTAGATTTTCCTAAAGGAAATACAAACAAGCAGAAAATGTTTAAAAGTCAGTAAAAAAAGTCAATATCTTTTTAAACGAATGATATTATAATTAATAGATAATTCTTGCACAGTTGCATCTATTAAGCCCAGATTCCTAAGCCACCTCAGTTTTAAATTTTATTTACATAGGCTGAAGTTGTGCTTCTTCTGCCTAAATGAAAAGCGAAGCAGGGTATGTGGCATTTTACAAGAAGAGGATTTATATAAATATCTGCATGGAAACAATAATAGATTAGCAGTAGCTGCCTCTTTCCAAAATGTCTGTTTTGAAAATGCTTTCATAGATCTGTAGGCAGGTGCACAGATATTGTTTCCATGACCTCTTCCCACAGAGATCATATTCTTCTACTTCGGTTTACACCGGATTTGAATACGGATAAAGCACATTTTTAAAATTCACCAACAAGCCATAGAGCAAATATCCAAATAATGCTGTCCCTTGATTTCTGTGGAGTCTCGTTCCAGCCTGGCGTGCTTATCTTGGGAGTGATCTAACCCCAGGAGCTTCCCTCTCACTGACCTGTGTTGGGCACAAGGCACGAGGGGGATGAACTCTGGCTGGGGCTCCCTTTGGCCGGGGGCCATTGGTCAGCAGGGCCGCTGATCCCACCCGGGCTGAGCCCAGCCCGGCGCAGGTCAGAGGCAGAGCCGAGAACGGTGCCAGCAGAGCCAGGATTCACCCTGGCCCTCAGCACTCACCGTCATCAGCAGCGTCCTGGTGGAGGGTTATACTCAGTTCATCACCAGGAGGGGCTTCAGAAAGAGAGCTCACACTGAATCTGGCACAGCTTAGCCCAAGTGGTTTTTAGCATTTTTGTGTTTCCCCTCCATTCATGCTCAGTCTTCGCTCGGCTTAACGATCTGAGTGGTAATTCACTGCTTTTAGTCCACCAAATAAGTCATTTTCCCACTTGTTTCCCCTTTAGTCTTTCCCACAAGCCCCATATTTGTAGGTTTGACCAATAATATCCCAGGTACTGCTAAAGACCAGATACCTGGGCTATGCATCACCACATTTTAGTGAAAAATAAGTTATTTCCACAAAGACAGATGAGAAACTGGTTGCAAATGCTTCATCTTGAGACAATACATTTTGCTTTTGCTTTTCTCTTTCAATTTTCTATTATTAAATCAAAAAAATCAGAGATTGTTCTATATTATTTTTCCTCATAAATAGAATGTGTAAAATAGAACCAGGTGGGCTTTTTTGGACAGTTTTGAAGAAAACAATTATTTTTCTTTTTTAGAACAGATTTGGTCAATAATTTGGTAAAAATATGCAGAAAATATTGTAAAATGGCAAACCACTTTTTTTCTGGTTCTTTTCAAAATAAAAATATCTGATTTCCAGGAACCAGATTTCCAGAAAATCTGGCTCTTTTTGGTTATGAATACTTTAGAATTTTCCCTCAGAACCAAGTATCTGTCATTAAAAGTTTTACCTAAACCTGTAAGAAGGCAAGACTCCAGAGAAATTTTAAGTGATATAAATAGGGGAAAAAAAGAATTAATTCACATTTGAATGTTAAATTCAGAGATGAGGCAGAACACTTTTTTTTTTAGTATTTATTTTGTGATGGAATTGAAAAATTGATCACTGAGCTATTTTTTGCTGCATATTGCAGTTACAGGAAACCAGAAAACTGACTATAGTGGCATGATCAAACAACTCCCCTCACCACACATTAAACCCCTCTGTTACCTGCAATACTACAACAGACTTAAAATCTAAGTTAGACATTACTCTATAGTTGTTACAGTGTCTTCAGTATAAACACCCAGTAAGACAGAAAATAAACTTCCTTATGAAAGGGGGGAGAGAAACAAAAATAGACAAAATGAAGTGCAGCTTTGAACCTCTAATAATTTAAAAGGATTAACTGCTGGGTCTGTGTTTAGAGACATAACAGCACCAGATTCAAAAGGTGCCAATTACATCACCCCCCTGACCTCTGCTAAAGCCTGGTGACGGGCACCTCTCAGGTCATGGTTCTTTTGATATTTTTAGGTGAACAATGAAGTTTTCTTCAGTCTCCCACATCATTCACTCACCTGCTGTGTGTTTAAGACCAGATTTTCGAAGTTAGGCATGTGAATTTGTGCATGTACATCTGCATGCATCAACAGCTGAAAAGCCAGCCCCTGGTTAAAATGAAAAACACCCACCCAGAATCCTACTCCAATGTGAATTCTACAAGGGCCCCTGAGAAAGTTGAATCCTTTATTGAAATGTTTGACAAAGAAACCACATACTTTTCTGTTTTGATGCATTAGATAAGAATCTACTTTTTTTTTTTTAAGAAAAAAGCCTTTGCTGCAAATCAGCAGCATGAAGAATTAAAACATGAAAACAAAAGCATATTATTTAAAGAACAGCCTGTTCCCTAAACTGTTACTGTGCTGGGTGCCAAACCACATTTTGTGATATATCATGTACAACCTCTTCTTGCATGTTTTACTGTTATGCTTTATATGACTTGGAGTGAGAAAACCCTGATAGTTCTGCCTTGGACTTACCACAGCCATCAAAGACAGGTCCACTGGCAGAGCTGAATCACAACATGATAACTTCCTCCCGGGATGATGACCCTAAAAGAGGTGGAAAAGTGTTTGTTTATTTGGCAATATGTATGAAAATCTGAGTGAACTAGAAATGTGAATTTATAGTGGATCTGTTGCTCTTCACAAAACACTTGGTGGTTGCAGAATGACAGTGACCTTGCTGCAAAGTGCAACTCACACAGAGTGGGGCCACTTCATTCTCACACAGGTCTAGAAATAAATGACAGTGACCTGATCTTGAATGTGAATTTGCAGTACATAAACCATAATTACTGCCAGTATGCAAGCAAGCCTGTAGAGGTAAATGTGAAATAGTTTATTTTACACAGGGCTATGTTATATTTAATTTACAGTGGAGTAACAACAAGCACACATGCAGTTACTGCAGAGCAGCTCATGCCCACTAACTTCATCCTCAAATCTATGCTGGAATGATTTAGTTACATGCCTCTGTCCTCCATCACTACATTTACACTAATCCATTATCAAAATTCACCCTGATTAATTTTCCAAGACACAACTGAGAAGACCAGCCTTACTTTCTGTACTGTGGGAGAGAGAAATGTTCAGCAGCCTTTTATAGGTCTTGTTTGTAGCCCCTCACCAAACAAATGTCCCAGAGACGTTCACAGGTTATAAAAAAGCAGGTCTGACAAGTTAGCAAGGGAAAAAAGAACTGGAGCAGGCTATGGAAAGGGTGTAAGTGGAGAAACCTGCAACTGGAAGCCAATGGGCACAGCATGTGTAGAAGCTGCTGTTAACTGCTCCATCAGCTCAGGTAGAGAAGTACAAGCCATGGCACAAAAGGTCCCAGACTCAGGACTGACCCACAGAGATATCAGTGTGATGGAAGATCTATTTTCCATTTTATTTGTGATCTTTTAGAAAGATGACAGGCAGGGGCTATACTAAAATTATAAATCTTTTAATTCCAAGGACTTATGGGAAAAGGGATTACAGAATCAATGTTATTCCTTCAGCTGAAATTGAATTCTCTCTTTTCATATGCATTATATCTTTAATAACATAATTGTGTGCTATTTCTTCTACAAGCCTCTTGCCTTATTCCTTGCATAGTTCTGACCTATGCTGGGATGAACCAGAGTTAAATAGTGAAGCAGACTGTTCTGGATCTCCACATATTGAGAAAATAGCTGTAATAAATGAGGTACAGATTCTTGGGAGTTATAGGAAAGTTAAATCCACTGAAGACTGAGGTCTGGAGTCTCCAAGTGCCATTACTAAAGTCATCATGTGGTGATAGGCAAATCATGTAGCCAGTGATATATGGTCACTTATAGGTATCTCATTTTCAGAGAGCCCAAACTGATACTCAAGGGTTAGAAACACTGAAGTGCTGAACCAGCTGAAGCTGAGGATGTAAAGGGCCATGCCAGGAACATATAAAGTTTAACCTGGTACTTCCATAAACGTTTACAGCAAACTCAAGTATCAGTAAAACAGAAGTATCAACTATGAGTATATTGAAGAGATGGAATTCTTTTAGATACACTGAAAATAGAAAGTAGCCTGAATTGAAAATTCTGTTTTACACCTATTATTACTGTGAATTCAGTGGATTCCAAGGAACAAAGTGATTGAATTTAACAACTCACTAATGTCACTCAGGTGATCCAACTGATGAAGATTTTTACTTTGCTGCATTTTAAAAAATAATAGTCAAAAGAGCATATTTTCTGTAGTTAACCCCAAATCAGTGTATTAATGTGAGATTCTGGTGGTAAGTATTCTAAATTAATTATAACGTTAGGATTTTTTTCTGCTTTCTGTACATCATTTCCCTTCACCTTCTGGTAATATAACAAAAATAAATTAAATCTTGTTTGTAACATACGTAAATGTGACTGTAAAAAGTGCTGTAAAAAGCTGAAGAGGAAATTAATAACTTGGGGCAGTAAACAAGGCCTGAGACCACACATTAAACTGTGAGGAAAAACAGAAGTTTTTCTGTCCCATCTATCTTATATGTGAACAAAAACCCACACAGTCGAGTAAATGTAGCATAATGCATACACAGAACTTGTGCAGTCTTAATTTCAGCTTTCTATTGTTTCAATCTTTGAAGTCCCCAGTCCTTTTAACATTCCTTAAATGTTATTTCACTGTAATTACTGTGTTTGTAATGAGAGATTTGTTTTCCCAAATGGAGTTATTCTCTATCAGTCCAGTGAGGCTCTGGGAAAGGGAGAAAGGGTTGTGGCTTACCTGGTCAAATCCCTTGTACACATGGCAGATAATTCTGATCAAACTGGAAGATTTTTCCTCAAAATCTTTCATTCCAGAAGAAAGAAGTCTTCACCTGTAGGAAAATGCAGAAATGAGTCACTGTGACAGTTTATTCCTGAGTCTATTCTGGGATTTGCTGCCCAATCCCATACCTTGGGCAGGGCTGTGGTGGAGCACATCCCAGCCCATGAGGGAGGCAAGTGTGCATTGCAAAAATGGGGATGAGCAAAACCTTATGGTTTATGAGGCAGCTTCGGTGAACTGTGTTTATATTATGGCTGGGCAAAGGTGGAAGCTTTGTGCTTTTTTTTTTCCCCTAAAAAGGGAAAACCACAGAAAGAAATGGAGATGAAAAGGAAACAAGTAAACAAATGTGGTTTTACAGAAACTGAGGGACAATTTATCCTCATCACAGCAAGCAAAAACTTGGAAAACATTTGGAAAAGTCAGAAAACAAGTTAAAGTTGGTTGGCAGACTCTGACAGAGCTGACAGCTAAAACTACCCCTGGCATGTTGACAACAGTGTGGCATCAATCTGTGTATAACAACCTATCCTTGAAAAACTCCATCCTGGATTTAAGCTAGCACTTCCTAACCTTTTCTCTACCCAGCATCCAAGCTGCGGTGCGGAAAAAGTTTTCAGACGTGACTTTTAACTCGTTCATGGACAGCGGCCTGCTCCCTCCCTCAGACCGCCATCATGGCCGCCACCTCAGCCGTGCTCCCTCACGGACTCCGTCACTCCCTCCCGCCTCGCTGGTCAGCACAAACACCCCTCCCCAGCTCCCTGCTTACCCCTCAGCCTGGGGTCTTGCACCTACTCCACATTCCCACTTTCTTTCTCCAGAACATGTCTCTGTTTCCTAGAGCAAAGCTGTGAGGGGAAGATGAGGAACCTTTTTGGCGGGAAGACGAGGAGCGTTTTGGCGGGAAGGGGAGGAACCTTGCGACAAGATGGCTGCCCTCGCTGCAGCGCACCCCACAGGAGCCCGCGTGCTGCATGAGGGGCTCTGAGCATGCTAATAACCACAAGGTTATTAGTTACTCCTGCAAGACAAAACAGCTTCAGGTTGCACCAGGTAAGGTTTAGATTGGATATTGGGGAAAATTTATTCATGGGAAGTGTTGTCCGGCCTCGGCACAGACTGCCCAGAACCGCGGAGGAGTCCCCATCCCTGAAGGGATTTAAAAGACGTATGGATGTGGCACTCAGGGATATGGTTTAGTGGTGGCCTTGGCAGTGCTGAGGGAATGTTTGGATTTGATGGTCTGAGAGTGCTTTTCCTATCTCAGTGACTCCATGATTTTACGTTTCTGAAGTAGGAAGAAGAAAGAGGTCACATTAAAGCTGAGGCCCAGAAGCAGCTGGGGTGCACAGTGCTTTGAGGCATAAACCTCCACAGCAGGTTACATGGCTGTCTGTAGTTGCATGAAGGCATATAAATGAATGCCATGACACTGCTTCCTGAGAAATCTGCAGCTGCATCCACTATTTGCTGGTAATGGCCCAGGCATCCATTTCTATACAGCTGTAATGATGTGCTAAGCCTCTCAAGCTATTGACTCTGAGATCTCACCTGAGGTGTGGTGGTAACAATAGACACAACCAGCCTGAACTACCTGCAGCCTCAGTCTCAAGAAAAGTGGGTTGAAAGGTTGTTTTCTTGCAACAATCTCACATACTGCCATAGAGGATGCCATGGAATTTCTTCCCATGTTATTACTACACCTTAAAAATAGCCTTCTGTTTCGAGATCCTTTGGTGTTCTCAGATTATCTGTATTTATACAGTTCCTGTGGTCCTATGATCCCCACGTGTTTAGCTGGATGATACACAGATAGCCTGAGTTGTCAGTCACTCTCTCCATCTTTCCCATCCATCCCTCAAGAGCCTCACCTCACTCCTATAGACATCTTTATATAACATTCAAGGGATTCAGCTCAAACACCTCAAATACATTAGAGACATCTGTATGTAAGATATCTAATTCTATGAGGGTGCAGGCAAAAGGTGCCCTGCACAGTTCATATGCAGGCTATAATGACCATATTATTCTGATTATAAAAGAAAGCTGTGCTTTCTCACTCGTGGTATGCCTAGCTATCATTTGCTGCCACATGCCACGTTGAGGTTGATACTTAGCAACTGATGGGGGGAAAAAATGAATTGGTAACATCTGTTTTATCATTTTTTGATGAATGAAAAACCAAACAGAGACCTTAGTTGGGCACAGATCATTCAAAACAATGAGATTTACACAGATCCGATGTCATCGTGTGTTGCATTTGTAACAAACAACTTAGCAAATTATTTTAGTGGTAGTGCTAAAAGAAAGAAAGGCTCATATTTACTGTCACATAGACAAGCTTTCATCCAGTCCAGAGTACTGCAGCCTTTGGACACTTGGCTCTTGTGTCACTGGTCACTGAATTACACTTACTGAGGTATCTATCAGAAAAAACTAAAATTACTTTTCTTTCATATTTCTCATGTGCTACAGCCATGTGAATAGTGGGTCTGTTTGGTTCCCAACTGCAAAAACAAATAAAAATTCCATCTTTAACACTTAAGAAACTGTCTATTTTTAGTTTGGTTTCCTATGGAAACAAGGCATCTGTGATCAGGCTGTCTCTGTGCATGTATCTGTCCTTGTGTACCCCCTAATAATTTTTGAATCTAGTGGCCTTTTCCAATCAAGTGTGATGAAATTACAGAATTTTTGAGGTATCTGGGTTCTAATAATTTTTCTAAAAATAAGGGGCCAGATAGATGAACAAAAAATGTTGATGTTGCCCAGCTGAGGGAAAGCTGCAGCATGAACTTACATCTTATGAGGCTCCAGAGAATCCATGGAGGTGAGAGCTGCAGTAAATAACATGGCTATACAGAAAACCTGCAATCCAGGGTCATGCTTTTATGCACCTCAAATTCATAAAAAACCAGATTTAATTCATTCCACTCCTCACACAATTATTTGTTTAATATTTGCAGAGGTCTCTCTTCACTTCTCAGTCAGAAGGTTAGAATTTTCCTTTCCCCACAACCAGTGAAGAATCTAGTCCCAGATGTTTTTAAATTTGACCTGTCCTTTGGGTCAGAGGATCAGGATCATGAGATAGTAGTCTATGGAATTAAAGCTCCCCAAATGGTGTAGACTTGTGCATCAGGAAGCTTGAGGGAATTCCTGGAAGCAAGATGGTTTTGGGAATTGACCAGTGAGCCCTGCAAGAAGGAGAAAATAGTGTAGGACTCAGCTCTCCTTTTTAAGTGGGTACTTAAAATATATTAACAAATCAGGAAATAAGTGTTGAAGATGTGTTGTTTTGGGGAGAATGAAGAGAAGAAATGGGAGCAGTAGCACAGCATGATGCTGAATAGACTTTGGTATGGAAGAGCTGCTAGCTTAAAATTATCTTGTTTCTTTTTAGATTAATACACGTCTTGCTCTGTCTTCAGTCTTCTCAATATTGCCCAGAGCTGGAAACAAGCAGCTGAAAGAAGTGTCTTTTGGGGTAAGGAAACTGGAACAGATGCTGAGTAGTTACTAGTACACGTGTAAAGCTGACTTAGATTGCAGATTAAAGATGTTACAGCTGGCTCTGGAACTGGAGTCACTGAGGCAAGCAGGGGCAGACCCTCCTCCCTCTCCATGAGCTGGACCTGGATCTGTACAGCCACACTTCTGCAGGTTTGCATCCAAATTAATAAGCTCTGTCCCCAAGGCAGAGCTGCTTGTGTATCTCTGTAAATTATTTGTGCTGTGCAGAGACCTTCTGGCCCAAAATGGTGCCTGCTTGGGGCTCTCTGCACTGTTCTCTGCTGCACAGTGAGGCACACAGGAGATGTGTGATGAGCTTTGGGTGTGGATAGTGGGTTACTGAGGCTGGAAAACTGGGGAGAGCTGCAGCTCCCACTTTCCCTGGAGAACAAATGCTTTTCAAACCTGCTAAGGTCTGCAGAGGAATTTCAGCTGATTTGTAGCTCTTTCCCACTCTCTTGGCTTATAAGAACTCAGCATCCTGGGAGACAAATAAGAGCTCAACGCCCTGGGAGACAAATAGGCCTTTCAGTGTGGAAAGAGTCTTTCTGACAAAAAATATCCTGGCTGTAGAGATGCTTCCCTGCAGCTCTGACCTCTCGTATGGTTTTGGTGACAGAACCTCAGGTGAATGGAGATGATGAGGACATTTATCCTCACCTTGGTGGTCTGAGGAGGAGGTCCCACAAATAAAAATTTTGGATTTTCCCCAGAGTAATATTGCAATTGCCATTTCTACCATTAGCAGTCTGGTTTTACTTCACCCCACTTGGTGCAATGTGCTACCAAAATCAGTTCTGCTGTTTACTTGCCATTATATGGACACTACAATTAAAGGCTTCCTAATTTCTGATCTTTTATATGGAACAATAATGAAAGTATTTGAAAAATAAAAATAGGCAGACATATTTTTGAGACTATTTGCCTGACATTGAAAGTGAATGTCTTATAGTTGTAAGGTTTTTTTCATTCCTACTTCTACAACACTTACTATAATTCATTTAAAAACAGAGTTTAGAAAGCAGTCAGTATAATTAATGTATTGATCTAGTTTCCCATTATGTTGTTAGCACAGGTGAAAAATGTGGTTTTGATGAAATTGTTGATTAAAACTACCAAGAAATCTATTACATCTAGCTTACTTTTCCTTACCTAATGAAGCAGATGGATATAAAATAAGGGAAGGCCATATTGACCTTTACTAGGAATATATATGGCATATAACTTGATACCTATAGGATAATTAATATTAATCTGACCTTTTTAGTTTCTGGGCTACAGTGCTGTTACTAATAGCAGCTACATAATGTGTTGTATGTTTTCACTGAAGAGGTCACGCACTGGCTAAGAGAAGGAAAATGTGGATTTGCTGGAGCTGTTCTCAGCCTCTCCTTGATTCAGGGCAGGGAGGAGGAACAACTCCCTCTTCCTCCTGAGCCCTCTCCTGCACCTTGGCAGGTCAGGAAGTGCAGAGGGCTTTTCTGTGGGCGTTGTGCTTCCCAGGAGGAGCACCAGGCTGCTGGGCAGCACGAGGCAGTGCAGAAACAGGGACAGCAGGACACTGGGGAATTTCAGCCAGGCACTCCCAGCCCTGTGCTGCTCTCTGCCCCCGAGCAGCCACCACCAGCATTTCGGGTTTGCCCAGCACCTAATGTGATCCCGCAGCAATGCTGTTTTACATGACAAGAGAGCTGTGTGAGGATGTGATTGTGGCTTGCCTAGCATGGAATTACTAAAAAACGGCTTCTGCTTTCAAAATTCAGGTCAAACCTAGGTCAAGGTTACTTGAGTATAGACAGTCCTAAAACAAATGCAGGGTACTCTGTGACAGCATTTTAAGGAATGTTGCATTCACAAACATTTTTTAGAAATACTGAGTCAGTGATTGAACTTAAGATTTAAAAAAAATCCTGGCTACTTGCTGTATTATTTAACAGCAGCTGTCCTTCATATTTGCCTAGCAATAAAACTTGTGCCTCAGTTTCTCCATAGTCATTTGTTTAATATTAATATTTTGATCCCCAGTAGAACTAGATGATCTTTAAGGCCCCTTCCAACACAAACCATTCTATGGTTCTGTGATTCTATTAAACTAGAATTTTCTTTTTCTGGAAAAACTAAAGATTCCAAAGCAAAATCCCATTCTCTTTGGCTTGGGTCAAGTGAAGACCTTTACAGTCAAGTGCTGCTTCTGTTCAGACTTCTTTTATTTGACTGCACTCCAGTGAATTACTCTTCACTCCTTTCCAGGTTCTATGACTTGTCCCTAAATGTTCTGCTAAATTCTCCTTTTTTTTTTTTTACCACTCCCTTCCCTTTCTTATGGACACTTACACTGTAGACTGTTTCCTAATCCCAGTTTCTTGCTTATTATCATCTGCCTGTTTCCTACTTTGCCTGGCTTTCATCCTACAGAATTCTGATCCCCTCAGGATCAAGAACATTGCCCTTCTCTCAGTTCCTGGCTTATTTATCTATACCTATGTATAAATACATACATACATATATATATGTTTACATATATATTCCCAAGACTAGATTGTTATGCAAACTGTGTATGCTCAACCAAGAAATAAAAATATTTTAAGAATCTTTTTATATTTCTGACTCTTTACAGTCAGCACAATCATCTCTTGTTTTAAAGATGCTTGCAACTCTTTTTCTGGCTAATATAAATAATGTAAATAATTCATGTATTTGGTAACGATAAATATTCATATTTCATTTGAACCAGACAGTGGTAGTCTAGATTAAATTAAACTGCTTTGGATTCAACAGCTGGCAATCTCCCATGCCAAATAAGGGATTTTAGTCACTTTATTTAGAGTATAGAACTACCAGAAATGGGAAGTGGCATGGAAAGGAAATGGACTCTCTTACCCAAACATATAATACATCTGTCTATTGACTGTACTTTCTTCAGACTTGGCTACAAGCAAATAGATTTATTCTGGAACAGACTAAATGGGTGCTGGAAGGAAGAATACAGTTTGCATACTTTATGAGCATAGATAGCTGTGTCAGAGTCTCTTATTGCTTTTGGAGGTCAATTCTTAGTAAGTTGCATTCCTTTGCCAGAGGAAGCTTAGTAATTTGGAGAACTGTCTGAAAAAAATCAAACAAAACAATAAAAAAAAGATGAATGAAATAGAAATCTACTTCCCAAAGTAACAAAGATCTTTTCTGTATATTACTGAACTTGAAAGCTGCTTTTTCATTTGTCCAAAATTTTCATCATTACACATAAATAGGAGTTTCATAAGCATAGAGGAGAGGTGAATTTTAGCTGTGGGAGTCACTTAGGGATTCTGCTTTGAAATTCGGGAAAATGATAGTTTCCTTCGTTTCTGCTCCAATTAATTGTGCAAATACAGGGCCATTGTGGGGGGGAAAGTGTTCATGTTTTCTTTTTGTGTTTCCTTGGTGTTTGTTCACCTTCCTAAATCTGTAAAAAGGGCTACTGGGCAGAAGAGCTGGGAGCTGACGTACTTTTTCTTGCCCAGGAAGTTGGAGTGCACATGGCTGGAACTGTTCTAAGCACTCTATGTAAACCATAAAAATTCAAGAGTCAAAAGCAAACTGCTTCCCAACCAGAAGTGGTAGGATCACCTATCTTTAATAAACCTCAGGTAAGGAACTCTGCAGAATAGGATAGAGAGATTTCTCCAAACAATTGCTCAAATGCTGCATCTATATCTTCATGAGGAAAATCTTGTAATTTTTAAGCCAGTCTGAGCTAAACCATGTTAAAATGCTGCTGAAGACAAAGCAGATGTATTTCACATGCATTATCTATTTGGGGTTAATAATGGGCTTATACCTGGGAGCTGGCTAGGTAAGATGTATGGAATCTATATGTACCCCATCATAGTTCTGACTCATGGGTTAAATACACAGTGTGTGTCCTTCTGTTCACAGTAGGCTGTTCTGGACTGGGCCTTTAAAGTATGAATGGAATTTCAAAGGTTAGTGGTTTAGGGAGTCAAATTATTTTGTGAGTTTTTTCTGATCCAGCCAAAAGAGCTGGGGATGAGGTTAATGGGATGCTTGGGGTCAGAATTCAGGGGGAATTAAGTGGGAAGAGCTCTGGGTCAGTGGGTTCCCTGAGAGGATTCCCTGCTTTGCTGCCAGCAGACTTGTAAGTCCCAGAGACATTAATAAACACTTTGTGTTGTTATTTTTGCTTGTTTCTGTATTCTTTCCAGCATTCAGCAGGATTTAGGGCAAATAGGATGTGCCAGTAATGGGAAGCAAACAGTGAGATGGCCAATGGAAATATTCTTCTTCTTATGCATGCTCCCCATAAAACATGTGCAGGTGGGCCGTCTGGAATCACAGCCATGACTCTGCCTGGTGTTATTTCCTCATTTGTTGTTTTCTCCATCTGCTCATTTATTTTCCTGGTTATGGTCTTCTTCTCTCTGTCTCCATTTCCCCCTGCTCATTTGTATAAGTAGAAATATCCTTCCCTCCAGCAACTGTGTAATGTGCTTTCCCTTTTATGTATATATTTGGCTTGCAAATAGGTAGCTTAAAAAGCTGAGACAAGACAGAGAAGCCATGATCAAATTCCAGCAGAATCTTCATGTGTTTAGACTGTATTCCTGCAGTCTTCCTGCAAATATTTTTCCAAATAAATATTTTTGGCCATGGCACATCACAATCTAAACACAGGGTGATGAAGCTTTACTCAGGACAGGTTATGTGAGAGATGAGACTGAAGCAGAGAACACAATGCACAATAAATGCAGGCTCTGTCACCACCTCACTTGGGCACAGCAGGGGTGGGAACCACTGGGTTTGCTGAGCAAAAGAAGGTGATTTGCAAAATGTTAGGATTCTGTCTGGCTGCCCAAAAGGAGGGGTGGCTTTTGTTTGTGATGGCTACCAGTTGTGTGGTGCTTTGCCAAGGAGAACTGCAAAGAAACAGAAATCTAACCTACCATTCTTTCCTGGGTTGTGGAGATACTGGTTCTTGGGTGGTGTAAATCATGAGCAAATTAATGGATTAATTAAAGGACCACAGGGAGGGGGGAGCAGCGTCTTTTCTGTCAGATGGTGGTGAGGGCTACTGTACTCTCAGCTCCCTGCTAAATCTGCCCTTTCACAAAAGCATATGAGTGTGATATTATAATGTGTTATTGTGATTTTCAGCTACCCTTTCTGCCTGGAAGTGAATTTTGATCTGCAGCACTGGGGAGCTGCTGGAGCCTGGTGGGTAATGGTTACTGGTGCTGTGGCATGAACTGTTTTCTCTGTTAAAACTTACAGGTTTTGACAATTATTTCAGGATTTCCCCCTAGAAAAGGATTCTGAGCTTTTACACAGACTCACTGTCTGACCTCTGGCCACCTCAGTCACCTTTCTACACCTCTCTCTCATCTGTCCCATCTGTTTGGACTTCCAGCTCTTGAGAGTAGCCATTGTCTCTCCAAGTGTATTTATTTTGTACAGTACCTAGCGCTGCAGGGCTCCTGCTCGGTTGGAACCACTGGGTGTGACTGCAATGTAAATACTGAGTAATAATAATAGCATATGTGGGGGTGTAGAAACAGGGAGAGAGAGAAAAATATTTTCCCCATTCTTGTCTGCTTTTTGTTGTTGTTCTATTTCCTATTCACAGAAAGCATACAATACTGATTAATGAAAAATTTCTGGCTCCAGTTCAGTATCTGGCTTCAGTACATTTGCTATTTGATATCTGAGATATGTACAACATGTTCACAGTGAATTCTCCAACTGAAAACAGTAGAGTTCAAACCAAGTCAATTAATTCACAGAGTGAATGGATTCAAGCCCAGATTCTCGTGCCTTGTGGAGGCCTCTTTGAGTCTCCTGCCAAAAGATATCTGTTTATAAATGCAGTAAACGTAACTATTTGATACTTATAGCTCTTACAGCCTTATGTGATTTTTTTTCCTTGTTATGGCTGATCTCTGATAATTGAGTTACATTTTGCAGACATTTCAGGCATTCTCTGTCTCTCTGTGCTTTCTTCCCCCCCTGGCGCTACGGCTCAGCCAGTGCTTTGGATGGTTTCACATTTCCTTTCTCTTTGTTGCCTTGGATATTCTGCTGAAGTAAGGCATAACAAAACTGTATCCAAAATCCATACGTACTTGTAGCCAGGCTCCCTCCTGAACCTGCTTTGTGGCTCTTGCATGAGAAACTTTACCATTCCTGCGGAAGGAGAGGAGAGATAAAACCTTACAATGAAAATGATTGTTGTGTTCTGCACTGATGGTCCAAGGACATTAATAATAGATCTTTGTTGAGCAGTATCTCTCTTCCCTAACACTCATGTCTTTAATCAAGTGATGTATATAGTATAGTAGGCATTTTTGAAAAACTTTCATCACTTACGTGGAATATATCAGGTAACATTATAAAACCAAATAGAACAAGAAAAAATGTGGGCAACATCTTTATCTATGTGAAAAATTGAAATAAAACAATGGATATTGGAAATTTGGGCAGGACATATAGGCTAGCATTTATCTTCTAACAGGAAACATTAAGGATTTCTTTCTTTTATTCATTATATATTGTTTTTGTCCTTTTTTTCTGCCTCCAAGTAAGAGTGCCCCAGAGATCTTTTAATTTGTGCTTTCCTCTCTTTTCTTCATACCCCTTGCCCATTTTTTAACCTGGCTATTCAGCACATTCACCTGCTGTCTTTACACCCACTGTTTTCTGAAATGCTGCTTCTAAGCTGTTTCTGACCATACATCTCAGAATATGGATGTGTCTTCCTGGATATTTTGCTATAACTGAAATGCTTTACAGACAGAAGTTAACTCCTAACATATCCTTAATATTTATCTCATCCCATTTGTTCTTTATGACCCTTGGCTGCACCACTCTTCCCTGGCAGCTCAGGTCTGCAGTCTGTGATGGTCAGGTTTGATCCATTTCAGTCTCTGGCCCAGAAAACAAGCAATTAACTCCCTTCTCTCTCATGGACTTATCATCCATTTGGCCATAGAACCATAAAGTCATTGAGGCTGGAAAAGCCCTCCAAGTTCACTGAGTCCAACCCCTACCCCAGCACTGCCCAGGCCACCACTAACCCGTGTCCCCAAGCACCACATCCACGTGGCTTTTAAATCCCTCCAGGGATGGGGACTCCACCACTGCTCTGTGCAGTTGGTGTGAGGGCTGGACAACCCTTTTGGTGAAGAAACTTTCCCTAATACCCAACCCAAACCTCCCCTGGTGGAACTTGAGGCTGCTTCTTCTTGTCCTGTCCCTTGCTCCCTGGGAGCAGAGTCAAATCCCCCCCTGGCTGCACCCTCCTGTCAGCGAGTGGTGGAGAGTGAGGAGGTCCCTCCTGAGCCTTCTTTTTTCCAGCCTAAAGAACTCCAGCTCTCTCAGCTGGTCCAAACAAATGACACCAGCAAAGATTATTTTTCTTGCCTATTCCTCTGACAAATTCTTCTAATACTTATCCTATTTTACCTCATCGTCCCTACTATTTCCTTTGTCTTTTGGTTCCTTCCTTCCCTTAATTCCTAATATTTTCTTATGTGTTTTGCTGCAGTGCTCACCCACTCTTGCTCCAACATGGAACCAAACCTGCTCATGAAGCAATATCTCATATGAACAGCTCTGGCTTTTACATATATATTGTAATTATATAAACATAGTATTAGTCACAGCACACCGAGTGCCACTGTCTTCTTTCGTTTCTCAAGTTTCACCTCTATGATAAAAGCAAAATAAAATCAATCAGTGAAAGAGACCTGGAGAGGGAGGAAAGATTAATAATATCCATATTTTAAAAGTACATTAAAAGTGTATACACCGCTATACTACTCCCCTATCTCCCCAAGTTCTATATACCATTTCTATTCTGAATAGCAGGAGTTGTTTCTTTCTATGTATTTCTGCAGCACCCAGCACAATGAAGTCCCATTCTCCTACATTATCACAAATGTTGCTGAGAAGCAGCTGTAACACATGTGAACTTCCTCACACTGTGTTGGAACATCAGATTGTTTAATTTAGCTGCCTAACAGGAGGTAACATGAAGCTGGTACAACATCAAATGGATATATATTGTTCTCAATATTTTTAGACCAGGAATTGGAAGACAGTTTGTAGCTGCCAGAAGTTCTGGAATGGCCTCACCAAAAGGATATTGTTTCAAGAGCAACTTTAATGAATTAATGAATGAGATTGTAAAACAGGATAATGGCAAACTTGAAACCACTGTTTCTGATCATGTCATCTGGGCTGTTTTGATTTGTTGATTCATTCTTCACAAAAGGGTGGTGAAAAGAGATTCGAACGAGTTCTGTTTTATTTGTGTGTTGTTTAACTAATCCCATGCTTTAGGGCTTCTATTTTTCTCTCAAGTGATACGAACTGGGTATATACAAGAGGCAGTATGTAATAGTCTGGCTGCAGGTAGAAGTGCATTATCTAAAGATGTTTTCCTGTTTCCCATGGTGCATCTTGGGCTGGAGCATGTCCAGAGAAGGGCAACAAAGCTGGTCAAGGGTTTGGAGCATAAATGCTGTGAGGAGTAGCTGAGGGAGCTGGGGTGGAGGGGCTCAGCCTGGAGAAAAGGAGGTTCAGGGAGGATCTTCTTGCTCTCTATAATTCCCTGGCAGGAGGGTGGAGCCAGGTGAGGGCTGGGCTCGGCTCCCAGGGAGCATGGGACAGGGTAAGCAGAAATGGTCTCAAGTTGCACCAGGGGAGGTTTGGGTTGGATATTAGGAAAACTTTCTTCTCTGAAAGAGTGGTTAAGCACTGGAACAGACTCCTCATGGAACTGGTGCAGTCACCATTCCTGGAAGTGTTAAAAAAAATGAATGGGTGTGGCAGTTCATGATAAGGTTTCATGGGCATGGTGGCACTTGGTCAAAAGCTGGACTTGCTGACCTTGGAAGTGTTTCCTAATCCTAATGATCCCATGATACTATGATCTTAAATTCCTGGACTGACTGCTGGGTTTAGCTGCAGATGCTCAGCTCCTGGAATCTGGAGATCCTGTTCCCAGCCATGGCAGAGAGCTTTCCATTCTTCTGCAGCAAAGAACCTGAGCTTGCTTGTGGTTGGGATGCGTTTTGTGCCACGTGAAATGGGTGACCTGCTGTCTGTCCCGGCTCCAGTGTCTGTGCTGGGGTTATCCACAGCTCCAAAGGCTCAGAAGCACTGTGGGATGAAGCCTTTCCCAGCAGGTCCCGTTGCCATCTCCTGCCCGTGTAAGGAAGTGCCCGGGCTGCTCCTGGCAGATGCTGCTCAGCCATTGGGATCCCTGCACAGGGTGCTCGAACCTTCAGCAGGCAGTGACTGCTGTCAGCACTACCACGCTGAGCTGTTATTTGTGGTATATTTCGATAAGGAAAGATAGGAAATGTGTCAAAACTTAAATCATTTCACATTGTAAACTGTTGAACTGCTTTAATCCTACAATAGTTCTGCTTCTTTCAGTTTATTTAAGTTCAGTCACAGCTAGAAAATCAGTTCCTCGGTATTTTTGCAACTGCAAGTAAACCTTGCCAGCAGTAAAAAGAGGGGAAAAGGTGAAGGGTTGAAACAGTAAAGCCTAGAAAATAATGAAATGTCAGCATTACTGTGCTGGTAGATCCCTAGAAAACCACCAAAAAGTAAAACCAATAATGTTAAACATCCAGGAACAGCAAATCTAAGAAGGCTTTTGGACTCTGGGACAGTCCTCCATCACAAGCAAATCCCAGGAGGGTGAAGGAAGACTTTTGTTAGAAAGTCAGAGAAGTCAAGAGCAGTTCTTTCTTCTATTTCTCTCCTTGGAGCATTTATCCAAGTTATCATTCTATATCTGTTTCACCTTGTCTTGAGGAATTCCGATTTTATCCTGATACAAAACCTTATGTGCACCAATTTAAAAAAGGCATCCAACCAATTCTTCACTGTACTTACCCTGCATAATATATACCTATATATAAATAGAATTTCACTCCAGCATGGGTCATGTGTAGTGGAAAGCACTCACACAGCAAGCTATGATTTTTCTCCTCCTGCTTAGGAAAGCGTCTGTTTCACCTGGTCGGGGCATCCGATCCCATACTGTGGACACTGTCTAACTGAAAACAAGAGAAACCAAATATCTCATCATCAACCTCTAAATGAAACAGATTTTCAGAAAACTTTTCAACAATTTCAAATAAACTAAGTGTGTTGACAGAAAAGTTCTGAGCAGGGAGAAGAAAGTCTAAATTAATGCATTTTAAGCTGTGAATTAATCATAGCTTCAGAAATGGCTTCTGTTGTGCTACAGGTTTGATTTCTCCCTCCCTAATTTTTACTCATACCTCCTCTTCCTTTCATCCTGATGATTATAGCTTCCCTTGGGATGCCTGCTCCAAGACATGCATATCCAAACAACCACATTTATTCCAGTTTCTCACAGACCCTCTCCTCCTTTCAGCCCAGCACTCCAAAATGATATTGCTGTAAAATACCTCCATAAAATGTCTCTGTCCAGCTGTGTCCTGCACAGTTCACCCTCTTCTGTTCTCACTCATCTCTTTCCAACCCTTTACTCGATGCTTTTTTTGTCCATCATTTTATTTAAAATTTCTGTCTCTCCTCATTATGTATTAGTGGCTTCTGTTGTGTTTGTAGTCAGGTAATTTAAATTTTGCTCTTCTTTTCTCTCTTCCATGTTTTTAGGTAGACGATGGTTCATAAAAATATGCAGTGATGTAAAAAAGAAAAAGTGAACTGAAACCATCAAATAAAGCTAAGAGTGAGGCTGAGACCTATTTGCAGATGTTCAATAAAGTCAAAAAGAAGCTGATTTGAGGGGATAAATTATTCATAGCTAATTATTTGCTCTTCTTTAATGCTAAATATCCTACATTTCAGCCTCCTGCAGGCAACTCAAGCAGTGATTCCTGAGTTTTTTAACAGCAACAACCACATAGAGGTTTTGAAGTGCTTTTGGTCCCTCCGGGTTGACAGGTGCTACATAAAAAGCAGACAGGATATTGTTATTAAGAGTCTTGAGAGTTTGAAGCACGAAGTCCTGTAGAACAAGCTGAGATTGTATCTTCAGAACACACACCTTGCAGTTTCAATGTGCTCGTAGGCTCTGGGCGGTGCTCACGGCACAGGCTGGAGCACAGAGCAGTGAATCCTCTGCTCCGGGGACTGGGTGACTCCAGGTCAGGCCTGAATTTTGGTTCATCCTCTGCATCTGGGGGGAAGTGAGGAGAATGGAGCATTTGCTTGCAGTGCACCAAGAGTTGCTGGTTCTGCTGTGCACGTGCTGACTGTGCTGTTTGCCCAAAGGGCAGTGAGTAGACTCAGGTTTCTGGTCTTTCTCCTTGCTTTTCTCCTGCTCTAGAGTAGATAAATTTTGGGCACAAAGTTCCATTTTCTCATCTAAAAACCCAAGATTTAGATTCAAGACTTTTGTCCAAACACATAGTTCAAGTCTCGAGCTGATCGTGCATGGTCCTTTGGCTATGGATACTCTGCACTCTGCCCTGTTTTATTCAAGGAACGTGGTACCTCCTTCTTGTTAGCCTGTAACTCAGATTATTCCAAGTCTGGAATATAGTTACTGATCTCTGCACAAATCTGTACATATATAATATAATTTCTCAATCCATTATAGGTGTAAATCCAATGTAAATATAACAGTTGAAAAAGTTCTGCTTTCCTTTCCTTTTTTTTTTT
>VZRO01002902.1:164850-246466 GCA_013397915.1 Daphoenositta chrysoptera
TTTTTGTTTTGCTTTGTTTTGGTTTGGTTTTTTGTTTTCTTTTCCCCAAACTGGAGATGCTTGTGTTATTTAAATGAACTCCGACAGCCCAAGTGAGTCCTTTGACAACCCAAGCCCTTTGGTAGTCAGCTCTGACTGGCACACAGCCACTCACTGCTCCACTTGCCCATAATGAAATCCATTCAAACATATCAGCTCCTGGAAAATGATGTGCCTCCATCTAAGATTACCACGAAGGAACCTACAAAACAAGCAGCTACAAAGCAAGGACTATTTATATGCATCTTTTTATTTGCATTGTAAAAGGCTCTTCCAACCCACAAGGGGTTCCAAGTTGTCTGTGATAAGTTTCAGGCTGCTGGAGTGCACTGTACATTTTGTGTATGTATTTATATGTAGATTTATTTATATGTACTGTTAGAGGGATATTAGCTCAGCAACTACAGAGTCATATCAGGCTATGAGAGGAAGTCAGTGTGTTTACACAGACACTGAGTAGTATGTTAAAGGGCTTGTTTTTTGGAAATAAAAGCTTAATTTCATTATCATAATGATGATAACATACAGCTTTGAATGGTATTAGTTCCTGTTTACACGACTCGTGGTGTTGGTCTAAGCTGCATTTGCCATCGAGACATAATTACTATTTTATTATTATTTTTTTCACAGTTAAGTGGAGCATTTTAGCACAGCTGAATTGCTGCAAGCCTTGGTGGAACAAATCTATTAGTGGTATGGCTTGAAACAATACACAAAAGAGCCCTGTGTGTGGTCTGCTCTACATGCTTTTCACTTCCTTATGTTAAACAATAAATCTCTGAGTCAGCTAGAACTCGGAGACTAACATCCAACGAGAGCCGCATTTTATCTGTTATTCATTGGCAGGAACATAGCTGTAGGAGGTATTCAAATCACACTTTTATTTAAACAAACACAGCTGGATCACAGCCTCTTAATATAGCAATTCTCTAATGAAAAATAACAACATAGTATTTATCTCTTTTCTTTTGTGCAGCTCTCAATTTGCTAAAATTAGGCAGACTTCAATCCCATACAAAATTGGCATGTTTTCATGACCAGAGCTCATAGCAACTAACTGCAAAATTATAATGGGAATGTAATTATAGTAGGGCATGTGAAATACACATCCTTTTGCTGCTGTAAGCTATACGGGGTTATACAATTATGCTGTAATAACATCATTTATCTTAAAGAACTCAGACAGCTGATTTCATTTATTTAGCTTGAGTTCTCCAGTTATATGCTGTGTCAGGTTAACATCAATGTATTGCACAGAATAACCTGGTGCAAGAAGTCAGGGCTTCCCCAAGATGCATTTTCCCTGCTTTGCATGAGTTTGTTTTCTTCTTTATCCCTGTCACTGTTTAGAGACAGCAGATTTGAGTTTCCAGCTCTTTGGGAGCCTTGTAAAACGTGATTTTCTATCCTTGTGGCTGCAGTAGTTGTTTCTTTCTGTGCTCCTGATTTGGGGACAACAATTTGTAATTAATTTCAGAAGGATGTAAGTAAATACAGCAAATAGTGGAGTCACCTGGCCACATGCTGAGTGAGAGTTTGGAAATAATCACCTTACCACTTATATGGTGTAATAATGAATAGAGGCCAAATTCTGCACTCACCCTAAGCAAAACAATCTCATTGATATAAACAGGATTTTGGTAAGTCAGTCCTATCTTTGAACCCAGGATTAAGTGGTGAAAGGTGCAGTATTTAGTGATCATTTCAAAGATTACTCCAGACAGTTGTAGTACACTGGGAGTAGTGGATTAGCTTTTCAGGAATGGGACAGGAATGCGTGACACTAGAAATATATATTACGAAATGATCAGGGAGGCTGCAAGGTGCTCTATTTCCAGTCAGATATTTTGGGAAGTCATGTGTCTCGGCACAGAAAGGATGTCTGGGGCAGGGAGAATGTCATCTGAGAAGAGTCTCTTCTTTGGGAGACACACTTTGGATATCAGCTACCACTGTTAGCTACATGTGGTTTATTATAATAAATAACAATAGTAATTATTATTGCTATTGAATGGGACAATGTAGGCACAAGCCATAATGAAGTTCACATCTCTGAAATTACCAAACACTGGGATGTTTATTGCTTTCAAGTCCTGTAGCTTGGGATCACACCTCCATCCTAACTGTTTCTTTTTGCTTGTTGTTAATCAGGCATTTTAATAGACAGATATGCAATGAAAAATTTTAATTTCAATCTGAACTCTCTATGTTCTTAATGTATTAAATACACCTTTTGTGTTCTGACAAAATTTGTTGTTACTGATGAAGGTGGAAGTTCCATGAATTCCCTACACATGTCTAAGTCCTGATGTAGACAGGGCTGAATAAACACTCTGTTCATTTCAGAAAGCTGGTGTTTAGCACGCTCCCTATAATGGATTTTGAAAAGAGTTCAACCTGCTTAAAACAACAGCCATATGGTTCTCAATACTGGAGGACTGGCCAGAATGTAAATGGATATGACACACATTGACAATAAAAAGTCATTTTATCACTAAACACACATGCAGAATTTTAAGGACAGTTTTGGGTTTGAGTCCACATTTGCTCAAATATATGGGGCATGGATATCTCATGTGAGGCTGAATTTTGACATTGTTATTTTGGATTACAAACTCCATATCCCAGTAAAAATATCATTTTTAAAATTAAATGGGTATAAAATATCTTGGTTTTTTGAACAACATCACTTGTATTTGTACCTAATTTACTGTGTTCTCTACTAATTTTTTTTTTTTTGAGGTTTTCTTCTTCTGCCACTGTAGGTGTAATGTCTGAACTGTGCTATCCTCCAGAAGTTTTTGGTCAGTCTTCATTAAACCCTGCCAGTCTGAGTGAGGACTGGAAAAAAATTCCCCCAAGCACTGACTGGCCTCTAATTGCCAAACTGTGGCCCCAGAAAATTGAATTTTACTAAGAGAGACCTTTGCTTTTTACTTTTTGCAATGACATTCACAAGTGTGTTCAAAGCACAGTCAATGTTTCTACAATCCAACTTCCCTTTAAATAAGTGTCATTTTTTAATATGCATTTTTCTTCTCTGGTTTGAAAATAATCTGTAGGAGGTAAGGTTATTAATCCTGGAGTTACTGAGAGCCAAAAATGTCTGTGGATGTGGCTCTGTGAGAAAGCCTTGATTCCCAAGCTATGCTTGGGGCTGTTTATTGTATGCCCATGGCCATGTCTCTGAACCCTGGAAGCTAAACCAAAAATGTAGTGAATAGTAACTTACAAAAGTATAGTGTAAGAGTTCTGGAAATCTCTTCTCAACAGGCTGTAAATGTCAAAGCGGCACCTCAAGATTGTATCTTGAAAGCTTAGATAGTCCCTAAAAGATGAGGAGACCTCAGGAAATACCTATGCAGACTATGCAGACACCACCTCACATAACAACAACAACAAAAAAAAAGCCATGAAGAAAGGATAAATATTTTGCCTCTATCACAGAGAGCAGCTCTTGAAGGGAAAGAGGACTTTATTCTGTCAGTGTGATTCTACATTCTGAACAAAATGGTGCTTTTTTGGTTTTAGTGCTTGATTTTCTTTTTTTGTTTCCCATCTCAGTGTTTTGCATTTCTCTCTAATACTGTATCTATTATTTCTTAGTGTTTTTCTCGTGTCACTGGTCACTGACATTTAGCTCTCCATTTTCACTATTACAAATCCTGGGAAATTCATCCAGGGACTGCTTGGGTGGAGTGAAACCTTGAGAACAAACTGAGCTTATGGACAGAGCCTACGTTCCTGGAGACGATGGGAAGGTGTGGAATAGAAGAGTAGTTGTTGAGCAAATACTCCCAGAAACGCATTTGGCAAACACTGCTACTCTTCCAGGGACTGTCCACCCCCAACTCAAAGTGAAAAACAAATAAATTAACCTTGGCGTTGTCCTTGAGGAACGAAGCTCAGTCAAAATGATTTCTTTCTATGGATGCCTTGCAGATCATCGTAATGACAAGTAACTTGTCTGGGCACAGTGACAATTTGTGGATTTTGTCTATGGATGTGAAGTTTCACTGAACACGGCACTCATGAATGCAGATAAATTATTTTTGGATCTAATTCCACTATGGTCCACTCCACTATTAGAGATGGGTGTCAAACGTTAGGATGGGATAAAGCACTCGGCTGTTCCAGATGTTTATTCAAAGCCATTTGAATAAACCAAGCTGAGGTAAAGCAGCCTCAAGAGAACAAGCTCTTTCACAGGACGTTTGTGCTTCTATTCCTGATTAAATCAGGAAATGTGACATTACTCTGGGAAAGTAAATGAAAGCAAGGGAGGGAGATCACCACTTTTTGAGACTTCAGTGGTGCAGGTTTTTGGAGAAATGAGTGCTTCTCCCATTACCAATCTGCAGAGCTTAATTTAAAAAAGCAGCACTAGCAATTCAGAGGTTCAGCAGTGTAAGACAGTGTCATAACAGAAAGAATATTTCCCAAGGTGAGGTTATACCATTGCATAGAGGCAATATCCCAGTGGTTCTTTCATTATCCTGCATAAATCACCAAAACAAGCAGGATTTCAAACACAAATAAGAACAGTATTAACAGGGAACCAGTGCTGGTTTCTTCTGTACATTTTCCATGCTCACAAGGATGCTGGCTCTGGAGCCTGCTGGTCTAATTTCACCTTTAAGGTGCTCTGCTCTGCATGTCCCCAGGAGAGACATTTTCGTACGTGGCTATGAAAGAGTACACAGAGTTTGCACTAAATGCATACTGGAAAAGGCACAACTCTGGCCATTCAGAAGCCTGCCCAAACATACATCCCATGTGTCCTTGCTTGCAGGAAGGTCTAGCCTGGACATTCCTTTCTACAGTGAAGTTTGGAAAGGGTTTCTTGCGTGTTTTCCCTAATGAGGTGGTCCAGGAAGACCTTTTGTTTGGTCTTGTGGATGAACATAAAGTTTGTTTGCCAGTACATGATCAGCAAACACAGTCTCACTCTGTCTGAGTTCCAGTTTGTCCGTATTCCATGTGGCTGCATCAACACAGCACCAAGTCCAGGGTAATATATTCAGTCACTGGCAGGGCTTTCCCATTTGGTCTTGGCATGGTGTTAACCACAAGGCTTTGACCACTTTGGAAAGGGGACAGATTGAGCTTGTGCCTTTTCACCGTATGTCACATAAATCCCTGGAAACATTGGATTACTGGGGCCACTTACTCTTCGAACCTTTTTCATGTAGTTGCTTATTTCCTTAATGCGTGGTGTTCTGTTGTCCCCCCTCCTCCTTCTTTTCAGCAGCAGAAGCACAGGGCTAATTTTGATATAAAGCCTGGGGCAACTTGTCAGAAAGTTTAAAATCAGATTTTTGATGTATTATATCATCATGCAGAAGACATCTAATATATTTTATTAGATGCTTTTTGCTGTGCTTTCCCTCCAAAACTGGGTGGAATGGACTACTTGTGTTAATGACTTACATAAGTGCTAAGCAAGTGTCCCTTTAGAAGGAGCCACAGAGCTCATTCAAGGTGTAAGTTAAGCAATCAGCCCTTTCCCATGGATGCAGAATGCCTAAGATGATTGTTCTGAGAAGAGGTAGGAAGTTTTTTCTAGCCCCTATTGATGATTTCTCCTCCATCTTTCCCTGTCCCAAGCAGCATTTAGAATACCTTGTCCTGTTCCCACCCTATTTCCCACCTGGCTTTGTTCCTAACCTCACATTTGAAAGAGGAATGGAGAATAAAGTACCTGAGCCTGCAAAGTGGTGAGGATATAGGGTATGTATCCCCGGTTAGTTGCAGCCACAGTACAAATAGGAAAACTGAGTAAATACTGTTTTAAAAAATATTTCTTGATGCTTCTCATTTAAATCACGTAAATCTCACTTTTGAGAACTTCTTTCTATAACCTTATTCATGTATCACCAACAGCAAAATTCCATAAAGTCCCTTATGGGACAGAGAACTTTTCATTTTAATAAACCTTCTCAAATTGATTTCTCCTGTGGGGCACTAGGCCAGAAGTGTGTGCAAAGCACAGACAGAAAAAGACAGCAAAGGAAGACTTGGGTCAGCCCAAGTCAGCAGCTCACATGTGCTGCTGAGTTCTGTCCCACGCCACCAGCACACAGTACCTGCAAACAGATGTTGAGTGCTACCTTAGAAATCCAAACAGGCTGGGCATCCATGGACATGGAAGGAGAAAGAAGGGAAGCAAGCTGTTTCTTTCCTTCCTTCCTGTTTATCCTAGACTTCATTTAGCAAAATAAAAATCAAACAGAACTATGGAGACAAAATACTTGTGTTGTTTTCCAAAGTCTGCTAATCTTACAATTTTATCTTGGATAAAGGGAACTGTTTGTTCAGAATTCTGGCTTTTCACCCAACCACTTCACTGCCTCATTTGCTGACAATGAATAAGATTAAGAATAGATATTGTTTGTACTTTCCAGTTAGATGTGCCGAACTACACAGTTAAGGAGAGTGGGGTTCAATTCCAGAAGGCACTTCATTAACAAAAATGACATATAACCCCCACACACATTTGGCAGCAACCTGCAAAGGGTTAATGAAGGACCTATTTGCCTCCCCCATCTGTGAAAAAATGCCAATCAAAAAACAGCTGCTATAAAAGGCTGCAGCCCAGCAGGAATAGGAGTAGTAGGTGGGGAGGTGTTGGAGAGGCAAGCTGTGGGAGGCAAGCCTGCCAAGGAAGGCTGGTGGAGCTGGGAGGGGTGGGAAGGCTTGGTCCCCTGCTTGTTCCATGCTGGCTTGGAAGGTGAAAGAGAAGGTGAATGTGGGGTCCCTGGTTTCCAACCCTGAACTTACAGGTTAGCATGACCTGTGTGTTTGGCCCTGGTGCTGGATGTAAGACCTTCCAGGTTTTGGGGATAACTCATTTAGAAAACAGAGGTGTTCACTGGGTGAAGTTTCAGGCTCAGTAGCTTCCCTTTTGTTTCCATCACTAGCTGTGCCAGAAAGCCAAAATAGAAAATTAATATAACTTAATAACAAAATATAAAGGGAGTCTGAACTTAATGGGCACTACTGGAGGGGAAGCAGGAATGTGGCCCCCATATGAACTTAGGCGTCCTGTAAATCTTTACTCTGTTACATTCCTTAGTTCAGCTGGTACAATCTGTCCAACAAGGGACTGAACTCCGTCGGTGTTGGTAAGCACAGGTATAATCGTGGGATCTCATTAAATTTAAAAAGCAGATCTAGGGGAAAAAAGGTCATTTAAATTAATATTAGCTCAAAAGTATGTGCTGTAGCTGGGAACAGAAAGGCTTAAGGGAGTTGGAAAATGCCTTCAGCAAAATAAGATGTGATAGAAACGATGTGTCAGCTATCAAAGACATTGACTAGGAGCTGAAAATGGCAGTAGGAATACATTAATAAAATGAAAACAACAGCTAAAGGTGTTTGGAAGCTTATTTCCTTCATATTTGTTGAAGAGCGGGAAAAATGATATGAGAGAATAGGGAATATTCCCCGAACTTGCTCATGTCACTCTCCAGTGAACCTGCTGTGGACTTTGTCAGTGATCTGTTTCTCAAGTGCTTAATTTTGTACTCATTAGCTTTACCTGTAAAATAGAAAGAGCATGAGCCAAATGGCAGATCCCCAGATACGTTCATCAGGAAACTTCACTTGTGTAATTACAATTAACCTTCCTGCATGTGACAGCAGTGGGCTGGGTATTGTAGCTGTCTGCTGATCCAGTAAAAACCAGGGAGCTCCCCTGCTTGTGTGATGGATGAACCTGTTGAGATTGGAATGGGGAAAAGTCTCTCTGGTACTTCTTGCTCTTGATCAAAGTAATTTCCTGCTGGGACTTATGCTTGCTATATTGAGGTGGGACTACTGGAAATGTTATTGTTGGTATAGATTCTTTAATTTCATTTGTCCTGCATTATTTGGTATGCAAACTCATCTCTGCTGTACTGAGTTTCCTCTGGGCTCTGCTGTGTGTGATGGCTTTCCCTGGCTCCTCTCCTCCCTGTCAGCTCAGTATGCTGTAGTAGCCTCTCAAGGGTCTGTGATATTCCACATTATTGAACATGGAGCATTAATGGTTCTTGTATTCTGTTAGAAATATGGCACAGGCCATCAGCTGAGCTTCTTGTGAAGACTGCAAGATGTATTAACAGTGATGGTGACTGACAAATTGCTTTCTCTGAACTCCTTCTTCCTTTCTCACCCTATGATTTCGCCAGGTTATTCCAGGGACTCCGAGCATCACATTTCCTCTGCTCTTTTCAGTATTCCATGCATCTTTGCCCTGTATTTGTCCATAACTTTGTTTAATGGCTTTCCCTGCTGAAGAATTTGTTGGTAGTACAATAAGCCACCCTGGATTTCGGAACCCGCTCTTCATCAATTTCTGCTATTCCACAACGTATGGAATGACAGTTCATCTAATCTAGTCAGTATCATTGAAGAAAGCTACTTTATCTGCACCATGCACCGCTTAAAATAGAACACTATGTGTCATGTTTAACAATTTGGTGGTCCTTGGTGGAGCTTGATATGCTACTCAGACACTTATCTGTGTTCTGAAGTTGAGAGTCTTGCGTGTCCTGTAGCATGAGAGCTGAGTTGTTGACATGTGTGCTCAGATGAGTAGACTGATTCCAGGATGCATGGGATGTTGGAGGTTTCCCTAAAGGGATGTCGCTTAATACCAGTTTGCTCTTCAGGTTTTTAGTTCTTAGGTTGTGGCCCATTTACAGCAGCTTTACATACTACCTGTGTGGGGGTTATTTTCTGGCATTCACAAGACCTGGAAATATAAGTGAAAGCTAGGACAAGTGTGACTATGAAAGCAGGGTGTGAATGTGTGATAGAAATAGTGCCTGTGACTTCAGAAATGCTGAGTTACTCCATCTGGGACCACCATGGTGTTGGCTTCCCATGAATGAGAGTCCCGAGGGTTATCGCTTGCTGCTGCCCCAGCAATTCTAGGAAGCTGCTCTAGAAAGTGTCTTCATTATTGTGTTTGTCATGTCTGCACCTCCATCCCTTCAGCTGCTTGGGAAATATTCTTGGACAAGACATGCCTTGACAGGTGGGGAAAAATCAAGCAAAGCAAAGTGCTGGTCTCTTCCAAAGTCGGAAGTGTTACCACGTTGGCTGAGACTCCAAGGTTGCCATGTTAGCCATATAGAAAAATGGCGTGGAAAGGAAAGCTTGAGTGTGCTTGGGAGTTCTCACAGTCCTGTTTTTGTGTTATTTGTGTTTGCGACAGTATCAGCTTTTTCCACATAAATACCCGGAAGGCAAAATTTCCTTTTTTTTTCTGCAAAAGCTCCAATAAACAATCGCTTGGTGCCTGCTCTGCAAACTGACCCTCTTCCTGAGATAGAAATGTGAGGGCTTTGCTTGTTGTCAATGAGCCTGTCATGGTTTTCAACATGTTACTTTGCAAGAAATTCATTTCCAGTGATCAGCTTATAAACCTGCCATAAGGAAGTGTGTTTTCACACTAGTCTAGTGTACTTCTTGTTTTCAAACTCTCAGGGACGTAGAAATACACCAGATTTTTGGCAGCACATGGTTTAAAAATCAGCACCAACGTATCTATTGAACATCTCAAATGGGTAAAGGAAAGGGCAGGTTTCATCAGGGGTCAGTAAACAACGAACATCTGCCTTGCCAATCTTTTCTTTTACTACAGTTTTGTGCAGTCCCAAAAATCCTTCAGACATATGTTGAACAGAGTTTCAAAGCACCCAAGCCTCCTGCTTCTGCTGATATTTTGGCCAGTGCTTAACCCTATGTAGTTCAGTCAGGATTTTTTTTTCTGACTGCAGCTGAATCAGATTGGGTAGATTTGGAGTGAGTGTTGGGCTAGGAAATTGAGGTTTCTGATTCTTTTTCAGCAGTTTAGATGTAGTATGGGCAGAAACTCTCTAATCCTCTTGTGCAGTTACCCAGGAAAAACAGATGAGTGAAGTATGAACTGATGTTCTTCACCCCTCTTTGCCAGATCTTGGCATGTGACACTTAGCATTAATGTGCTTATTATAGCACGTCCCTGCCCAGTGCAATCTGCCCCAATTGGCCATAATAAATAGTTCCACAATGGTCTCCAGCCAAGTAAGTGTTTGACCTACTAATGCTCTTACACTGTGCCTTGGAGCTGCGCGGTGCCGCGCGGCGTAGGACGCAGCAGTGCTCTCTGAAGGTCAAGTTAAGCTACAAGGAACAGCCATCTGGTGACCCCTGGCTTCAAGCATCGTTCCCTGAACGTGCAGCCAGTGGACTGCCAGCAGATGCCTTGAGTCCTGAGCCTGGCTCTTGTGATGGTGTGCAGGGAGAGAAGCGATCCCCTGCGAAGCTTCGCTGAGAGAATGACAAACACAGCAGGTCAGCTTGTGGATCACCAGGAGGAACTTGCTCATGCTCTGCACTGTCAAAGCATGAACAAACTGAAACGTGTGAGTCATCTTTGGGAGAAGTCACAAGAGAATCAAGTGCGACTGCCCAGCGTGGACACGCTTTGCTTTTACTTTCGAAAACCTGAAAGGCTTCCAGCTCCTGGCCCAAGTTCATAGGCAGAAAATAAAAGAGGCCAAAAGCAGCATTAGAGCAATTGAGACTTAAGCACAGTCTCAAAAGCAGTTTTTGGGTGTGTGGAGGTTTTCAATCCTTGCATAATCTGCCTGAAATGTGGAGTAATGCAAATAGTGATGCTCAACTTGGAGAGAGCTTTCCACTAAGGACTGAGTAGAAATTAAATGCTTGTTGTCCTGTTTAGTTTCACTAGATATTCTGTAACTTAAAGTACTATCTTGATCATGTCTGAATTGGATGGCCATGTCTGAAAGAAAGCACTCTGGATTAAATGATAGGAAAAAAGAAAATCACAAAACAGCTCTCAAACCTGAAAATAAATTTTCTTAATTTCTACTTAAGATCTGATTTAGGTGGAAGAGAATGTGCTGATATGTTGCCTTTCATCCCAGACTCATTAATTTGTCCAAAATACTGTAATTATATAACTACACTGTGCTGGTGATGTATTTCACCTACTCTGCATGTTTTTAGGCAAACTGCATGTTGTAGTAGGGTTGCAGGTTTACACTTTTTATACCTATGTGGTGCTCCAAATGCCACTGGAAAAACACTTCCAATCCATGGCTTTGAAATGGAAAAGGAATTAGAAATATTAGGGACGAAGTCATGTAGGATGGTTGATCTGTTGTTTTTTTTTTTTTTTTGGGGGGGGGGNCCGAGTAGCTGAATTTTTACTTTTTTTCCCCCTATTTTGTATTATTTAATCCCCCTTTTGTGGCTCTGTTGGCAATAAACTGTTGGTCAGATTTCTCCTTAAGATAGAACAAGTCTTAAACTTATTTAAGTCTGCTGAAAAAACCCAAAACTATGTTTTCATTATTGTTTGAGAAGTATTTGCTTACCTTTAACTTCTGTCACACACACATTGAGCTTTCATGAAGGAGCCTTTCTGATATGTAGTGATTTATCTCCATACCAGTCACAGGTTTAAATCTGCAAAATCTGACAATGTCTAGGAGATTTTTGCTTCTGCTTGCTTGCTGACAGAATTTTGTCACAAACTAGAGAAAAAAATCACATACCCTTTAAGCAGGGAACCACTGAATTTATTCAGCTAATGAGTCAATAAAAAATGCAAAGAGTTTCACTGATAATAGAGTTTGATTGGTTTATAACCTGAATTTTGTGACCTTATCAGAAAGTAAAATATCATTTCTTACTCCTGTGTCCTGGTCCAAAGTAGTTCTCTCCCAACGATAGCTGGTCGTATCTGAAACAGAGTGGAAAATGTTATGTTGCATGAAAGCAAGTGTAGTATGCTCAAAATTAGTCCAAGCTCCTTGAATCCTCTTAAGACTCAGTACTACATGAACATGGATTCGGTATCTGAGTAAGACCCAAGAGGGAAAATGTGGAATTTTCTTTCATAACAAGGGGTTCTCCTTCTCTTTTTCTCCCCCCTCATTCCCCTTTCAGATGCCATCATGCAGCAGTGGTAGGCACAGCCACCGCAGGTCCCAGGCTACCATCCTCTGGTATTGATTTCCTCTTGATGTCTGCCTGCAGAATTAGAAAGTTTGTGATGCATATTTATGAACTCAGGTACCTTAGGCAGTGACCAGAAGTGTGGGAGACCACTTTCCCCTGCATGAGAAGCAGGAAGCTTTTTTTCCTTGGCTATTTGCAGTGCAGAGACAAGATAGGCAGACGGGCCAGTAGCACAATGTTTTTATCTGGTCTGTAACACCAAGATTTATCTGAATTTCGTGTCAGCAGAAAGCCAGACATTTATTTGGGAACAACCACTTACTCCTGGGGAGATTGTGGGGTGTCACCCACTGCCTTTGAGTTGTGGGGCATGACCAAAACATCTTTATGTTGGATGACCCCACAGAGCTGCGATGGTGCTGAGCCCAATGATCCTGTCACAGCTGTCTTGGTCCATTCCAAGGCTCTGTTCCTACCAATTGCAAGGAATCAAATTGTACTCACAGAGTCCAACATTTCAGTATCTACTGTATAATTCTTGTGCTACTGTAGTGAGACAGGCTTGTATTAATACCACCTCATCTTGGAAGCCTTCAAAGCCTGTCAGTACGCCTGATAGTGTTTGGCACTTAGATATGACAGTGAATGGTAATTTGCAAGTGCCTCAAATGGACAGAAAATAGTTTTCATTATTTTTACATGATTAGGAGTAGTGTCAAGCACCCTGTAAGAGCTCAGCTCGTCCTCAGGCTGTGGTGTTCCCTAACAGGTGGCTGTGAGTGGTACAGCATGTCCCATCCTTGGTGCAGGTCCTAAGAGGTTGGGGTCAATTCCTGGGCTCAGCATTGACCTTCTGGGTGACCTTAGGTGGAGGAAGCAGCTTGTTTATTGCCCTTTGCAAAACACTCCGAGAGTTACAGATGGAAATGCTATATAGAGGGACGGCATGACTGTTGTGTTGATGGGTGTTGGGGAAACATGGGTTGCAAAAGAACAAGTGGGTGTAACGAAGGAGGAAGAAGAGCAGGAAAGTGGTGGAGAAGGTAGAAAGGGGTATTTGCGCTTCTCTGCTGCAGTGGGACCTGGGTGAGGATGCCTGGGTACCAAAGTACTTGTGCCCTTGACACCAGGACTTCTGAAATCAGTCTCCTCTCATGTTGGCTTTTGCTGCTTCTCTCTGCAGACCAAATGATGTACTTTGCCTTTGAAGAAGCTGTAATTACAGAAGAGCCTGGCAGCACTCTCCTGTGCTGGTAATGGGTATATCAGCACTTCCACAAACTCCCTTGTGAGGGATTTACAGCTCTGCCACTAATATTAGCCACACAGTGGATGCATAAGCTGCTTGCCCAAAAGTATTAAAAAAAAGTTTTAAAACAGCATAGCAAATTTTAGGAGGCCTTGTCTAGAAGCAAATTTGCACTGGTTTGATAAAGAGAGATTTTTAACTTAACTGGGTTAGAGTATTTCTTATTTTTATGTAATTGCTCATATCTGCCTTGAGGGTGACTTATTTCAGCTTATTCTGACAATAAATCAGAGCCTATGCAGAAATTCTGTAAGGATTCCCTCTTCATGCTGAGCATCCCCTCTGCTGAACAAATCTGGTATATAACAGGCTAAACAAAACAAGCTTCTGATCATCTAGGTGAGGGACAGGACAAAGTACCAGTAAGTATTTAGACAAACTGGTTTTGAAGATCATTTTGAGCAGTGAAAATGCTACAAATTGTGTGCAGCCACAGCCTCAGACTGAAGACAGGAGAAATACTGAGACTCTAGCTATGTTATTTCTATCATGGTGTCAAAACTGAGAGGAAATATCAGAGTCTCATCTCAAATTAACACAGACCAGCACAAACATCCTTTTATCCTCTCCCATCTTCTCTATTGCAATAGGTAGGCATCAGACATTTGTCTTCTATTTCTCTGAGTTAAAAAATTACATGCACACTTACTGGAATAAACAAAAGCTTTGAATGTCAGAGGTAAAGCTGAAGGCTTTTTCCGGCGGATGATCTTCAGTATCAGGAATTCATGGTTCAAAAGGCACTTTCCTCTGGTAACACAGTCTGAGGCAGTGTTAATATGTATGGCATCTCCCATTCTGAGAAAATACTTCTGGCAGGAGGAAGGGGGGCAGGAGGAAGGAGAAGGACACTTCTCTGGTGTGGAGATTTTCCTACAAGAAAGGAATAAGAAACAATATAGGAGGCCTTGTACTGCCATCAAAGCAAGACTCCCAAAAAATCAGGTGGGATCCTGGAATATCCACAGGATGGTGGAGCCTGGGCCCTTGGGCACTTTCCTAGTCCTATTTTTTAGTTTCTGTGCTTTGTAATCCCTTTGCCTGGTGACAGCTTTCACATGATTGTCCTTCTGCACAAGAACTGTCCCTTTACTGCTACTGTAGTGCACAGTGCAACAGGTTCCAGTGGTGACTTTGCTCAGCGCTAATATTAATATTTATTGCTACTGCTATTGCCATCACTTAAAAAATTGATTAGAAAATGGAGAAGAACATTCTGAGAGAGCCTAACAGAACCTCTTGATCAGCTCTTAATCAAGACTTAACCTGATTTGTGGCTTGTTGTTTTTTTTTTTTTCCTTCTGTTTTTAGCTTCTGAAGACAGTCTAAGTTGGGAGCTTAAGAAAGCATTCAGCTGTCTGTCTAGGAATACTTTTTTTTTTGTGGAATATGCATTTATATTGAAATCTGGAGCACAGAAATCCACATTTAACAATATTTTAGCCTGTAAAAGTATGTTTTTTCCTTTGAATGTAAGGACTTTCCTTCATTTAGGAGTCAAAAAATAACAAATTCTTCTGTTAGTATGGTGAATATCCTTAAGAATTCTTGTACCTCTGTGAGCTATAGCTGTAGCCTTTCTCCACCCTAGAAGCTCCTCTTGGTGATAAGCAACGGTGCTGATGAACAGCTGGAGGAGTGATCTGCTTTTCACCTTAATGCAGCACAAACATAGCAATGAAAAATGAAATGGCACTTAAATAAAGATTTTGTGGAAGTGGCTCCATGCTGCAGCTTCAGAATTTCACAGCACTGCTACTCACGCTTACACCATTACAATAAATATTGGTGGGTTTCTAAGTGCTGTAAGATATAATAATGCTGCATCTACATGAGTCAGTACTGGTGAGCCAGTAACTTGCTGAAGAGTGTAACTAAATAGCAGAAATAATTGCATGTGTGTCCCTGAACGTGGTCTGAAGGGCTCGAGAGGAGCAACTGAAAAGGTGGAGGATGTATTGAACCCTTGTGGTGTTGTTCCAACAATCTGATTACAGCAGCCTTCAGGGGAAGATGTCAATTTGGCCAGCAGGCAGGAGCCAGTGCACAAAAAGATTTCAAAATGAGAAGCTTCTATGAATTTTGTGTGGAGTTTGTGCTCTGTGTGTGGAGAACCTTTCCATGCCAATGAAAATAATTCCAGTGCTTCAGCTTCGCCCTGTAAGGCAAAGTGGTGGAGGTCCCCATGGAGACTGGGACTGGAGGGGCTGCTTGGTTGAGTTCACACAGCTTAATATACAGGAGGATGTTTCTCAAAATTCAATCATCTTAACAGTTTAGTTATAACTGAATAATACAGCAGACTTGTTAGACACTCAGCCCATTCCATATTTAATACTTTCAGAATTCATAACTGATTCAGCCTGGGACATGATGAATGTCCATGGCAAAGTCTAAGCATATCTGACTTTTGTTCCAGCATATTCCAGAGACAAAACATTCTTTTATGACTCTCCTAGTCTATGCACTTTTTAAAACAGAATAAAAAGTCTTGGCAGCAATCCAGTCACCAGAATGATATTCATTCCAGGAATATTCTAAAGACCACTGCTTGCTGTTCATCCTCCTGGTATTTGTCAGTTGCTTGTTCTTTTCACAATTGAGACGTCCTTCCTTTATTTTTTTTTTATTTAGAAATTATATGTGGTTTTGATTTCCTCTCGTAAGAAGAAATAGTCTAATGAGAAAAGTTATTTATTTACCTGTATTTATCCACAAGCCACCAGAGACGTTTAAACCTTCACAAAGTAAGGAGGCTGTAAAGCCAGAGTCTGATAATATATTTCAATCTTTATCCCTTATGAAATACTCAAATGAGCTACCATTACTGGCATTTCTATAGAGAGAAACTTAATATTGTGGAGAGCTCCAGAAATGGTGAAGGACCACATTTTTCTGTTGTTATTCAAGTCCAAGTAAGTAGTTGCTTACCTATCCTGCCTATGCTTGGAGGTGTAACACCAAGTATTAGGGCAGCTGCAGCATAAGGCACCCTGAATTATCTCAGAAACAACTTCAAAGGTAGAGTGTGCACTAGTGAATAGTGGCTATATTTAGCAGGACTTGAAGAATCTATGTGGCAAAAGCACTCAGTCTGCTTTGAAGATACTATGATTTACAAAAATAAACCCATAGAGTCACTTTGAGTGATTAAATTAATGATATTTGAATAAAAATGCTTGGAAAAATAGAATTTGGTTCTTAACAAAATCATCACTCCTTGAAGTTGGTTCAGTTATTGATTTCTGGATTGTGGCATTTGCAATAACTCAGATATGTTGAGATGTTTTTAAGCAGCCTTTTCATTTTCATACAGAGAGTGCAGAGCTGCTTGTTCAGCAGAACAAGAGAGAATGAATTCTGCATCTAAATATACAAATAAAAAACTAGGCTTTAATTTTTTCCATCAAAACTGCTGTTTCAGTCCCTCTCCTTTTACCAGAAAAGGTATTTTGACTTATAATTTCATAAAGACAAAAACATCTTGATGATCATCAGTGCTTGGAACACCTTCCTATAAGAATGAAACCTTAATATTGTCGTGTAAACTGGCAGGGATCAAATACTAGCAACACTTTGCTAAAGGAACCAATCCAGGGTGGCAGCTTGTAAACTTGTTGGTTATTTTAGGGCAGAAAGGGTCAATATGACCATCTATGCCTGCTTTGTGGGTCATGGAAATGTAGCCATTCCTTTTGGATGAAAGCCCAAAGACCATGTCTGTCTGACATTTCAGTGCTCTCATTCCCTTCAAGTGATTTTTCGTCTCATAAAAAATAATAGCTTTTTGCTTCAGGAGAGCTGCATCAGCTTAAAATTATGTCCAGTCCAAAGACAACTCTGATTTTGTAATCAATGCATCCAAATGGGGAAAAAATGGAAATACAGTGACTAATTCTGACCTTTGAACAGTATATGTAGAAAAAGGATAATAGATTTTTCTCTTAAATTTTAGGCTTCAAATCTTCAAGAGGATTTTCTTTCATTTTAGCTCACTAAGAAGACAGAGTACAGATAGTGGATGAAGACTGGGAAATTTTGTGGCACAGTTTATGGAGGAGGATCTGACTAGATGCACAAATGATCCCTCCTGGCCTTCAGACTGCTAAATTACTTCATGCATGTTAACCAGAGTTTACAGTAAATCCATGCAGTGGAAATTACCAACCTAATGAAACAGGCTGGAACACTTTGCTGTATTGCTCTTTATTTTTCCACATGTGAACAAAATGTCATCTCCAACTATGCAACAAGATAGAACATTACAAATCATCTTACCTATGCTCTTCCAAGACAACTTTGAAGAAAGAAGGCAGATATTCCTATAACAGCTGCTGCCTTTGTAATAATTAAGGGTTAAGGTATGTGATTGGGGTGTTACTGGCGTAAAACTGATGGGTTCCCATTCCAACTCCCGCCTATTGCTCACTGGCAAGCTAAAACAAATAACACTGCATGCTAAATATAAGTGGCTAGATCCTACTGTGGATCCATCTGCAAACATACCACGTGCCAGTTGCTCTAGGTAGGGTATCTTGGCATAGACATCTGTTTACAGGGAAAGCCTTTTCTTTTTTTTTTTCTGCCCTAATTGTTTCCATGTATTTCAGACTTGGGTTTCTCCCATTTCATGGACATGAGAGCAATTAGCCAAGAACTTACAAGCTCAGCAGAGTTAGGGGAGTAGTTTATAAACAAATCAAGGTTGCTCACAAGGCATGTTTTCTCAGATCCGGTGAAATGGTAAATACAGCCATCTCCCAATTAGTCTGACCAGCAAGGGGGAGATGGGATAAACCTGGATAAAGAAAACACAAATACCCCAAAACACATGGAAATGAATCAATAAGATTGAATGATAAAAGCATAAAATGCAAAGAGTTTATGATGCTTTTGGCTTACATTCCTGGGTGCTAACGAGCTCCTGAGCTGGGAAGTCTGCACAGGATGCTGCTCTATACCTTAGCCCAAGTCTACCACATGTGGTATAAACATTTCCCTGGCTGCTCAGCCCTAAGAAATCCCATTCCTTGGTGGATAAGCTGTGTTCATGCACAGGGCTGTGAGCAGGAGCAGTGCTGCTCCTGAGTCATGTCTGGCTTGGCCTCTGTACCAGCATCAGCAGGACCCCCTGAGGCTGTGGGGCAGAGTGGGTCCAACCCCTCTGCTGACACCACATCCCTTGCCTGCTGCACAGGCACCCTGCCCATGCTGGGCACAGCTCACCCCAGGCAAGGCTTTCCTGGGATGTGACTGGAGGAGATATTCTTCTGTCTGCCCTCTGTATTCTTCTTGCTCTCCCATACTTCATTAATTAAATATCTTCTGCCTGTTGTTCCAGTATCATTGACTTGCCAATACTTAAACTGACATTTTCATACAGTTCTCCAAATGCACTGTATCAGAATTCAGCGTGGCTTAAGCCAATGGGATTTTCTGAGCTCTGAGAAAAATGTGGTCCAAAGTGTCTTACAAAAAGTGAACTTGTAAAGAGTAACACACCCAACCATTCTGTGCTATGTGATATCTTAAAAGCTGCTGAGCCATGGCCATGCAGTGTGCTAGTAAATGGAAGCATCCTCAATACTAAAACCATAGTTTGTGTGCATGTATGTAGTGAAAAAAAAAAAAAAAAAGAAAAGAAAATAAGGAGTTGCTGCTGTATAGATTAATTAATCTGCAGCACTTCCTTTCAAAATAAGGATTTATTAGTACTGCAGATTTGGAACATGTAAATATTGTTACTTATTCCTGAACACTTATATATACACTCCAAGTTACTACGCATTTTGTTTCCCTGGTGCAATATGTGTTCTCATCTACCCAGAACTGTATAAGATTGATGCACTTAAGTATATTTCATTTTTTAGAGTGGACCCTAAAGAGTTAAAGCCATCTGTTTTGAATGGGCAATGATATGTCAAGGTATTTTTTCAAACCCCAAGGTCTTATCTTGGATGAGATTTCCTCTTTCTGCTGCTAATGGATACCAGTTGGCCGAGTGATGCTGGGAGCAAGAGTGGAGGTTTATGTGTAAGTATAGCACACAGCTGTAAACAACCTGGATCTTCATGGTTCCCAGGCCATTATGGTTTAGTGGGCATGGTGGTATTTGGTCAAGGGTTGGACTTGATGATTTGGAGGTCTTTTCCCACCTGGTTACACCGCAGGGCTCCCGTCCAGCACCCTCATGTGAGAAGCAGCAGAGGTCGTGCAGGTAGCTCCACTGGGCTCCCAGGAAGGGCATCTTGTGAGAAAGGCTTGGAGAATTAGTCCTTGAATATGCAACAGGAAAATGCCCATGTTTACCTGCTCCCTTGGTAAAGTGAAGTTTTCTGCACTGATGCTGAAAGTTTTCAGAATCAAGCCTTTGTTGGTTCTGTCACTGCCAGACCTGGGGAGGATGGGGCTGATGCACATCCACTTTGTAAATGTCTGTGGAGTTGTTTTCTTAAGAAGAGCCAGGTACACATATAATAGTCATCTCCTTAGCACCCAGCCTCTCCAGCACTCTAACCCTATACTTTAGTCACTACTGACAGGTAGAGGGCAAATTTGCATAATGAACTGTTTAAATATTCAGTTTTATCAAGGCTTCAAGGCACTATTTGTCCTCCGCATCTTCAATAGCTAGTGACCCTATCTAAATCAACATCATTTGTCAAATCAAATTAGGCTTGTTGTTAATTTCAGACAGTGATGTTCATCTTTTTGATGCTTTCAAACAACTCTGAGGTAAATCCCTGTGACATAATGCTGCTTAGATATGCTAAATGAGTCACTTGTTCAATGCTGCAATTGTCAGAAAAATATGAAACTTAGCTCTAAGGTAAATATTGTTGGGTCACTTGAAATGTATGCAAATTTGACATTTCTCTGCTGATTAGCATATCTACACATCAAAGTTTTCTATATATCACATCAGATATTTTTGATTCAGGAGAGTTAAGGTCAGTGGCACTTGGCATACTCTTTACTTTGCATCAGACAAGATGAGAAATGAAAATCTTCTCAGGGAAACTTTCCAGCTCAAACCTTATTTTGCTGAAATAAGAACATTGCAGAGGAGCAGGGGAAAATAGCACAGGTTCCTGGTTCTCAGTTTATAACTAATAAAGGAACATAAAGAGATTATTCACTTAAACTAATGAATTCCAAAGGGGAAAAAAAAAAGGAATCGATCAGAAATTTGGGCACAGAGACAGTAAAAAGATTCTCTTAATCACTGCAGTGAATTTGCCTATATAAAGTATACATCTGCGTATGTACGTGTTTGATTTTGAAATTAGTCTTTTTCAGTGAAAAGATGAGGAGGTATGGCCTGTTCTTTAAAAATTGTGTTTTGATTTGTGTCCAAGACGCATCAGTGGGAGTTTTGCACTGTCCTCCCACAAATCTACCTGCTCCTGATGGAGTGCTGCAGCTCCTAAGTTCATTAGCTCCGTGATTGCTTACATAGATCCTAATATAACTGGTCACAAGAGTTAATTGTTCACTCATTTTTGCACATCAGGCCTTTGGAGATCATCAATAAGTTGTCAGCAGATTCAGGTCACCAAAACTGTCTGTGAAAATCCATTGTGTTCCATGAGAGATGGGTCTTGGTTTGAGCTGGGCTGCCATGTACCTCATCACAGGGTAATTGCTGTAACCCCTTTGGAGTCCTGATATCCAGAAGGATCTGTGTCCGTGGGGGTAAGGAAGCACCCAGAATGCAGGCACTAAAAAATTCCCCAGCATCTCCCCGGAGAACAAACCCAGTGCACAAGCACAGGCATTTTCTGCGTTGCTGCACTGGAGTAACTTGGTCGTGGAGATGCTTTTTTATTCTTTCCAAAAAGAGAGAAACTGTCTCAACTGCAGCATCCAGTGAATGCCAGCGAAATTTTGTTTTAAAAATAAAACAAACATTTTTCAAATTATTGGAGCAGAAAGATGTGTCAGACACCACTAACATATGTTTATTTTTCTTTTTCTCTCCTGGAACTGAAGCATGGCCAAACTCTGTTTCCTTCTCCTTTACATTATGTATGTATAGACAGATATAAATTTTATACTTATTTTTCATGGTGATTCTACATGCTAAATTCTAAAAATGAATTAGATGATAGACCTATTAGAATGGACTTACTAGACTCCAGAAAATAAGACACAGAAATGCCGGCTGATCCATTATTCCTTCAGGGCATATAGCACCACTCAACCACATTAGTAGTTGATGTTTGATGATAAATCAATAATAGCTTTTATCTTCTAAGTAAAAGATATTTTATTCTCTTCCGTCTTTTCCGTGATGGCGAGATAAAACCAGGAGCTGCACTCACATTCTTAAGGCAAGATTTTAAAACTATTTTGGTGTAAGATTCGCATTTGCAAGCTGCCCATGCTTCCCATATTGGCAATGATTTTGACAAATGTAAAAAAGTCACTAATATTTTGACACTTTCACTGCCCAACTATGATACCAGCTGGCTGTGAATTCAGTTATTCATTGTTCTGCTGTATTTTAAAGACTGGTCCAGAGCCAATGTACTGGACCAGCTCCATTCATTCATTTTCAAGATTGAAGTTTCAGCTAACTGTAGTGGCCATTTTTCAAATAGATCTGGAAACCTCTTCCAATTTAACAGGATCATACAGAACAGAAAAAGTCAAGTGTGCATGTAGATTTAAAGCTCTTCCCTTCAAGGGAAGGAATATATACATTTCAGCATGAATCAACCTAGTCCTCACAGGATTTCTGACTGCTCTCAAATTTTATTTTTTTTTTTAAGGCATGTCCAGTGCTTTCTTCACAGTAAAGCAAGCAAAAACCTAAAATCTTGATGATGGTTAAATGCATTTAAAATAAAATTGAACTAAAGCATAGCTGCTCTGAATCCTTAAAATGAGAAATCACCACACTGGTCTCATGCTGCCCGAGACTTACAGCAACTCAATTGCTAATTTTGAAGAGACTAAAAAGAAACTTACACATTTTTGGCTTCAGATGGGCAAATACAACTTTAAAATAGACAGGGATGGAGCTCTTGGAAGTCCTTAGTGCACTTGCAGTGCAGACCAGAAGTACAGGACCAATCCGTAAGTCCAATCTTTTCCGATCTGAGCATCGTGGGGAGCAGATACACGTCTAAGTGAGCTGATCCTTTTGAAGTGCCCTTCTTTAACAGACATAGTAAAAATGTGCTCACTTCCTAAGTCTTCTTTATTGTGCCTGCTAACGTTTTACACTATATTCCAAAGTCAGTAACAATATTCATCCCTCTGGCTTGTAACGCACTGATTAAAAAACAGATTGCCAGCAGTCATCTGCTATTGTCTGGCTTCCTAAATTCTGTTTCTGGTTTAATTTACTTGATTGTTCCATGCACTATTCATGAGTTCTATAATATTCCAAACTTTAATTTCAACAGATTAATTCTTACTAATTATTCAACATATGAACCTGCACATGAGAATTGTACTGTATGCACCATCCTGAGGCACAGAATGCAATGTCGAATCGTTTTCTGATTTCAAGTGGAAAACAAACTAATTATGTGGAAATATGATAATATATTGTGCTGCAGGGACCAGCCCTTTGTCTGTTTAGAAATGTTTACTTATGATCGGCTCCCTGTGTTATTTCTTCCAGGAGGAGCTGCCCTTTCTTAATGCATAAACATTATTGACTGGTCCATGATTCTTTACTTCAAGAAAGCTGATTTACATAATTTTATATTACTTCCGTCTGGTGGAAGCAAACAAGACATCCCAGGAAAGTAATAATTGAGCTAGCTGTAGCAATCTTCTGGAAAGATAAGACACGGAAGTCCTTGGAAATGAAGGATCACTTATTTCTCTTTTATTTCTCCTACTTTTTTTTTTCTAAGCTGTCATGCAGCTTTACCTCTGCGCTGTTTGATTTGATGCATATCAGCATCCAGCACTTCATCACAGCATGGGGTCCAAATCAACTATCAAAAACCTGAAGTAGAACACACTTTCTCCAGTCTTCTGTCAACCTACCCCAGCCAAAGCTAATTGGGTGATGCTGGTAATAGGAAATATTGGGATACTGGATCATTCATTGTTTGGGAGAAGCACTGTGAAGCCCTGCTGTGGTCATTGGAGCTGTCAGCCTGGTCTGTGGTGTCTAAGCCTTACCAAGCTTAAAAACTGTGGCAACACACCAAAACCTTTCTGTAATTCTGCTCAGCTGAAAATGAAATTATTTAGTCAAATGTAGAGGGTGGGAGGGAGGGGAAATAAGACCCCCCTCAAAAAAGCAATACTTTTTTGCTTCCCATGACATATGAAATGAGATATGTGCTAGAAATTGAAAGGTTGAAATATGTTTTCAGGAATTAATCAGCAGAGAAAACTATAAAAATAAAATAGAGGAATGGAGTTTCTCAAGGGACCCTACTCAGTAAAGGCATTAAGGAACAAGACTCTGCGAAAACAAACACCAGCAATGATAGGGAAAGATAAAATCTGGACCCTAGAATGACATTTTAATAGACCTTGGGTGATACAACATGGCTTAGCATATACCATAATACTTAATTCCCTCTAGAAATCCAGCTCTTAAACAATGGTGAGGTTATCTGGCTTTCCATCCTTCCATCTTCCCAATAATTTTAAGTTTATGAGCTTTAAAATTTCTGTCATATTTCCCTATTATTCTCATTTATTTTTTTACTTTATTAATGGCAAAACAGTTGCAGATCATCTGCTTTCTGCTCATTTATATTTTTGCTATTATTTCTGCTGTGTCTTGCCTAAGACCTCAAAAAGAATCAGAGCTATGTCTCACTAAGGTTAATAAAACCCCTGTTAACAAGTTGTCATTCTAGGATCAAGATTTTGGATCCTAAAAGACATTATTTTTGTAATGTTTCTTTAGAAGATCCAATAAAAAATTACAATTGTATCTTAAGTGTAAAAACTGAGTCAATGCTGTGACAGGAAGTTATCTTGCTCCTTTCTGAAGGAATGTATTTTCTTCGTGCTGCTGTTGCCCTTGAGTGCTGGGTAACAACAGGTCCTTACACTCTGCATTTACCTGTCCCACCCCTGCTGCACAGTTCTGGTTGAGATGAGGGATGGAAAAGAGAACAGATCTTGGGGTGAATCCCTCCATTTGATCCAACCACTGATGTTCCAAAGAGTTTTCCTGCCAAAAAAAAAGAAGAAAAAAAAAAAAAAAGAAAAAAGTGGAGTAATCTATCTTTCACAGTAAAAAGGTCCCCAGAGGGATGAGGACAGCTCAGGGAAAATATACACATTCAATGAGTAAGGTCATAGGGGAATTTTTAATATTTTACTTCAGATCCCGCATGCTGGTTTGATACAGATCTAAAAAGTACTGTCTTAAAAGACTCTGATATGAATTTCCTGGTATCAGCTAAAGATGGTTTTGTTCACACTTAATTAAGTGATCAGGGAATGGGGAGAAAGATGGGAGATGTGATGGTTTTTGAATATCCAATGTGATTTAATTTGAAAATTAGCTTGCTCCTTTGCTCAGAAATTGGGGCTGTGGGAAACTTCCTTGGTAAATGGCTGTAAAGCATCTCTTACTGGCATTTAAATACTTGAACTGTAAATGTCATTGTAAACCACTAGGCTGTGTTTTCTCTGTGCCACAGCATCTTAGAAACACACTGCAAGGAAGGAGGGGAGAAAGGAGGATGATTCCCTAATTCCAGGGTGTGCTATGGATCCTGCTACAGCCTGCAGCTGCACCTCTGGCTCTGGGCTGTGATCTTGTCTGATCTCCAGCTCAGCTGTGTCAGAACAGGGAGAGATGGCAGAGAGATGATCCTAAAAAACCCCAGCCTGTTTCCAGAAGTGAGAGGTGGCTGCAGGCAGTTGGCTGGGGTTGGGTGGGACCCCCCTGGCCAGGGAAGAGACCTTCCTGCCCTGTCTGGCTCCACACCTGCACCCAAACCAGTGATGCCTGCTGCCAATCTGTGGTGTGGCGGATGCCAACCATGCAGAGCTTTTTCTCTTCCTTCCTATATGCCTGCCTCTTCATGAAAGGATAATTTCTCCCAGGTAGTCTTCAGCAAATTTACCTTCAATCTCCTTGGCTTGTGCTTTACTCCTTTCACTGTATCACCTCATCTCTGTCAGCAGGATGAGTCTTGAAGGACATTTTCTATAAAGGGCAGGTTCCTACTGTGATTTGTCATGACCAGCCTCTAGAAACCCCAAGGAAGCCAAGAAATGATACAGCCTCAGCCATCTGAATAGCCACAACTTGCAGCCATGCAGTTCCCAGTGCCCACAACACCTCCCTTTACACAGAATTTATGGATATTGGTTAGCCTGGCTGCTCTATCAGAAATTGCCATAAATAGAGTGCTGAGCATGCTCAGATTTACCATATACATTTTTTGCAGTGGGTTATCTGGTGCCACCCATGCTGTATTTTACTGGAAAGAAACATGCCATGGTTAATAACTTAAATTATCTGTGCTGAGAGACTTTTGCTGAGGGAGTGGCTGATCCAAAGCCTGTTGAAATAAATGCAAAGAATAGCCTTGTCTCCAGTGGTCTTTGGATCAAGCCCAGATTCATGTTCCTAATATTCTGTCTCTTTTCATAATTTTGTGAGAATGGCTTTTTCTTTTGTGCAACAAGCCATAGTGGAGGGGAGTGGGGAAGAAAGGAAGGCAAAAAGAACCACAGAAACTGTGCTAAAGGAATTTAAAATGAAAACTGCATTAAAAATTTAGTATGTGAGCAGAAACAGACTACTTTGCTGTGGAAGGGTGAAAGGAAGCAAAAATTATTATTTTAATATGTACCAGGCAAGGACAAGCACAAATGTGACCACGTCTGAGAACAGCAGAGAGCCGCAGCCTTGGCTTACATTGAAAAGTTCTGGCAAATATCTCAGTTTAAAAGAAGGTGTGAGAAGGGAAGAGCCAGATCTGGCACACCAGCCCCTTCATGTTTGTGTGAAGCTGTACCACACTTAGCTTTCGAGACTTTTTGCCTGATTTGAATGCATATGTTTGATAAAAGGAAATGACATATTTATGTTTACTCCTTACGTTACTCAGTCTCCAAAGGGTTCAGGGAGTTGGTACAAAGGGTTCTGTGAGCTTCTCACCGAAGTGACCTGATAATTGAGGGTTGCACTAATTAAGATATGCAAATCTAAGAGCACCTGGAGCTCATGAGATGTGCAGGTATCTCTGAGATCACTAGTGGGGAAGGATGATTTTCTCACATGAGCACAGTGAGTTTGGGTTGGCTCCACTGCAGGGACTTGTGGCCATGCAGAGATACCAATGAGATCTGCTGTGTTTCACCTGGCCATGTTAGTCCACCTGCAAGCATCACCTTGAGAAGTGAGACAGCAAAGAGCAGTGTTTCTGTATGTTTTGTCTTTTTCTAATGAGCTCCACTTGAATTGTCTGATTTTGAAAAATATTTTCATGGAGAAAAGCCATCTTCTAGGGGCTTCTAGGGGCTAAGACAAAATCTGGTTGTACCTTTCAGGATTCTCAATATTAGATTAGTTTCTTTATGAAACTGGTTGTGCCTGCCAACAGTATCTGTATGGAGACTTCTGGAAAGAGCATGAGTGTGGAGCCTCTTACAGAAAAGAGTTCTTCTCTGGGTGATTTTTCCTCCTGAAAGCCGCTGTGCAGTCAAGAAGGAGATCCCTGAAAGTGGGAAGATGCAGACACACAAGTCTAGGCCATCCACATTAAACACCCAAGAGGGGGAAACAAACCCCCTCATTTTCCTGCAGGAGTAGACATGAGTAAGAGATGTCAGTGCAGCTATGACATCTGTTTACATGGGGATTTTATGCACCTGTTCACTAGGCAATAACAAATGCTTACCATGGTGGTAGCTGTATCACACGGTACATATGCTGCTTCTGACATACATAACACCTCTTTAAGGAAACACATGGCCCCATATGTCATGAGAACTTGTTTACATTCTACAATACAGTAATGGAAAATATGTTTCATAATAAATGTTTTCATCATTTTTGTGTTTAAGGAAAGAATGGGAGTTTTACGCCCTAGCTGTCAAGCTGAGTGTCCTCCCTCATTGTTCTCTTTGAGAGATGTGTGGCTGTGGAGAAAACTTCCTACAAGCTTTCCAGGTTTAGAGAAGTTGGGATCTCAACTGGTCAGTTTTAATGGCTGATGCTCATGAAAAAGGTAAAACTGGGAAAAAAAAGTAAGATTGGGACATATATTTGGGTGTAAACTGGTGTATTTATTTATTTGGTTTGCTATCAAGCAACCAATTTCTGGTCACTTTGACAAGAGCAGATGTCATATATTTACTGTGTAGAGCTCTTGGGATACTGAAGCCACCTCAGGAAGATTTTCCTCATCTTTATCCACATCATATTTGCAGCTCTATCTTTTAGTTCAGCCTCCTCAGAACCAGGAAAAGGAATCATACTCCTTCACATCCATTAAATGTTTGAAGATTGTCTAGTTCAACCTTCTCAGAAATTAATAACTTTTTGCTTTGATATGGTTTGGTTGAGATGATTCAGTTTTATGCTTTTCCCTTCTAGTAGTTCTTCTGTTCTCATTGATCGGTGTTTCCAGTTCATACATAGGAGTCTTTGTCCTTGCTTCACTCCTCACTGCCGAGGTAGGATTTTGTCCTACAATTAAACTAACAGGACAGTAAGAACTCAATCACCTTTTCCTGTGGAAAACAGGTCCAAGGGTTCATAATTTTCATTAAGCTGATTTCTTTCCTTGATATGTACCCAAACTGTCACTTTCTGGTATTTATTTTTTTGGAGTTAGCTAGCAAGAGTGAAAAGCAGACTCTAACTTGTTAGGTATTTACAGACAAACTGGAGTGTGAATGGTAGAGATAAGTGGACAAAATCTTTTATTATTTTGGTGTAAAGAATGATACATTGATATATTGTTCCAATACATCTTTTCTCTGTTTAGTCCTCCTGCAAAGCAGTATTCACACTATTTCAGCAGTTCACTTGATAGTAAAGAATGGATGAATAGATCATTTATTCCAAAATATAATAGCCTAAGCTTGTCTCTTCGTGCACAGATTGAATTTTGTTTAACAACAAAGACTTCTCATGAGTTTCTTAGCAGGTCCAACCCAAGTACTTTTTATTACCTTTTATCACTCCATCTATCACATATGCATATTAAAAGTAAAACAGCATTTTATATTCTTTAGTTTAAACTAGCTGCCAGATAACTTGTTTAGAGCCCCTAACTGCAGTTTTGTGAGACATGAAAAATCTGCCTTGCTTTTTTTTTCTCTTTTTATTCTTTTTTTTTTTTTTTTTTCCATTAGTTTAGTTTTTATGCAGTGCAATATTCGTTCCTTTCTCCTGGACTCTTTTCCAGACTGGAAAGTCCTTGTCTGTTTTGGCCGAGCTTGGACAAGTGACGTAACTCTCTGTGATCTGACAAACTGGGATCACAGAGCACTTCAAAACCTTCTGAAATGTGTCAATGCTAAAACGATAATAAAACCATAAAAATAGATTGAACTGCACTTTTACTGACATTTTCTGACTTCTCCATTCTCAGTGTTACTTTCTGAGTTCCTTGGAGCCTGTTCAATATGTGAGGGCACAAAGGTACTCTTGCCCATATGTATTTGAGGACAAAGATACTTATTTTGAGAGTGTCATTGCAAAAAAAGTTAAAACAAAACACCTCCCAAACTGTCTGGTCCCTGCAGTTTGCTTAATGGAGAGAAATATGATATATTATTTAATATCTCAAGAAGCCTAGGGCCAGAATTTATCAAAGCAAATAAGTCTCTTTGATTTCAAGGATGCTTAAAGTTAACTGTGTGCTTCATTGCCTTGTGGAATTGGGGCCATGTATTTGGTGGTAATGCACAACCTATTAAAAAATGACCTGGCAAAAGCATGGGATTACAAGGTTTTAACAGTGCTTAGTTTCATTTATAAATAATTCTACTTTCTTATAAACATGTAAAAATATATAAACATTAACACATAAAAACTTAAGGAGTTTTGGCCATAGGATGAATTTGCATCGGATAAAATAATTCTGTTTCTCTCCTTATTGAAGCTTGGTTTTGATCCCACAGATATATATATAAAATATACATCTGTGTATATTTATATGTAAGATATATCAATGTAGGTTATTCCTGCAGTTAAGTCAAGACTCCTTTTGAATTTATAATAGTACATGTAATAGAGGGGATAGCAAATCTTGTTTGACTTAGAATTCTTGGTAGTTATTTCTTTCTTTTAAGTATTTTCCCCCTATTTCTCCATTTTATTCATTGCAACCACAGAAACAGAAGAATTTTGAAAATGTTTGGGACTCATTTAAATGTTGCATCTCAATCCATCTTTTTTTTTAGTGTCCTTTAGAAAAGGATGTTTTCAACTCTGTTAGGGTACACAAGGACCTTTTAAAATAGTGATTGTAATCTTGCTTTCAGAGTTTTGTACATTAAATATGCCACTGAAATTTGCAGTGAAATCTTACCTATGACTTTCTCCTATAAACTTTATTGAACTGGGTTATTGCTCATGTACTTAGGTGTCTCGTTTACAGCAGAGTGCTGACAAGCTTTATGAACGGGAGAACAACATCATTTACAAAAAAAATAACTTCAAATCCCTAAGGAAGAACAGCTTACAGGCAGCATACAATGTTCCATCACCCTGAAGCCAACCTTTTCTTGGAGTTATTTTCAAGACCAGGAACAATATGATAACAACCTACAGAAACTTGGCACGGTAATTAAATAATAATTTTTCTTCCAATGTCCAATCAAGCCATAAGGTGAAAAATCACAAAGATGAGACAAATTTTATTTTGCCTTCATATGCACTGAGCGGTTTCTGAGAAATATCATTTCCTCACTACAGGGAACCAGGGCTCACTAATAGCAGAGCCAAGCAAAATTTCTGAAAATTGTTATTGTAATGTTTATATAATGAGATCATATTTTTTTCCCTTATGAAGTACAGGTGCAAAATCTAAACACTTTGCTCCCAGAAGTGCAACTTTCCAGCCATTTCTTTCTTAAGTGGTCCTTGCAAATGTAACCAGCCAACTATTAACAGGCTATTGACAACCTTGGGAAATCTCTTTGTTTTTTTCTTTTTTGCCCCTTGCAACCCTACCAATGCAGAAACCCAAACCTATCACTCCAGATCTTTCTGCTCTTTCATTTCATTTCCTTTCTCTTTCTCTTTTTCTTTTTTAATTCCTATTTATTTTTCGAGGACCAATCAACCTGCAGAAGAGCATCTGCTGGACCCTGTGTGGAGAAGCAGACATGTGGAAGCCTTGCAAATGTAAAAGCCAGGAGTGGGTCGGGCCCCAGATGGTGAGTGTTTGCTCTTAACAAGGAGTCTTTCTCCTCCAAAAGAAGGGAGGTAGCACCCTCTAGCACTGAGCCTTTGCTACCACTCCAATGACAGGCACTGCCAAACATAAATCAGAGTGATAACAGCCTCTACTGGGGATTCAGACCCACATTTTCCTGCATGGAAGATAAAATCTTTTCTGGTTCTTAATTCAATCACATACCCAACTGGCAATCTTGCATATCAAAATGGGAATCCTGGGAGGCTGCTGGAATATGCAGATCAACAGAAGCTAATTAGCATTTACTTGCAGCCATCCTTAACTGATTGGCAGCACAGCTGTGGGGACCAAGCAGAACATGCTGAGTTGCATATTTGTATGGCCACCTGCCATTTGGTGGGATCCAAAATAGTGTAAACTACCACTTCACAATAACTCAGTGACCTTAGTTTTGGAGTAATATTGAACAGACATATTTGGCTAAGTGTATAATTAGTGCTTATTTCACCTGACACGCAGTTCAACAATAGGCTGTGCAGCAGTACCTTCCTAATTCGACATGTTGATGTCTTAATTGAGATTGACAACTTGTTAGAGAGGTACTGCATTTCCAACGCAGGCTGAGATCTACCCATCATCACCAACCTCCCTGAGCATATGAAACAATGTGCTTTTATGCCTTAAAACATATTCCAGCTATTCAGATCTGAACAATCAAACATGAGGGGAGTTCACTGAGGAAAGCAAGGGGTCCAGTTCTCACAGGGGGTCTATGTGAGTAATCTTATTGCTTTGCTCATGATATGTAGTGGAGTGGGGTATGACCCAGAAAATAAAAATGTCAGGAAGCATAACCAAAAAAATAAAGGGAGAAAGCATGTTTGGGCAGAAGGAATGTCAGCATTGGAGGCCAGCTCATACAATGATGGTGAAGTGAACATGAATGAAAGCTGTACCAAACATTTACTGTAAAACATCGAGAAGAGAGTGGTGCCTCCCAAGGTTAAGCAAGCAAACATCTGTAGCCTGATTGCCTCATCATCCTAATCTGGAAATCTGGGTTACCTGAATGTTGGGATGCCTCTGCTTCCTGGCAAAAACATCTGAAACAGATCAAATTTGTGTATCCATTGCAAACTAAATATAAATCACCTCTGTCAACTGGCATGTTTTCTCAGGGTGCCTGGACTGGCTTGTAGCAACAAGAAATTTGATTCTGTTTCAGACTGTAGGCCAGAAAAATGAAAATAAATAAATAAATTTTTATATTATATGTATCTGATAAGTGATAAGAAAAGTATATCTAGGATTGCTTATACAGTGAAATGTAATGCAATATATAGGCAGTCCTATAATAGTGGAAGATGTAGAAATATAATGACAGGTCAGAATGGAGTTCTTGGTTGTGTGTTTCCCAAAGGGGACCATAGCCTGTGGAAAAGTAAGTCCCTTCAATCAAAACTATGTCCTCATTATTCCTGTGCCACATATGGACAGCAGCAAGGCCTGGAGCTCATCTGCTGCTCTTTACCTGAGGAAGTGCCAGAAAAAGTCCTGCTATGCCATTCTTGGTGTCCTGGGGATAAGTATATTCAGAGATACTCTGGAGGCACACAGCCACAAGGCATTGCATGTTATTAAAGCCCACACACTTAAGCACATTCCTGATAATGCAAGGGAAGAAGTGGCCAAGTTCAGAACCCTCCTTTCTGTACACCATGAACCACGTGAGCTATGGATGGACAGAGCCCACGAGGCCAGCAAGTCCAGGTGAGCTGCCTCTGCAGAAGTCACTCCAATTATTGCCTGATGCTTGTTCTTTGCCACATTCTTCATCTCTGAATGTTACAGCAGCTCTGTTCTTGAGCCCTGATGTGAAGGCTTTGCTCACATAGTCCCAGAATTGCCTTGGTTCTCTTTCTGTAGCTACACTGAATCAAACCATCTGCTTCATTCAGCTACTGAAAGAGAAAATCTCAACTTGACTGCTAAAAAATCCTGCCAGATAAGAAAATACTTCTGAGCTAAGGCTTTGAAGGCAATTTCTCTCTATTCTAATGAATTTTCCAATATGTAGTAAATACTGCAAGGTGTTGTAGATGTAGCCTCTGGGCCCAAAGACAACTGAAGGTAACAGAAATTCTCCTGTTGTCTTGGACGTGCTTTAATCACTGACAATTATCCTGAAATTTTGCAGTTCTTTTTCTGGACATAAACAGGGACCCCCTCAAGTTAGGGAGGTCATATTTGTCAAGGATCTCGCTCCTGCCCAGACAGATATGGATTTCTCAGAAAGTTACTTGGACACTGTTTTGTGAGGATCTGAGCAGGATTTGTAGCTGGTAGAACTTAGAGTGTAAGAGGCATTGGAGTTTCAGCTGATGGGCATCTTGACAGCCCATTGAGCAGATTGCTGCAGCTCTGGGCTCTGTGCATGCATGGAAAGCCAGGAGCATTGGCTCCCGAGTACTGAGACTCCCATTCATCTGGGACTTCCAAGTTCCTGTCTCTGTATTATGCAACCAAGTGGAATTTTAATTGGCGACTTATCCAAATTGCCTGATAATTTTTCAAACCTTCTAGATTTCCTTCTTTTCCTTCCAAAGCAGAATGAAAACAAACTCCAAAATATTAAAATAATTCCCCTGCCAGAATTCCTTATCTTCATCCAAGTCTGCTTCTAAATTTGTGTCACAATAGGGTTTGGGACTGAGCTGTGTCATATTGCATCATGCTGTGGGAATTACAGCCTGACATTGTTCATGCTCATCACAGGGCTTTTTATGCATAAAGATGATTATAGCTCATCTCCAGGTGTTGCTGGGGAATGCACTGACCACGTGCTGTGTACCCCAGCCAGTGCTGTGCATTTCTTCTCTCACATTTTCACCAGAGCATGGCACTTGAACCATGACTGCTCCATCACCTTTCCAATTAAATTGGCTCTCACTTAGGGAACTCAAAGAGCTAAAGAAGCCTGAATATAACAAACTGGACCCTACAGGAGATAGGCTGGGGAACACTTTCTGCCATCCCTGAAGTTGGAAGTTGTTGAAGTTTCTTTAATGCTGGCATTAAAGCAAATTATATGCATCTTGCTTCCTGTTAGTGAAGAAAACCACTCTACCTCTTTAGGAGCACACTCTGGAATTTCACTTAGTGGAAATGTCCATCTCTCACATCCAGGTGAGATTCCATAAGCAGCAGGGCAGTTCATCCATCAGGCAGGCTTTGGGACAGCTTTTCATTAGGATTTGTCCTGATCTGTGGTGATGATTTAATAGTTAATTGGAGCACTCCAGATTGAAGCCTGTGCTGCAAGCAGCAGTGGGATGCAGTCCTCACTGAAGACTTTTGCTTCTTTTCCTCTATGCAAAATAGCAAAAAAGACTAATCTTAAAACTGCTCTTAATGAGTATAACCAAAATATTAACAGTAGTAAACAAGAATACATTTGCTCATAACTTGTCATATCAGTGTAATAAATTAAGCCAGAAACACATTAACATTTGACAGCTTAAACAATGCAGGAAAAAATACAAACCTCACAGGGACTATGTGAAGCATGTTGGCAGTTTAACAGACATTTTGAGATGTAGATACATATATCAACCTTTCTGAATTTAGTCTTGATAACTCCTTTTCCTCTGTGTGCCAAAACACTGCCGTGTGAAGACTAATGAGTTCCAGATTTGTTTATCTTTGGTGGCTAAGGCAGATTCATGAGCCCCCTGAACCTATTTTACAGCAGCCCTGTGATACCAGTGTGCAACACCAGAGGCAGAAACGTCTCTTTTATGCTGATGGATATATAAGATCTTTTAAGAAAGATGTGCTTGGCCATCTGACACAAGAGATCATGTCAGATGTGTTCTGGATGATCTATATGAGTCAATTGTCCTGCCTGTTATCTTTCAAATGTGTTTTATGTTTATGTTCAGAGGTGTAATAACAAATGCTCGGAATAAATCTTGCATATGAAATAGGGATTATTATGTCTTACAGCAAGGCTTTGTGTCCTACGCTCACCAGATTTTTGTATGGGTGATTGTGTTTCCCAAACTTCTTTATGTTTATATTGTGAGAGCTCTCAAATAAATATCAATGATGAGGAAGACCTTAGGCCACCTAAGTGATACTTCTTCCTTTTGCTTTTCCCCTATTTGTGTTCTACTGACTTGTTTGGCTCTTCACTATTTTGGGGTTTTATTAGTCAGGAATTTTTGGAGTTTCAATAATTGTCATGACATGTGGCCATAACTGGTGAAAGGAGGGGTTGGGTTAATAATTGAACTCGACAATCTGAGAGGTCTTTTCCAACCTTAATGTTTCCATGATATGTATCTTTATTGAAATTAGCATACAACATTTTGAGTAGCCTTTTGAGAATGGAGAGCAAAGCATTTGCCTGCTGGAAGCCCAAGCTGGTGATTTCTTTGTGGAGGACTAATCTTTGCTCAGTTCTGAAGAGAGAGGATGGTTTTGACCTATTGCCCCCTCAAACCCATGGCTGGATTTTATCTTTGGGCAGGACAAAGGTGGTGCAAAGGCACCTGCAACAACTTGAAGCAAAGAACGTCCCTGGAGGACACTGGTCACTGTGATGGATCTGCCCCTCCTGCCAGGGGTCTGGCCAAGGGACAGCCAAGGCACATGCCCAGGGATAGCTGTGAGTATCACACAGCAAGTTAAAACAACTCTGATGAACACTTCACTTTCTGCCTCCAGATTTCTTATTCATTATTAGCAGTGTAGCAGAGGATCTAATGTACCCTTACCATAGTTACGGTCCAAAAATAACGTTTTTTCCTCGAATTTGAATGTGGTGTACATGTTTAAGTAACTTTACTGTTGATTTTTTTCCTGTTTTAACAGATGTATTTTGACTAACTACTTCTGCAGAGCAATTCCTTCTTTAGCAGAGACTGCTCTGTGTCCTCCTCTTTCTTGTAAGTAATGTTTTTTCAGTATTTTTAACTGGTGGGGCCAGGTCATATGTATTAAATAAGCAGCAAGAAAAGTCAATAATGAATCCTCCATCCCCTCAATTCTGATTTGAAAATGATAAAATCCAACCACAGCAGACTTTCTCTGCAAGTATGATGGTACATAGCTGTGTCCCATGGAGGTGCAGTGCATGCAGATGCTTGTACTGTGGGATTTTGGAAGCAAGAGTGAAGAAAGGTTTGTTCGGAAAACTGCCTTTTGTATACGGAATATTTTTGGGGTTATTTGTAAGAGAGGCTTACTTGCTATTTGAATATTTAATAAGTGATACAATGCCTGGACTCTGCTTTTCTGGGAACTGGCCTTAAGCTCTTTTCAATAGCAATACTAAACCAAGGTCAGAATTTATTGCAGAGTAAAACGAGGTAACAAATGCTTTTGGGGTTTCACTGTCCATGGAACTCTGTGATGTTTACAGTGTGCAGCAAAATCCTGTGACAGCCCAACAGAGCCTGGAGCCCCCCCGTGCTGTGCAAGGGATGAACACACGGTGAGAGACAGTTCCTGGCCTCGAATATTTGCAATCTAAATAGATGTGGCAGGTGAGAAGGGGATAACGAGATATTTTGTCATAAATGGACATCTGATTTGGTGAGAGGGGGAACCCATTCAGCCGTGGGCAAGAATTTTGCCCACTCCAGGTGGTTGCTGAGCCTCCTCTCCCAGGTCATGCTGCTCTCTCCAGCTCTATTTCATGCCTGTAAAAGCAACCATTTAAGTTTGATTTTCTGAACAGAAGAAAAATATAAAAAGAAAAAAAAAATCCATCCCACATAAGAACAGTAGTCCATTTCTGTACCACAAGACATGACTGATCTGGCTCCAGTAAAAGCCAGACCTCCTCATAACATACCTTATAACCTGTTAATTATGATTTCCTTCTCTAACATTTGGATCACACTACTAAATATTTTTAAATATCTATATATGTGTTTTTTAAGCTGCTGGGTTTGGGTTACACCTTTTCCATATGCCCAACCCACACAATCCCATCAACGCTTTCACACACCAGTCAAACACTCTATATTTGTGTGAAACTCACTGAAGGAAAAAAATTCCTATTACTACTACTACTAATACAAATTCATTTCTCACAACTATTAGTGTTTTCCTGAATGCTGCTGAATGAATTCCCTGCAATTGAATGTCTAACTTTTTATTGTGTTGATTCAGTGAAGATTTTTGATTTATATTCATAATTACTCCATTCCTATCACCACACAACTTATTTTTTTTATTTTTTTGTGCTTGACAAAGCTCCCTCTACAAAACTTAATCACTTTCTCTTTCAGCAATCCCCGAATACATTTTTACATTCTGTTGTTACTGGGAAGGATGTTCTGAAAGTTGATATACATTGCAACAGCAGGTGTTAAGGCAGGCAAGTAGGGAACAAAAGCTCTTAGAGCATGAAAGAGTCTAATAATAGACAATTTGTTCACCTGGCACTGACTGCTTAAGCATTTGAGATGAGCTCATTGTTATTTGGCCATGAGCTTTCTTGGTCGTAGGGATGAAAATATGGAAAATCCAGGTTGTGGAAACAAAGGTCTGCTAATATTAGAATGGCACTAAATGGGGCATGATAGAGCTGGGGAGGTCGCAGGGTGAGCTGTGGGGTTGAAAGCAGTGAAACACTTCCATAACTAGGAAAGCAACCAATAAAGTCACAGTTGTGTCTGTTCTTGCAATAAAATGACATGTGTAAGTGTTTTCAATAACTCTACAACTGGCCAGGCTGTTCAGAGCAGCCTTGCACTCCGAAATGCAGTTCCAGCTTTTTCCAGGCTTGTAGGAAAGGTGGCTGTTAATTAGGGAAGCTCCCCACGGCCAGCAGAGATAGACAATCTGGTCAGAACAGAATCACCAATCCATAAAAACAATTCCCAGCAGCGATCCTGCCGGAGCCGTGGGGCCGTCCTGGGAGCACCACCACGCCCCACCGGAGTCCCAAGCACAAGGAATGCAGGGTGTGTGTCCAGACCCAGAGCAGTGGGTGTGAGGAAGAGGATGCTGATTCCTGGGGGCACATTGAATGCCTCCCTGCAGGTTGTTGGTGTAGGGAGCATTTGGGAAGCTTTCTCTTCAAAGAGGGGAGTGCACCCACTCTGGGGGAGCCTGGAGGAGATCAGAGATGACTCTGTGCTTGGCTGTGGTTCCTGCCTGCTTCCCAGAAGATAAAGGGGAATCTGTGCTACAATTAAAGGGCAGCACTGTAGCTGAGTGTCCCTAAAGCACCTTTCTTTGGCATATACCCTGTCCCTAGAAAGAGAGCCATGCATGCTCCCCCAGAACAGACAGCAAAATAAGCATCCTTTACCCAGAGGTGCATTTTCACGTTCTTCTTTTCATGTTCTTTTCACATGCTTCTAAACTTTAGGAAATTGTGTTAATTATAGCATACCATTAATTGTTGGTTTTGCTTTTGGACAGAACAAAATCCCTCCGATTTTTACATTTTTTTTTATTTCCACGGGAAATGCCACAGGACCCTGTTCCTATTTACCCCTCTAAGCCATGCAGACAGTTGTTTGCTTGGATCCCAAGGAGATTAAAGGATGAGGAGACTCTAAATGCCATTGGATTTCTTTCCTTAGGCAGGCTTTGGAGATGAATCCTGCGTCAGCAGCCACAACTGGTGAGCTCCCTCTTGGCTTCAGTTCTACTAAAACTTCACTTTATCTCCATGAAGTCAGGTTGACCTTCTAGTTTGGTTGTTAATCAAAACTCTCAATTCCTCAATATTATGGGTTCAGTTTCCAGGAAAGACTAATCTTACAATCTTCACAATCACTGTAGGTCAATGAGCCCCCACCACCATGCAGTGCATTGGGCTCATTTTCCAAACCATCACAGTTAGGGCACATTTTGGGCCAAAAGCCACCTTCCTAATAAGCTTAAACTGTATTGGATTGACAGTTGTGTTGCTGTCAAGCAGGGCTTATTTCACACCAGTGGTATTCATCAGGTATTGCAAACATTTGTGGCCAAATTAAGCTCATGCAACAAGAGGTCAAAATAATCTTACACCACCCCCCAAAAAAAATCATAATTAGAATACTTGGATACTGATGACGCTAACAAATGTTTCACAAGTAGGCAATGGTTTTAAAAAAAATATAAGTGCTTAATACCTCATACTTTGAAAAATGAATATGCTGGAGAAGTTTGTCAACATTCAGCAATCATTTCATGCATTCCTTGACCAGAGCAGTTGTGCAGGCACAGCTTTAGTGCCAGTGTGCAGCTCTGCTTGCCCCATCCATGTATCATTGAAAAGTCGAGGACCAAGGAGTTATTTACTTCACATCAGTTGTTTTTGTTCTCCATTTTATTTTTCCTTTGGAAATGTCAGCTGGAATTTGGCATGTAAGGGTTTAGGTATCTGAAGGGAGGCCACAGCACTGAGCACATATCAGATTGCTTTTCCTTGCTAAACTCCCCCCTTTACATTCCACCCTGACAAAGTTTTGTTGCAGTTACTCAGTACATAGATAACTAAGTGCTTTAAATACTAATTAAAATATATGATGTTTAACTGTTGGCCTATGCCATTCGTTTATGATGGAAGACAGCAGGGAAGGATCATCTATTACAATTATCAGCAGAGTGTTTCTTCTCATCTCTTCTTATCCAAGCAATAAGTATGTCCAGGCACTGACTTGGTTCTTGTAAACAGCCCTTATTCCAACAGAATTTCTTCCTCCACCTTTCCATTGTCTTAACTTTCAATTCACCCTGAATCTACCTTAAAACAATACATTCCAAGTTCCCTCTTTTTTTGATACTTGAAACTTTCCATTGGAATTGTTTCAGGCCAGCAAGCTTGCTGCCCTGGTCTCAGTATGCAGAAGCGTGTTCCCATTAATCAAAGGAAAAGCTGAGTAAAGTGGTACAATCCACATTCTCATTTCAGAAAATTAAAAGGCAGTATCATTATTAAAAGGCAGTTCTGCTAAATGTTTTCTGATGGAGGGAGAATTGGGACACACTACGCTGTCCAATGACTTTGCCAAAGATATGACACCAAGAGACACAATAAATGAATGTATAAATAGTAATTGTTCTGAAAGGGGTAGTCATAAATCACAGAGTGAGTTGCAGGAGGTTTCTTTCTTGGTGATACTTGAAATGTGATCTATGTTGAATTAAAAGAAAATCAGATTTTCTCTTTTGGTTGTGTTGAAATGATATAGAAACCTGAAACCCAATTTCCCTGAAGCAGAATCCTATGCAAAATATGAAGCTCTGCAGTAAATATTAGACCAAGGTTTGCAAAAGGAGGGGTTTGTTGAAGAGTACAAACTAGCAATTTGTTGGAGTAAGAGGTTATTAATCATACAACACTTAGGGTTAGCAAAACTCTGGCCTTGAATCAGCAACGCACTACAACAAATTGAATCACTCCAGTAAGAACAAATAAGTTGCTCTCTGAAGTTCTGCAATGGATCTCAAAAGACCTTTTCTCTTGCAAAACAGCCTCAGTTGTAATGAAAAATGATCCTTTTATTTGTTGTGATCATCTATCAGCAGAATTTGACCCATCTCATGCTGTCTGTAGATATTTTCCCAGGGTCCATCCACTGTGCTTGTGTGGAGAGATTACCTGCAGATCACCACTTCCCTTTCTTCCCTGAACAGCATTAGTGTTAATATGTGCACAGTCTGGGAAGCAGAACTGCTGTAAACTTGGGACCTGAAGAGTTTGCAGGACAGCTGAATGATGGACCTTATCAAAAGGTCTTTCTTCCTAACAGCTGGAGTCGTGCAGATGTGCCCCTGCAGAACTGATCCAACTCTGGTTTAATTACCAGACCAGATACAGGATTCATAGGGCCCTTTGAAGCCTGGGTCCAGAAATCCTCTAGCCACCTCCCTATCCCCTTCCAGGGGCCTCTCCACGACCAAGTTTCTGCTGTGCCTATAGCTGTGGTGTGTAGGTTGGCATCACTAGCTGCAATTCCCTGTAATAACACTGGAAAGTAGGCCCTTGATAAGATTTTGGAACAGGGACTGGCTCAATTACGCAGCTATGTGACCTTATTTCATTTGCTTTGGTTTCACAGTCTGCCTCTTGTCCTGCTGCTTGTTTGTCACACTCCCTTGTGCTCTGGTTTAGATCAAATGAGCTCCCTTTCTGTTTGTATAGCTTAGGACAAAGGGACAGCCCAGGAAAACAGCCTGGGGCATTTTAAAACACAAATTTGCTTGGGGAAGGACACTTTTGGAAAGGCAGGGTGAGAAAAGAGAACCTTGTCAATAGGATAAGGGGTGATGGTTTTAACCTAAAAGAGGCTTGATGTAGATTAGGTATAAGGAAGATTTTTTTTTACAATGAGGGTGGTGAGGCACTGGAACTGGTTTTCCAGAGAAACTGTGGCTGCCACATCCCTGAAAGTTGGTCAGGTTGGATGCAGCTTGGAGCAACCTGGTCCAGTGGAAGACGTCCCTCCCCATGGCAGGGGATCAGACTAGATTAACTCAAAACATCCCTTCCAACCCAAACTATTCTCTGATTCTATGAGAGAGTTGGCAGTCAGGAAGGCACCAGGGTAAAAATGGATGTGACCAGGACTTGATGCACCTCACAAGCCCTTTCATCAGGTTGCAAAGAGAATTCCAAATGTTGCTGAGCAGGATGTTGGACATCAACTCCTGGCCCAAAGAGAGGCTCTTCCAAGACTACTGCATTTTCGGTATCCCCATAAATTTGTAGTCGTCAAATGACAGTATCTTTGCTTGTTTTAAAATATTATCCTATAAGAGCAGTGTGTCTCTTTTGCTGGGTACCTGACCCCCAATTATACGATGCAGGCACTCGAGATGCTCAGGCAGCCCTGACATTCATATTCTATGGATGCACTTTCTGTTTCATAACTCATTGTCATCAGACACAGCGACTTCCTCAGCAGCAGCCAAAAAGCTAACCTGACTCCCAGGGTGGCTGGTGCCAGGCAGAGATTTCTGGAGCTCAGTGGCAGGAGTAGAAACCATGGGTAATTTAGGAGTTAGCTGAGGGTGTTTCTTTAGTATAGCCTGCAGGTCAGACATTGCCTGCTAGTAAATAAGTAATAAATAACCACTAACAGTGTCAGCTTCCTCCTATTTATTCCCTTATTCTGTATTCTGAGTCTCTTTGTTCCACAGGACAAATGACCTGGTTGGAAAGGCACAAGCCCCGGCCAGGTGTCCCTGCTGACTCCTGCTTCCTGTGCAGGTCTGTGGAACTGGTGCCTGGGGCTGTCCCAGTACCTGCGGGACTGCAGGTAAATCACTGCTGCCATCAGGGAACTCCCAGCCAGCCTTGCTGCGGCTCGTCTCGTGCAGATCTGTGTGGCTGACCTGGTCCCCAGCCAGGGATCATTCTCCAGCTGGGAATTTGGCTTCCTAGCAGCAGTCTGCTCTTTTTTATGAGAGAAGTAGTCAGGTACGTTTGCCGCCTTCTTCATTTTTTCTCCTGTATTTCGTTTGGTTTATCCACCTTGCTAAATCTGGTTAAAAGGTAACTGTCAGAAGATTGATGCAATAGATTTCATGCTGTATCCAAAGCAAGCGAAGGTTTTTTTGCACATTATTCATCCAGCTCCTGGAGTTTGGACAGATAGTTTGTATTAATAAAATATACACTAATATGAAAACATTTTTCAAGCCAAATCTATTAATTACTTTTTCCATTATCTGCCTGGCTCTACACATGAATAAATAAAAAGAAGCAGAGAAGACAGAGACATGACAAGATCTGTTATGTAAATCACTCTGTACATCCCGAACTATCTTCTGGGGCAGTGCTAACTAATTTATGACAGGTCACCCAATAGTTATTAATAAGTTATTAAATTGACATAAAATAAATCCAGTAATACTTCTTGAATTAACAATACCTGACTCACAACTTGAACCAGCCTGTTTGGCAAAAGGGGCCAAAAATCATTGCCAGTTTCAAGCTCTATGTTCAGAAAATTGCATTTTTCCCTGCATGTGGGTAGATGTTGAACCCCTCCTTAGTAGCTGAGAAAGTTCCATCATTGCATCACTTCACTGCACAGCCCATTTCCTCACCTGAAGGGATGGAGGAGCCCTCCACTTGTGTATCCCACAAGGTATTGCAGATCCCAGTTTGCTCTGGGACATTTTCCAGCTTCAGGATTTGACTAACTGCTTGAGCCTGATTTTGGGTACACTGAGTTTTCCAGAGGCATGAGCAGAGATCTGAAAATCTCCCTATCATGGGTCCTTGCTAAAGACGTATGTAATTATTGAAATTAAGCTGACAGAGGGCAGGGTTAGCTAAAAGACAGGAAGAAGTTCTTGCATGTGAGAGTGGTGAAGCCCTGGCACAGGTTGCCTGGAGAAGCTGTGGATGACCCATCCCAGGAAAAATTCCAAGCCAGGTTGGGCGGGGCTTGGAGCAACCTGGGATAGTGGAAGGTGTCTCTGTCCACGGCAGGGGGTTGGAGCAAGAGGAGTTTGGTCCCTTCCCATCCAAATCATTCCATAGTTCTGTGAAAATGCATTTCCCCTTTGCCAGTGAAGAACAGCTCCATAGATGTGTGCCTTCAATGTACCTTAAATCCACATTATTTCTCTCCATGTCCTCTGCAGCCTTCATGTTTCCCCTCATTATGTTAATGGTGTCCATGTGCTGTGGACTCCGCTTGCCTCCGCCTGAATTTTGCATTGAGCTTTCAATTAGAGGGATTCAAACTGATTATTCTGGCAGCACTTCCCCCTCCAGAAATCCAACTCTTATTGCACATCAATTTTTAAAAAGGTGTTACTGATACTCAAGGAGTTGTCAGGAATCCACTCTGCTGTGCCTAAGGGCAGGGGAAAAAACTCACCTGGAATTAGGATAGAACTGCTTCCCACAACCATCGAGTCACCTATCTGTGGGATGGCAGGGGATGGCACACTCCTGCTGGAAGATCTGTCTTCACATCCCCTAACCTGAAAACTGGGAATTTGATGAGAGAGATAAAGGTAGCATAAGACTCAATTCAAGCACAGGGAATATTTGGTGACAATTTTTTTTTTTTTAATGCATGAATATTGGGTGGGTTCTCACAGCCCCAGCTATGATTCATTTGAAATTTGTTAGCCCTCATGTCTTTCATTAGTCAAGGACATTTTCTTCATTTTCCACCCATTTTTCTTCCTTTTGTCACCTTAGCTTTGCTGCCTTCAAGGAAACAATGCATTGCAGAGAGGCTGCCTTGCCCTTAGAAAGTGTCCAGGATTATTTAGCTCTGGACCTCTTCATCTCCTGATGATGCAGCCTGAAACTCAGACCCTACCTATCAGTAATCCAACCTATTTTTCCTAAGCAGAGTTAACTCTTTATTTGTCAAGGGAATTACGTCTTATCTGCTTCAGTATCAGTCACACAGAAATTTCCTCCTCTGAGCCCCAGCCTGCTGTCTCAGTGGTGCAGGAAAGACATGCTCTTAATTCAGCCCTGCTTTCTCCTCAAAGGAATTACAGGATCCCGGAATGGTTTGGGTTGGAAGGGACCTTAGAGATCATTTTTTCCAACCCCCTGCCATGGGCAGAGACACCTCCCACAAGACCAGGTTATTGAAAGCCCTGTCCAACCTGGCTAAATTCAGCTTAGCTGAGTTCAGCTAAGCTTTCTAACCACAGCTGCCTAAAAATGTTGTGAGCCTTTTGTTTCACTATACATCATTTTGATTAATGCCATTGTTATTCCAAGCTGTAACTGTACAGGTTTGTATTGGGTTTTGGTGTGGTTGAGCTATTAGTGCTACTGATACAGCAATATTGTAAATGCTGGTGTTATTGATAGAAATGCAGTTGCTTTGAGTTGATGTTTTTGCAGATCAAACATCATCTGACAAGAATACTCTCAGGAAGTGAAGTGTTACTGGTTTTGACACTCAGGGAAGTATTTGTATACAAGATTTTGAATTCTCCATTTCAAACATACCTAGGAAATAATTAGGTAAATTTAAACCAGCTTACAGATGGCTAAAGAGGTGCTGAAGTTGCAGGATGGTATGGGCTTGTGTCTGTATCCTTGTGACCCTCCAGCTTCCCTGAAACCACCCTCCTCCTCCTCACCTTGAACGAGCTGCAAGTGCTGCATCACAGTGTGGTGATGCAGGGCTGGGCTCACTCCAGTTAAAAGACCCTGACTGTGGAAGAAGAGAGCTGCCAAGAGCACATTTTGCAGATGCCTGCTGGCTCTGGAGCCTGTCCCCAGCCCCACTGGTGTGAAAGCCCAAACACTACCGACCCTTCCGACATGATGTAAAAAACCATCTGTGTGCAACAGCTTTGGAGGAGGCCTGATGGCATGGGATTGGGAGCTGGGTGGAAGGGGCTTGATTCTGCCACTTGATTTATTAGCTGGTCATATTAATTTGCTTTGTTGTGAAGGAGGATCATTATGTTGCCAGGGGTTTATTCCAATTGGACAGTGAATCTAGCTAACTGCCAGGGCAGCTACAGTCTGGGAATAACCTTTCATGAAAACAAAACAAAAACTTAATCTCAATGTACAAAACAACACGAAACACCTTGAAAAGGAAGCCTCATCAGCTATTGAGTGGGGAGGAATGGGAAAGGAATTTGGGGCAGGCTGGGGTCGTGGACCCAGCAGCACAACCTGGAGCAGAGCTTTGGCTGTCAAAGCACAGACAGGATTTGTCTCAGGGCTGTGTCCAGAGAGGATGCTCATCTCTTCCTCTGCTTCCCAAAAGAGGAGTTCAGTAATTCCTGGGCAGGGAGGGGAGTGAAGCAAAGGCAGGAGGAGCTGGAGGGATGGGATGGGGTCACTACTCAGGTCCTGCTGCCCGGCTAGCACCAGCCCAAGCCCTGTGTAACCCAGGACTGGGATGCCAGGATCCCAGATTTTGTCGTCAGCTCTTTCAATCCCACATCTGCCTGGCCTTGTTTAGCATCTCCTCTTCATCCACCTGCTCTCCCCAGATGAGCAGTGTGGGGTGGGGAGAACTGATGGCCAGGACAAGAAGGCTTTGCATTACCTGGTGCATCACCCACCTGGGGACCTGCTCGTTCCCTCATTTGAATCCCACAGTGGCAGGACTTAAAGTTCTGTTTATTTTTACTGTTATTCTCACAGGTTATAGGCAGTGCCTGTTTTCCTTCCCTCGTTGCTAATGCAATCATTAAAGTTTTGAAGGCTGCTGGGCACATTGGAGGGATATGTCCTCGGTCTCTTAGGAAGAGGTAACTTTCCTCCAGCTTTTTAGCAACGATGCCATAAATTATTACCCCGACATAGAATTTAATTGCACAGTTAAATACATCATTTACAAGGCTTTTAGCATGCCCTGCTAAATTCTCCACTTTTTCATCTAATCTCTGTAGGCCCTCGTTACATTTGCAGAGACCTGTATAGGCTTCATTCCTGTTAAACGTGTCGGTAAATCACAGCAGGAAAAAACCCTGACACATTTCCCAAGGAATTTTCTCTGCAGCCTGAGCTCCCAACCCTGCGGCTTCCTGTTCAATAGGTCAGCCCAGACCCCATTTGTCATTGCTCCTTAATTACTGTGGAACTTCTAATCCAGGCCACAAATTCCTCCCTGCTCATACTTCTTTTTACTTCAGAATGCGTATCTAATAGCAACCAAGGACTTTTCCTATTTTCTCACTTGGAATCTGTTTTGGGAGCTTGGAATTGCTATCTAACTGAATCAGTAACATCTGTGACTTCGGGGCAGCTTGAGTGGGAATAGTTAGAGGGTTAGACAGATTTCCTGCATTTTAGGGCTCCTTTCCTCTGAAGAGGCTGCTTTGGGACAATTCAATTGCGTTTAATGCTGCTTCTTCCCTTTTTCTTCCCTTTTTTTTTGTTGTTGTTAACCCCATCTCGCCCTCCTCTTTCTTCCTCTCCCCCATCCCTCCAAGTTGTTTAGGTTTTTCAGAAGTAAAAATTATATTAAGGAACCACGCCAGCATTTTGAAAAGTTTCAGTTTCAAACACATGAAAAGGAAAAGTCAGAAGGGATTCCTAGAACTGTACTGCAGCTTGCAGGTATGGCTTTGATTTTCCTTTTGGCAGGCTTTCGCCATTCCCTCTTTCATTGCCCTTCCAAGAAACGCTGCTGGGTGCCTGAAGACCTGTATGCTTCTCACACTTGGCAGGAGCAGATAACAGGAATGCTTCAGTTTGGGCTTTGAAAGATTAAAAGCAACATTTACTCCTTACAGTACTTTCAAACTTCTTCAAGTTAATTTAAAATACATTTTTGAGAATGTTTAACTACTAATACTGGATTTTAAAAAATTTTTTTTTAAAGTCTGCACACATCATACCTGTTATTTAAACCAAATAAGAGGCGGATTAAAGTCAGTGCAATTCTTTAAAGTGCATTAACTACTTTGAGCAGTCCTTGGAAGGGGTACCCTGTGCCTCTGTGACTGGTCTCTTTATGATATCTTTGTAAAAGTTCTGGCAAGGAATGACCACGCTTTGTGAGCACATTTTCATTTCTCAGAAACTTTTTGCTTCTGGTAACCAACCTCATTGCTAGTCAAGTACACAACACAAGTGTCCCTTCCCTGCTTGGTGGAGCAGCTGATAAATTATTCATACAACTAATGAGAATTTTGAATTTACAGGCAAACAGTGATGGCATTTTTAAAGGCTTGCATCATTTCGGCAACATTTTCTCCACACCTGAATGCTTCAGGCACTCAGGTGTTTTAATCACCAAGGAAGAGCTTTGCCCCTTTCTCCTCCTGCAAGTGCTTTGCTGCAGACAGGAATCCTGTGGCTATTTTGTCTGTTTGTCTGCATGAGGATTTTCTGTGCTAATAAACGTGAGGGGAAAGGGGAATCTGAGAGGGCTGAATTAATTACCAGAAGGGATCACATAACTTGCCTTATATTAATTTTGAAATGACAAGACACAGGTGCACTTTAAGTGATGTTTCAGTGGATGTTAGCATTTAAGGTCCCTTCATCCTTTTTTTTTTTCCTTCCTATGGATCTTACTTTAGCTGGAGCATATCAGAAGAAAAATATATCAGAGTAAGGAATCTCCTGCTGAAGCAAAGAGTTCCATGATGTGAAAGGGCTGATTATGTTTATATTACGTGTTCTCCTGTGAAAGAACCAAGCCCCCCAGCTAGTAGGGGAAGAAAGGTCACTGAAACTTAAGAAACAACTGACTCAGTGTCCTAATTCTGAAGGAAATGAGCCCTTTGGAGATGAGAGGAGCTTTCTGATCTACTTCAGGGCAAGGCATGCAACTATGAAAATAAGCTTTTCCTGTTATGTTGAAGAATAAAGCAGCAAATCAGAAAGACTGGGGATTGGAAGTAAAAAAAATATTTACACTGATTTTGTTTTTACCTTTAAATGCTCCACATGTGATTGGCAAAGCTGTATCATTCTCCCAGATTATCATCCATGGCATCCTTAAGAATTTGAGAAAGAAAGATTAACAACAAATCAAATCTTTTTCTCATGTGGCAGCCAGACTTCCATGGCTGGGCTGGAAAGAGCCTTCCCATCGCTGGCCAGTCTGGTGCCATTGGGTCCTGAGATTCTCACATCTCCTTCTGCACCCACCGCACACAAACATTTGAATGTGGAGGAGGTGGTAGAAGGACCAGTGTCTGAAAAGCCCTGCACAGTGGTTTTGGCATGAGTGTATTGCACTTGAGATGTGGAGCTGAGCCTGTATTTGAGCCCAAACTCACCTTCAGTCCACACTTTGTGGAGCTGGGCTTGCAGGAGCTTTTGTTGAATGTGAGAATTAGAAACTTGCATCACTGCTGGTCCCTGTCCAAGGGAATGTCCTGGATGGGATGGCCTAGGACACTTCTTCTGTCCTGCTTGCCCTGACAGGTATGTCTCATGAGCACAAAATCCTTCCCATATGTGTCACCACAAGGGACAGTGTGACCTGTGGGCAGCGGGATGCTTGCAGATCCATGCTGATTTCTACTGCTGAAGTACAGATGGCAAATCGAATTTGGCTCTAAACAGCTAAAACTGGTCCTAAACTTAGCTTTTTCCCTTCCTTGGCGTCATAATGGACACAGTCTTTGTGGTCATAGATAAGGACAAGGAGTGTATAGCCAGTCCTTATCACAGGGTGTGTTGATGAAGGCACCGATTGCTCTTGGGGTCTGCCAAGGGTTTAGAAAAGTACTGAGAAATCAAAATCCTCATTTAAACTGCAGCAGCATTGTGATGTATGAGCTCTCTAAATCTTAACAGATTCTTGGTCACCTAAACAGATAGACTTGAGAGCTTTGGTGCATATGCCAGTCACCCAGTCACTCTTGGGCAAGGGTTTTGCTCTGAGAGAAATGGAATGGAGCAACTACAGCTACTCCTACCATAGCTGTACACACAGCACACATTGACTGCAACTCTTACAGCAAAAGTGACCATTTTGGGAAAGCAAATCACCCTGGAAGTTGATCAGAAATGCAACAGAGGATTGTTTTTAATGGCTTTTGGGGGAATATTAAGATTTATTCCTGTAAAGACTTACTCAGCATGTTGCACAAACTCCTCTTAGCGCACTAATAAGTCAATGTGTTACTGAATACTTTGCCATTATAATTACAGCCACATGTTGTCCTCTTTTACAAATAGGTCTGGCTTAATTGCATCATTTTTCAGCAGGATTTATGTGGTCCTGCTTAATCTAAAATTAGTACATGCACAAATGAAGTGCAAACTATTTTCCATCACTGAACTGTGAAATGTTCTCCAGAATAGAGATACACCAATATGTTCCTAAAAAGACACAATAAACAGGCAAATTTTGATTTGTGTGTGTGAGTCTGCACCTATACAATTTTGTTAAAAGTAAGGAAAAATACACTAAACTATACCTTAACTACAAAATTTTTAAAAAGTCAGCTAAATGGTCTAAATCAAGTAGTCTTTTTTGATTATCACTGGTAAAACAAGGGATGAGGAAATCATAAATCTATCTTGATATTGCTAGCTCTCAGCATTTATTAAATACAGTAAGAGCTAATGTGTTTTATATCTAACATCAATCTATCAAACGTAAATATATCACATTTATAAGATGCTCTATAGGCCAAGACTGTGTTGGCCTAAATTCTAAGTTACTTTCACTAATATTCCATATTGCCTACGTAGCTCTGAGGGCCTAAGGATATGTATAGGGCATAGTAGGGATAAGAGTTTGGAGTACCTGAACCTAGGCCAGATAAAACAATTGCCATCCCTACATACTGATTGGAAGTTTGGAGCATGCATGATTTCCAAGAGTGTTAGAACTTAGACACTAAAATATAAATTCATGACCAAATCCCAGCTAGGTGCAAAAGTCTAATGCTGTAAGCAGATTAAATCCTCTTTCAGTTTGTATCTCACAGGGAAAAGTTACTTTGACTTCAGCAGAGTGGAGATCTTGCCATCCAGAATGTAGATTTACTTACTGCTGTGAGGAAGTCTGCTGAATTTTAGTGGGTAAATCAGAAAGCCAAGAGAGATTCTGAAATGGCTTGAGGACTAATGTAGAAGTGCTAAGCTTTGTTCTTCCTTTAAACCTGGCAGCTTCTCTCTCAATTTCTTGATAGATAAGTGCAGTTTTTGAGAGCTAGTCAGTTTTATATGAAACATGGTTTGGGTAGAAAGTAAGAGAAAGGCTCTATTACTAAAAATACTTGAACATTAAAAATAGACCTTGGTTTAAATTTTATGTTCCTGATTTTTACTCCTTTAGAGTATTTTTCCTTGTAGGTCTCAATGGGCCAAAATTCCAAAGACTTACTTAAAGCAGGGCACCTAAAGACCTGTACAACGTGCTTTCAGCCATGAGAAATGCTCATGGCTGTGGGTAGGAATGGGTTAACACACTTCCAAACAGTAGCTTGCAGGTCACTGCCATTTCTCTCTGCCTCATCGTGTCACCACAGTAATTCACACTCTGAAACCTTAAGGCTATAGCTGCAAACGTGCTGCAAACAGAAGCTTCAGCTGAGCTGTCTCTGAAACAAGGCTGATCCTGAATGAGCAGAGTGATCCTTGGTGCTCCCTGCCATCCATGAGACACCTGTCAGGTTCTGTGTTTGGCTTAAAGTGAGGATTCTGGTGTGCATTATCACAAAGATAAGATATCTGATAAACTACTAGTGGATGGCTGGATTCATAATTCCTGGCAGCCCTTTAATCTGGATCCTTGGAGATAACAACAGAGATGTGCCCAAAAGAGGGCCCCGGTCTCTCCAGTAGTTCATGACTGTACCAGTGTTTGGACCAGGACACCAACCCTGACATTCCCCCTGCTGCCTCCTGCACATTCACAACTTCTCCTTTTCCTAAGAATGTTTATTTTGTAAATTAAAGGCAAATGCTCAGGGTGAGGGATTTGCCACCCTTTGTAAATCAGGAGTTGAGCATTCGCCTGGTACTTCTCACGTAGACTTTTCCAAAAGTACTTTCATGAAAGCATTTAAGCACCAATAGCTTCACTTGATGAGAGCAAAGTGTGAGGCAGGAGTAGGATGCAGGTGTTACAATCACACTGGGAAAAATCAATAATGAAAAAGGAGACACTGAGGAATTTTAGAGGCCAACTTTCCTACGGAGATGTGACATCCTCCATGGATGTGGCACCACTCTCTGTGAAGCAGGCTTGACATAAAGCCCTTTCTGATGCAAAGGAGATTTGAACCACTTTGGCCTCTTGTGCAGGACACACGAGTCCCGCAGGAAACTGTCCTTGGAGCACAGAGCTGTGTCTTCCAAAATAATAGTCCACTAAAGAAAAGCAAGGGAAGCAGAGTGCTCTGCCATCTGCTATGTAAGTAAAGAATTTACAAAGTTCTGTGATTTTTGGTTACTGCCACAACCAAATAAGCATTTTTGGTGCTGAGTGTATGGTTTTAAACACCTTCAGGTAAACAGCTTCTGCCTGCTCTGATGCTATTGTGGAGAATTTCTCTGGAGTGTGTTCCTCAGCCTGTCTGAGTGCCAGGGGAGCCATCTCCATCTGCTGAACACTCCCCAGGTGAACTGCTGACCCACACCCATCCAAAACCTGCAACACCCGCGAGCTGCTCAGCCCTGGCCACCGGGCCACCGAGTGACACCAACCAAGATGTGCCCACGACAGCTTGGAGGAAACTGGGTCGCTTTTTTATAGACTTCAAAATGAAATAGGAATCAAAACTCCTTCTGATAGCGGTAAAGCTGGAAGCAATTCCAAGGCTTTCTTGAGCAGAAAGGCTGCTCTTGACTGTTACTCCCAGAAACGAGCACTGAAGCGTTAGCCTGTCATCCGCTGAACACTTCAACCACACTAAAGGGAGCACCTGGACTCAGAAGATCGAAGCTCTGCTCAGTTTTCTCAAGTTGGATATTCTGGTATTTCTGGTGCATCTTGCATATGTAGAAGCAGCAAAATTTGTCTTGGGGAACAGAGGCATCAGCACGGAGAGGGGACAGATGGTGTACGTTACGGAGACCACACTACGGCTCCATCTTCCCAGGGAGAGCGGGTCCTGCAAGGTAGGAAAAGTGGTTTTAAATGAGACAGTGACACTGAAAGTTGGGAAATTAATGGCTCGGGTAGGGGATTGTTCTGATGCTGAGAGGGAAGAGGTGGTCTGAGGACAGCACCTTGAGCAGGGAAAATTGGTATGGGGGGAGCTGCTGTCAGAGGAGCTGGTGCAGAGATCATCACCTGCTTTGAAGGCTTAATAAGTCACTTTAAACAAAAGTGCACTGTTGGTTTAGGTGAGTTCCATGTTTTTCACAGGGAAAGTTTTTCCCCAACCCACCCTGCTAGAGATGTCATTCCCTGAACTGAGAGTTCATAAACCTTTCAGAAAACTTCTGTTTGGTTTTCAGGCTTTATTATTGTACATCAAGATGGTTTTATTTGCCATGTTTTTGTTCCTTGTCTAATTGCTCTTGCAATTAGAAAAGATAATAGATTAAATGATAGCTACAGTTTTCAGTTTATTGTGTTTCAGAAGATTTCCATTTACATTTTTCCTTAAAATTTTGCAATTAAGTTTTTTAAAAAACCCCATAATCCAGGGGCATGTTTCTTTACCACCAACTCCTGCAGGCTGTCTGTAGGATGTCTGGTCCAAGGATGAGCTTGAAAAGGATACTTATATGCTCCTGGAATATAAATTAATGCCTAACTTCTCCAAGTCAAATTCACTATATCCTTTTTTTATCTTTTCAGAACAAGGGAAGATATCAGTTAAATTGTCACAAATAAGCCCCAAACTGTTGTGAAAGAGCATCTGATTTCCTAAATTAATCTGAAAGGTATGTTTTCAGATTTCAGAACCCTCTCCTTAACCTCAGTTCCACAAATAGCTTTTTGCTGAGATGAAGTGTAGACAAACACACAATAGAACTTTCTAACCAGAACTGCTGAGGGGTGTGTGCTATATCCTCTCATAGCAACCATAGGCCCCAGCACAGTTTTGGAGGCTGAATGGATCCTATGCAATGGTTTCCATGGTTGCACAGGCTTTCATCTACCCAATACCATTAATATTCCAGTCCTTAATAGAATAACTTGTGCAAAAGCAATTTTTTCCTCTTTATTTCCTATCTTAAATTATTACTGTTTTAATGATTGAATAAAGTTATTCTACTAAAGCTTAAAATCTTGTTGAGATTGCCTTAGCATGAGTTCAAGCATGCAGTACTTATGTAAGCAAAATTTCAGGTGCCTCCTGAGTCAACACTGTTGGATTTGGCTGGTAAAATAATGATGGTTTTTCTCTTTACCAGCTTGTTAGTATTTATCTTACCATAAAGTTTGATTTCCACTGAGAAGTTAAGAATACTGACAATGGCTGACCAGTGTTTGGAGGAAAACAGTGTGAGTCTGAGAACTCAGAGGTGGGAACTCAGTTGTGATAATGTGACTTAAATTTTAAGGGAGTGCCTTCTTTTGTGTCTTAATACTGAGTTGGTAGTGATTATTATCCTTGCCTTTTTTGCCACCTAGAGTTTCCAAAGCTCACCTCTGTTGGAAGTTGTCCACTACCTTACTTTTTATGTTCTTCTGAAAAATCTCAGCTGCTAATTAAGAGATGTGGTAACTTTAATGAGAAGATAAATTTGGAATTACACCTCAGCCAAGCGTCAAAGAAAACTTCTTGACAAATACTCATGTTCTTGGGTAGCTTCAGCTGACTGGGACTTCCCAACACCTTAAAACCAGAATTGCTTGGGCTGTGTGAATGATTCCTTTCAAGGTGACGATAACCAGCAGGTGCTGTCCCAGTTCTGGGACAAGCCATGGCTGAATGAGGGGTTGGTCCATGGGGAAAACTTACTGTGGGCATCATGGAGCTGCCTGTTTGATTTACAGGAGAAAGAAATGCTCTGGCAGTCATTTTTTTTGATGTTTCAAGCCTCAGTGGGATCCAGCCCTAGCCAAACACAGGGTGTAAGTATGTAAAAGATGCAGAGGTCTGAAGGGAGCTCTTCAGAAACACAACAGAAAGCTCCAAGAAATTTTCCAAATGAGTGTAACTTTGATACTTATAATGGTTAGTTGCTACTGAGGTGTAATCAGTGCTGACTCCTGGCCTCTGCTCTACAATTAAAAGTCTGAGAGAACCCAGAGAGCTCTCTAAACCTTCCAGTGATTTATCTGAAGTGTTTATTATCTGGCTCACAGATGTGTATCAAAGCACAGTTTACAAAGAAGAGCTCCATGTGCAAAAAGGTTGTATTTTTAGCTTGTGTAAACTGTTGTTTCCCCACCAAAGCCAACCAAGTTGCCGTGTGATGTCCCCCAGCAGAGGATCTGCTCTCCAACCAAGGCTTGGTTATTGTTCTTGGCTGTGTCCATGAATATTTCAGAGTGTGCTGGAGCTGGGCTCTGAATGCCTTCATTCACAGACCGCTGTATAAATGATCAAAGCAGAGGCTTCTTGATCTTGTGTGTAATAAACCCTCTGCTCTCAGGTCTGCTGAACTGGAGACTATCACAGAAATACTCGTTCCTCATGTACAGATCAGGAAGCTGGAGTCAAGTATTCCTCCTGCTGGACAAATGCCTCTGGAATTCCACGAATTGCTTGGCACAGAGCAGGCAGAAGGATCTCAGCCTTCCCTTACTGTACAGTCTGCCTGGGTGGAGCATGGCTTTGGAGACACTGCTTCCTGCTTTAGGTCCAGGAGTGGCATGGGAGAAGGGGCATCTACTTGAATATCTGACAAAATACAAGTAGAAGGAAAGATTTGGAAACAAAAAGTGTTCGGATAAACTTAGTTTTGGATTTCAAAGCATTTGTTGTAGAAACATTCCCTGGATTTTTAACAGGGGTTTGTCTTAGCTTGCAACTCATCTAGCTTTGTTTTGTATCTTGAAGGTTTCTTTACAAAACAGTGGTAAAAAAAGAGAAAAACTGATGTGAAAGAGTTTAATGGATCCTGAAAGAAAAGAAAGTTGTGGCTTCCTGGTTCTTGGACACCTCATATCTTTCTATGCAGTGCCTTGCCATGAATAAATGACATAGGAAGGAAATACTGGTCTATCACAATCCCTGTCCATTTTTAGTTTAAAAAGTACCTGTGGTTATCTGTCTGAATTGAATTAATTTTATTTATAAAAAGTAGAGGAGGGGTAGCTTGCCAACAGGGTTTTTTGTCTAGCTGGGACTTCATCAGAAGTAGCTATGGCCACAATTACACACAGAGTCACTTTTGTGAATTTGAAAACCCTGTGGTTTTTCCCTGTGGAGAGTGTATACATCATTCTCATTCAGAATTCCAGCTGTCTGGATTAAAGAGCACAAACTGGACTTTTGAAGTTTTCCAGGGCTTATCATCCATGCCATGCCTTCCTACACTTAACTGACTTAACTAATGAAAAAGAAAAATGCCGAAATCTGGGAAATCCGTGACTGGATTGCTCAGTGCATCTATGCTAACCCGTGTATCACCTTTCTTTGTGCAGTTGTTCAAGAGGCTAATGGAGAATCCTGCCCTTCTGAATGGGAATTTTGCCAGCTGCATTAACTGGGACAAGATTATTGACTGTCTGAGGCAAAGCTTAGAAGATAATTGTTGTGTTTAACTGTTAATTCTCTAGCATTATCCAGTAACTTGTTGATGCATCCAAGAGTTGCTTGATGTCTATATATACACACACCCATGCGTGTGCACTTGCCTGCCTTTGGGAATTCCCTTGCCCTCGCTAACATGAGTACAAAGATCCACTGGGCTTTCTTAGTTGTAAACAGAAAATGTTTGGACTTATGTCCTGATAAAGGGAAATACTACAAACACAATGTGGAGCTGCATTTGTGTTTGTGTTCATCTCAGAAGCTCAGCAGCTCATCCTTGCACACTGACGGCCACGGCTCAAGACGCTGAAGATGCAGAAATCTCGGGAAAAAGCAACGTTGCACATTTCTGCAGGGACAGTTCACCCATTTGGAGAGCTGTGCACAGCCCAGGACATCCCTCACTCGGCAGGACCTCTGTGATCTGAGAACTGGTACCTGCCACCCGATGTGTCTCCTGCTGCGAGACAGGTCTGTGAAGTAATGGAGCCTGGCTGTCTGCAGACAGCACTGCTGTACTACATCCAAAGCAAGCTTGCCAGTCAGCAAACGCTGCATTAATCTTTCAGGGAGTGTTTGTTTTGCTTGTTTTGCTGGGCTGAGTTTCAAGCAACTGATAATGTGCTCATGAGCAGTTCTCCTGTTGCAGCCCATTTTTCAAAAAAGAAGTGTGAAGGCTGAAGCTCCCCAGGTTGGGTGGAAGAAGGGTTGGAAGGGTTATAGATGGTCTTGCTTCAGTGTGTGAGCTCACAGTGCTTTTGAGTGCACGTTAATATGTCTGTGCAGGTACCTTTGGGACAGTGAAGTTGTGGCTCTTTGAAGTCTGATGAGGGTTTTAAAAATATGCCTTGGACTTGGTTCTTCTCTGTTAGTGCTAATTCTGCTTGTGGAGTTATTTCACTGCAAATGAGATGTACTTTTGTTTGCTAAGCAATAGTCAAACCTTCTGACTGCTGAAGGAGAAACTCTGAAGGCTTCTGAGGGTTAGATAAGACAAACACTTTACAAGTCACAGGGTTTTAAGTATTGAAATGACTGTAATTTCTGGAGGTAAATGACAGTGTGCCTGCCTTGTTCCCACCTGTCCCTGCAGTGTTGCTGCTCCGTCCAGCTGCAGCACTGAAATTACAGCTCTCACTTAAAGGCCCATCCTTCCAAGTGTTTTTACATTTAGCTCCTCTAAGCAAAAAAGGAATTTAGATACCCCAATAACTTTTAGGATGTGGAAAATACAAATCTGAAGACTCTTGTATGTGCAGGACCTTTAAATACAAGGCACTCTTCTGGACTTCTTTTGCTGGTTTTTATATTAAGACACTCCGTGCTCTTTGATGACTTGCAAAATAAAATCTCGCAACATTTCCACAAGTGAAGAGAATTTTAGCTCCCAGAGTGAGAACAGAAGGATGCACTGTGATCTCGAGGTCTTTTAGCCTGCTTACATAGTCTGAAAGAATATGCCTGGGCAGTGAGTCTGTTACAAAATGACAATTTTTATGGTGTAGGGGTAAGACAAATCCAGTGGATATTTAACATGCATGTACTTCTCTTACAAACTTTTGCTGAGAATCAATGTTTTACATAAAATCTATCCTGCTAAGAGTCCTCCAAAGGTATTGCTACACACAACAGTATTTTTTAAAGTGTATTTTTGATCATAATATATACCCTCTGCTTAAATTTTAAGTGGGAATGTACTTTGAGAAGGTTTTGGGTGGAGAGAGAAGGGAAATAGTGGACTGCTTTTCTCTTTCTGCCTTTTAGTTTTTGGAAATTTTCCTCTCTTTTACTGTTACCCCAATCTTGCACCTATTCCTGCTTACAATAAAGGGATTGAAAAGGCAGAGATGAAAAAAAAATACATGTATGTTTTTAAATCCACCAGTTGGAGAGCTGTTTGTACACATTTTCATGTTCCTTTTTGATTGTGGATTAAGTTTCTGCTCCGAAGGTGCAATTTCCTGGTTAACATATTGTTCTGGAAGGACGCAGGGCTCGTGCAGACCTGGCACACGGCGGGCAGGCTGGCTCAGGGGGGAAAGCTGTTGCTTTTCCTTGCCTGCTGCAGACACGAGAGCTGTGAGAATTCCCTTGGTACAGGAAAGTGTTGTGGTATTACACTCAACATTTATTGGTGTGGTAACAGGATAGTTCCTGCAGGCTCAAATAAACGTTATGAAACCTCTCTTCCTCAAATCAACCGCTTAAATCGATGCAAGAGAGGGTTTGGCATCTTGGATTTTGCTGTGCAGCTCTTTGTGAAGAGCAATGCAAACCCTCATCATCAGTCTCGAGTTTCTATATACATGTGTATCATAGGGCTGGGCTTGGAGGATGGTTGTGCCCTGTTATGTAGAATACACAGGGTAAGGGGAAATGGCCTCCAGTTGTGCCAGGGAGTTTGGATATTAACAAACATTTCTTCACTGGATGAGTGGTTAAGCATTAATCTCCCCAGGGAAGTGATGGAGTCACCATCCCTGGAAGTGTCCAAAAAACCAACACACAATTCATGGCAATTCATTATATGGTTTAGACAATGTGGTATGTGTTGATGGTTGGACTTGGAGGTCTTTTCCAGCCTTGGTGATTCTGTGATTCTCTGATCCTCTACAGACTGCTGCCCAAGATAACCTGACTGCTGCCCAGCTCCTGGTGAGGGAAGGTCCCCAGCGTGGATGGATCACAGTGTGAGGTGTTGTGTTAGATCTGAGTTCAACTGTGAGATGCAATCCAACACCTACAGAGTATAAGCACAGTTTATCTTGTTAGACCTACCCCCATAATCTGCCTAGGCAAGGTTTGACTTTTTTGCATGTGTCCCAGAAAAATTAATAGAAATTCTTCTGAAAAAACCATAAGATTTTCACATCTTTTGGAATTTCTGCAGTGAGTCTGCGGAGTTCAGGCTTGTTACTAAGAACAGCCCAATGTATATTTGAGGGTGAAAAAATAATCATGTCGCTTCTTTGGAACGTGACCTAGAGTTCACTGAAGTGAATGAAAAGGCTCCTGTTGGTTTTAAGTAGATCCAGCCTTTACACGGGGAACAGAAGACGTGTGTCTCATCTGCTTAAATTTGAAAATGTTATTGGTAATTTGTGTTGATAGAAAGAGCACATGGTAACTTTCTTTCTGCATTTATATAACAGGAGGCAAAAGCCTCAAGTTTGAAAACATTGAGGATGCAGTTGCCTATTTCCAGCATGATGAGAGAGACACAGCCAAGGATTGGGCTGTTTTAAGAGTATTTGATGGAAGGCACAGCATTAGGCACTGGTTTCCCCTTGGACAATGGTGTCCCATTGCCATCCCACCAACAGATGGCAACCTGGTGAGCAATGTCACCCTCAAGCTTGCAAAGGGGAAGATGGTTCTTCCTGAAACACCTATATAGATGTTTTATTTGTGGGTTTAGTTCAAGTGATTGTTATACTCTCACTAAAACAATGGAGCCAACGAGTGCTGGAGGTTATCAAGGAATATATCAAGGAATATCAAGGAACACCAAGGAACACCAAGGAATATAAGAATAAGAATGGGCCAAGCAGCTGCTGCAGCCTGGGGAGGTGACAGTCCCCTGGTACTGTTCCGTGATGGAGTGAACAGCGCTGGGCTTGGCAGTGCCGGGCTCATGGTTGGATTTGATCTTAAAGACCTTTTCCAACTTCAATGATCCCATGATTCAATGACCAATGTTTGGGAGTGCAGGACTGAGCTGTCCACACAGCTGACAATGCTTAACTGCTATTGCTGCCCTGGTGTGATGGATGGGGTTATCTGGGGCTAAATTAATAGAGGAGAAATAGGAGAAAAGAAAAATAGCAGATGAGTGCCTGAAAGGATCTGTGATGGATCTTGTATTTTTAAGACATCCCTATGTCAGTGTGTTTGCAAAGCAATCTCTTCTACACTGTTGTCTACCATCACCATTTTGAAGAAGAGATTTTTTTCATGACTCACTTCAATTCACTTTATCTGATAGTCAAGAACTGCCTAATCTTTAATGCTCAAGTAAGTATGGCTTTTTTTTTTTTTTAGATGACATAGTATTCAAAATATTTGAAAGCCATGCAGAGAAATATTGCATAGTAGGAAATTGTGCAGGAATGAGATGGCTGAAGCTGTTCATTTGTAATAACATGATGCTTCTCTTTTACACAAAGGACTTGATTTAAATCAAGAGTTGCTCTGTATTCTCACCAGTATTAAAACAGGTGAAAGCAAAAGCAAAAAGACCAATTGACTTTTTATTTTTCTTCTTTTCTTTCCTTTAGGTATGGCAATTCAATTTGTTCCTTGCAACACTTAAACAAATATAGAAAAGCAATAGAAATGTCAAGACACTGGAAAAAAACAACATCTAAAAGAGAATTTTTTTGAATTGATGAGCTGAGAGCTGAGCTTGTACCATTAAAGTGGGATCAGTCTGGATTTCCACATTTTTCAGCCATCTTTAAGACTATTTCCTCATGTTGCATGAGCCAGAGGGAGCCTGGAACTACACACAACTTGTTGTCAAAGAAACCTGCACCATCACAAGGCGTCAGCTCTGCTCTCCAGAGACCAAATCTCCAGACAATCAACTCGTGTGTGCTGTTAATGCTTTGTTTCTCTCACTTCTCCTGTGTATATGAAACTGTCGAGCTGAATTACACTTTATAACGTGATAGGGAAAAGATCTAACATTTCTTTTTCCCTTTTACAAATTTTTACAGTGTGTGGAACCTAATTTTGCAGCCTAAAAGCCAACCAAACAAAACAAGTCCTGCTGCTTTGGACCTGACATCTTTCAGGTAAACAAGAAAAGCTTTTGACATAATTTGCAATTATTATTACTATAATTTTTTTAAAAGCTCTGCTTTCATAAAAAGGCGATGGCAGAGGCACAAGAACAAATGATGCTTATTGGAATCTAAATTTTTAAGTTAAAATACAACAAATGAGAACAAAAGTAGAAAAAAGGCAGAAGCCTGGCATCGCCTTCTCAATCCCATTTCTGACTGCTGAAGACAGTGCAGCCTCACTGTAGAGAACAACACTCCCCACCAGTGCAGAGATTTGAGAATTTCTCTATGATTCTTGCAAGAAAGGACCAAAACCAGTGATTTTCTTGGTGTTTCACTGAAATCTGTCCAGTGAGGACTCCAGTGCTTTCCAGCAATGCGAGTCACTTTCTTTTTGATAATGGACAAGCCTCGTATTTCAAAGACCTACACAAGCTCCTGGGTTCCCTGTGGCAGCCAGCAAGAGCTGTGCTCACTCCTGACTCCCTGCAGAGTAAGAGGTTGGCAGTTTCTGTGCCAAAGCAGTCAAACCCCACATCTCATTTCATTCAACAAAAAATGAAAATGGTGAGCTGTTTCTGTTCCCTGCCAGCACTTTGACACATCTGGCAGGAAAGTTCACTCAATGAAGTGTTTTCTACCTTTCTATCTTTTTGTGGCATTGCTTGAGAAATCCAGGTTTGTCAATTCCTTTCCTGTATAATAAAACCTGCAGATTGTTCCACACATTTATTGCCTGACTTCTTCCTACAGTCTTGGAATGTATTTGTATTGTACCATTTAGTAAGCAAGCCCCTGCTAAAGTCAGAACATAAAGCTTGTTCAAGGTGCCTACATACCTTGAAAGGAGCCAGGCAAGCATTTTCTCCACAAATTCGAATTATTCATTAAATTTATTCCATCTGGGGTTTGTATGTGTGCATGTATTCTTTGTTAAGTGTTTTAGCAAATACTAAAAACCCAGGTAGGTTAAGGGTATCAGCAAAATTCCTGCCAGTATTAAATGAATATTTGTGGAGGGTGAATTTTGAGTGTGCTGTGTAAAGCTTATAATGCTCAAGGCTATATTCTTCAGCTAAATGGTTAAATTCTGCCCTAAGACTAATTTGCCCACAACAGTGGGAAAGTAGAAAAGAAGTGAGAGTTACTTGTAGTGAAGAACATACAACTGTAGGAAAGGATTATTTGAGAAATTATAACAGTTGAAGTCTTGGAGTCATTCAAGAGGCTTCACTGCTTCCAACAGAAAATTGTTTATGAAGAGAAATAAAACAGCCTATTCTTTTTTTTTCGTCAAGTACCTTTAGTAACTTGTAAGATTTGTGTCAGACTCCAAGTAGGAAATTATCACCAATTATATTCCAAAGAATAGCAATAAAAGCTTGGTAAGAGGAAAGCAATACTGAAGCTTCTTCAGTCAGCTCAGTAGTTTTAATTGCTATGTTTTTTTCTGAAGGATATTTTTAAAACTCCGAGCCCATTTTCTCTTCTGTAGAAATACCGCGTCGTCTTGTTCTTGTTTTTCTCAAAATCACATTTTAGCTGTGCGCCTCTAGCTATTAACCCTGAGGATTTCTTTTTAGATAGGAGAAAGATTGATTCCAGAAATTCATGAGCCTCAAAAACTACCACAGTGGGGTAATACCCCACTTCTCCCCTGCTTCCGATGGCACAGAGGAAAGCATCTCCGTCCTCTCTTGCTGGAAAGGCACAGCAGCTTCACTTCTGACTCAACAGCCTTGGATAGACAGGTACCCTTGTCCTTCTTGTCTTTTTTTGGTCCATCTCTCACACCAGGTGACAGGAATTTCTCCCAAGAAGGAGGTAACTTTCTTCCTAAGTTCATGCCCTGTGGACAGGCTGTGGTTTCCTAAGGGCCCCATGCTATCCTTGTTATCTGATAGAGGATGGCAGTGCTGGGATGTAGAAGCATAAAGCCTTTCTGGGGCAGACAGATCAGAAAGGTTTTCATCCTCCCTGGAGCTGGAGGCCAAGAGAGATGAACTAAACTGGCCATGAGCTGCTTACTGTTTTACCCAATGGAATGGGCTATACTTTATCAGAGGGATGATGGGAAGAAATACATCGTCAGGCTATTTTCTATTCACTGCTTTGATTCATGGTGGTGGGACACAAATATCTCACCTGGTACTTTGAATGTTCTTTCATCAAATTTTAGTCTTGCAAGTTGGACTCTGCTTCCCTTTCAGTACAAGCTTTTCATCAGAGTCAGACTCCAGGCAGTCCTGTTAAACCCAACACAGGCCCTTGCAAAGCCTTTGGATCGGCTGACATGCAGTTCAAGCTTTGAAATCTGCAGGGCACAGGTTTAAATTTGGGGAAGGGAGATTCCTCCTATTCCAAAAGCACAGACACACCTGCTGAGCATCAGAGAACCCCTTCCAGACCCAAACTGCAGGCAGGTTCACTGGTGGAATGGTTGGTCCTGGTACGGTCACCCCTGGATGCAGCAAAGGAAAACCCTGCTTCATGCTCCCATGAGGATCTGAAAGTTTTTATAGCTAATAAACCTCCTCTCTCCAGTTTCATTGATCTGCATGGACTTGCCAAGGTGCAAGGAGTTTTGTTTGCAGGCTTTTAAAATAAGTTAGTTTGAGTTCTTCCAGTAAAATTCTCCATAGCTGGTTACTACCCAGAGTTTCAAAAATGGACCTTCTGCTGTGGGATTTTGGGGGAAGTGAAGCCTATATCTTACCCATAATGGTGTAACGGTGTCTGAAAATTCTATTTTTTTTTTAATGGTTTAAATGGGCGCCTTGTGATTTTGGAAGGACAAATCCTAAGAGAGCAGAGGGAAGGAAGTGGAGGGGAGCAGAGCTCAGGGAAGACTGTGGCATAAGCTTTGCCTTCTGTTACCTGCAGGCACATTTAAACCAGCTGCTGCTGTATTAAAGAGGGGGTATCTTTAACATCTAAAATATATACACAAAAATATGATACATTTATTCTGACAATTTAACTGAGTATTTAGAAAGAGTACCCTCTGTTTTAGATCCTTCTCAAAGGTAGGAACAACCAGAACTTTTCTCTTGCCATTTCAGCAGGTGACAACCCAGTGCTAAGGACACCTGGTTCAGCACAGCCATTCCTCCTCAGACAGGGGAGCAATTCCCAAGGTTTGACCCCCTGCCCCACCAGAAGCGCTGGCCATGGGACACACTCTTGGGTCTGTGCTGTCTCCACACCCTGATGTGGATGCCAGCCATGAAGCCACTTCTCTTGCCCACCTCCACCTGGCAGAATAAAGCTGAGGGAGCAGGTCCCCATGAGAGGTGTTAAAACACCAGTGAAACCAGTGGGACTGGTGCTAAATCCAGAGCCCAGAGCAACACCTCACGTGGGAGCAACCAACATGATCGATTGAGACTGTGGGCAGTGCTGGACCTCAGCTCTTCCCTTGCTCCTCTCCCCTCATATTTATAGGTTTCTAATTTCCGCTGGATAATGAATATCACTCTTCATTATAATTATGTTAAAAGGTACCAGCATGATGATTCAGAAACCCTTGAAGATATAGTCATATTTTCAGCAACAGATGGATTTAACACTGCAGATGGAGTGTTAAGAGTGCAGGTAATAACAAACTCAGCAATGTACTGTACTGAAATATAATTGGAAAGTATTAATCATATATTGGTTACTTCAGCTTCACTAAGTAGATGTTTAATTTTCATCAATCTTTTTACCAGATTCCCGGAAAGATTTCTGTGCAGACAGAGTGTGGCTTTAGGTGAAGCGATTGCCCAAGTTATTAATGGCTGGGGCCTTGATCTTGCAGGCATGTGCCCATGGCTTACCCAGGCATGCAGAATAAAAATCATTTGTGTTAATAAGGCTGTCAGAGGGGCCCCATTCACATGGCCCAAGCTTCAGCTGGTGACCAGTCCGTGGTAAAGCCCAGGCCCTTCCCTACGTGGGGGCTGCTGGGAATCTACCAGCAGGAACGGCTGCCTGCAGGATTTGGGGCAGAATGCAGCAATTTGAAAAGCCCCACTTAGAGAAGTGAACCATCAGTCTAAGCCTTTGCAGGATTGGGAGTTAGAATGTAGACAAAACAGGGGGGTTTTGCCATTCCTTATTTGTCTCTTTAAGTACAGACTTTTTGGAATTATCTGCATACAGAAAAAATTTCTGCTGCTATCCTCATAAACCCTGTCATCTTGCTGGGGTTTTTTAAAGGCACCTCTTTGTAGAGGTTGTATTTGAACTCTGGATTATTCAGGAGAGCTTTTGCTCTTAGCAGACCATGCAGGACCAGAGTAATCAGTGATGCCTGGTTGCATGCCATGACTCTGATTCTTTAATTAATGCTATTTATAACTAGGATATAATTTGGAGGATCACAAGGTGGTCCCTGCTCCAGTGTGCCACCTGGGGACTCAGGGAATGGGGAGTGTGGTAGGGCACAATTCCAGCTCACGCAAAAATCTGCTTTAGACCAGGAATATAAAACAGGGTTTTGGTGTCAACAGAAACATTACTCTTTTGAATATTATTTTGGTGGATGGTTTGTGTTCACTTTCTTCTCTGTGGGTTCAGGCATTTGGTGAGGCTGCATCTCCACTGATTTCCTTGTGAGGTTTTCTTTCCCTGGTGGGAGTGCACAGCCATGGTGTTCCATGATGACCATGGACTGACCAGTTGGACTGTTGTAAACAACAACATAAGCATTCAACACCTAAATTTTAAGTCCCAGGAAATACTTTGCCCAAATGTTTTGGTCTTTTGCTGAACTATTCAGTTTTTTAAGCCATCTATGAACCCTGAAAATGTAATGAAAAACTGGAATTCTCTCTGGAAAATTGACTCTCATTTGATGATACAGTATCTTTATCTTGGCTGATAAGAAAAAAAAGATCAGGTAATAAATTCAACATGACTGGAAATAAAATTGAGCATGACTAGAAACCACAGGTGAGTGTGTTTAACAATGCAAAATGAGTGTGCTGTCCATTGCCTGACAGGCTGTTGTACTCCACAGAGAGACAAACAGCTACTGATCGATTGACCATGGAGATCAAATAAAGCTCTGGGAGTATAAATGGCTCCAAATCTGGTGTCTCCTCAGGGGTACCAGTCCAGATGAGAGGTTTGTAACTCAGGTCCCACACTGCTCTTGTGGGGAGGGGTTGTTGCTAGAATGGGAAGGTAAGTAGTATTTTTGTTTAATTTTCACTTCCACCTTGAAATAAACCCTCCCTTATCTCCCCTTCCTGTGCTGTCCACATTCCATGGGCGAGCAGCAAGCCCCGAGCTGCAGCAGGATTGCAGGCAGGGATGGGGGTGTGGAGGGAGGATCAGCAGGGGAAGCTGGAGGTGTTGCACGGAGCTGACGAATGCGGCTCCCCGGGCACGGACTCGTGGGGTGACACAAAGGATGTGAGTCATGGTACATCCATTTTCCAAACTGGTAGGATGGACTTTTCATCTTACTGGTAATATTTGAACCCTCCTTCTCTCTCTTTCTGTTTTTCCTTCCTTACTTATGAGAAATAATCGAAGCAAAAATTAATTAAACTGTCAGGTGTCTCGGTTTTGATTTAAATAGTGTCTTTTAAAACTTGTTCTGCATTTGTAGCACAGAGTTGTGTTGCTTGGGAGAGGTTCAGTCTCAGTTTTCACCAGCAGGACAAGACATTTGGTACTCGTTTGTGAGAAACAGGTGGGTAGAGCACTGCATTTACACATAATAATGTAACTTAATACATATTAAGCTGTCTAGGTCTGTAGAGAAGATACTGGGAAGCAAAAGATTCCCTTTAACAAATCATCTCATACTTTGCTTTAAAAGGCTCAAACTCCAGCTCAACCAAAGAGCATTGAGCAAAGGGGGTGTAATTAAAATCACTGGTATCTGTGAAAGCAGGAGAGCCTCTATTCCTTCCCCATTGTCATCAGGACTTCTACATATCCCTGTCTGCCCTGCACCATCTCAGGATATGCTGCTTGGCCCTTCCAGCTAAAGTGATGATGTTTTTAATTTGTGATTCATGTCAGAATGCTTCTAATGAAAATTGTAATTCAAGCAAAATCATGAACACATACTTTATGAAGGCATTTTATTTGCAAGCTAGGACTGTGTGAAGTTTGCTGGATGTATCAGAAAATAAAGGTAAATACCTTGTTTTTCAAAACTTGATAAATTATTGACCAAGGAAAAATGCCCTGAGTTAATCAATCTGATGTTTTTTTCATCATTTGTCTCTGGAGGATTTAGATGTAGTGGATCGTGCTTTAGTGCTGGTCTGCTCTCATCATTTGCAAGAGAGAAAATAAACATTCCTGCGTCTCAACTCCTCATCAGTGTCTGAACTTGAATGAATCAGCTATTGAGCTGAAGGAAATGAAATATAAATTGACATGAAGAAAATGTTCTCCCTGCAGCTGCAGAAGCAGCTATGGTTGTCAAAAGCTGATTTTTATCCCTTCAAAGACCAGTATTTTGGGTCACATCATCCTATTCAATGACTGGTCTTTCTATAAAAGTTTAGCCTAAAGTTACTTCTTTAATACTATTTTTAAAAATTTATTAAAGTAAATTCAATGAAAGATTGTCTTAATTTCAGTTGTGACTTTTGGCACCCATTTAGAATGGAAAATCAGAATACAAGCAGCTCTTTTAAAATGTGAATCCTGTTTCTTCCTTGATCATTGCTACAAACACAGCATTTAGTAGTCTCGCAGAGTGATTTAAAGACATAGTAAGTATTCTCTTAGTCTGAGACTCATAACTCAGGAGTTTGTGTGGCAGAGGTGCTCCTGTCTGGGAGTCAGGTGGTTGCATTTGCTCACCTTGGTTCTGCAGGGCTTGCACACACAAGTGTGCAGTGACATAATACCACCACTTAAATGTTCTAAATAAATACTGAGTAGTCTGTTGTGGGGAGTGATTTCAAACCATTTAGGTTTCTGGTGCTGCACTCTAGAGCCCTCTGCTGCACTGAATTACCTGGAATAAGTTCTTCCAACTCAGGTTGCCCAACTAGCCTTCTTGTCTTAAGTGGTGCCGTTATTTAAATGTTATATTTTTCTGGGCAATTTCTTTGCTATGCAACTTTCCTGGCTTTATTTCATGCTAAAATACACAGGGGAACATGACACAGTTTCTCCCTGCTCCTCTTCTCATGCATGCTTGGAGAAATGAAAGATCATTAGAAGACAATTGTCTAGTAAAATGCATTCATTATATGGGGGAGGAATTTAAAAGGAACAACTTGTTTGTGGGTATTCTGGAGATGTCTTTGGAGATGTATTAGGAGATGTCTCCATGCACAGATCTTTGATCATTCAGTTCTCTACCACAGCAACTACTCTGCTGTAGCAAAGATATCAAATTTATTATCAAACTTAGAACATTTCTCAAGTCACTGGCATAGAGAAGAGCTCTACTTAAACGTATCAATCTTTTTTTCAAGTTCAACTCCTGCTTCTCTCTTTCTCCACCTATTTTTTCCCCCCACCTCCACTCGCCTCATCTTCTGAGCTAGGAAAGCATTTTCCTTGCTGGTTTGCTGTTTCTCCCAGCAGCAATTGCTCATCTTGCAGGCAGAGTGGACTTTTCAATGACTGCCACTGTTGTACTGTCCCTCTGAACACTCCTCCTATTGCCAGGCCTTCTTCTGGATGCCTCCTAATTGCTGTTAAATAACATAAATCTACCTTGAGATCAGCTGTACTGAGCATTTCTGGAGGTTGGGTCTTTCCCCCTTGGATCCTCTAAAATCTATCCCTTCAGATCCCTTTGGTTATCCTAGAGCTATTTTTATTATTATTTTCTTGGAGGTGGAGTTGATTTGGGACATGACAAAAAGTCACTTTGGAACAGCACTGAGGCCTGCTGAGTTTATAGGATTGAATCCTACATGTAAACATCTTTCCTTACATAACTGATATTTCTTATTTTACTACAGTACATTTTTAAAGCTGAACTTTGATGCTGATCCCTCTCTAATACTTGGTGGCCCTCCCTAACGAAATAAAAGACTTTTATGACTTTTAAAGGATTTGTACACTGTCAGATGAACAGATGTAACATGCACCTGTAGTCTCTCTCCACTGGGAACCATTTTTACTGCTACTGTTTTGAACTGTTTAGAAAATTTTGAACCAACTTTGTGATGAGAGAATAGACTTTTATGTAAAAAAGCTTTAGCGAAAAGCATCTGCTTTGTATGTCTAGTTTGGTTATGTTTTTTTTTTTTTTTATTTGCTAGAACTAAAAATTGATGTATGTCTTTTGACTTGAGAATTTCTGTTCAAAATACCAACATACCGTGGAAAAGGGAGATGGAGAAGATTTATCTGAGGACTTGTCAAAATTCTGTCCAGACATGGTGATGACAACTTCTGTGTTTTAGCTACTTATCATAATTTGTTGATGTTTTAGATACTCTTGTTTGATATTTGTATTCATATGGCTGAAGTAAATGGCTTATTTGGGATTTATTCCTGATTTTGCCATAGACTCATCTTCCAAGACATTGGCCAGGTTTTTTCTGCTTTATTTTAGGAACTGGTGGATGAGGAGTAGAGTAAGCAAGGCAGCTTGGAGACCCTTTAGCCTTAACTCTGAGGGTCTTAGTGCTCCTATCTCCAATCAGCCATGAATTTCCAGTATGAATTAAGTACTACCCATTGCAGAGTACTGGGCAGACATGTGGACACAGAGTCACAGACTAGTTTGAGTTGGAAGGGACCTTTAAAGGTCATCTAGCCCAACACCCCTGCAATGAGCAGGGACACCTTCCACTAGCCCAGGGTGCCCAGAGCCCCATCTAACCCGTCCTTGGACACTTCCAGGGATGGGGCAGCTTCTCTGGGCAACCTGTGCCAGGGTCTCACCACCCTCATTGTAAAAAACATGCAAGAATATCCAGAAAGACAAAGTCAAACCAAACCAAGCACAGAGATAAAATAACAGCATCATCAGAAGAATGGAGGGTCTATCCTTTGAGATGATCAGGAGTTTGGCTTATTGAGCTCAGCAAAACAAAGCCTGAGATGGAGATAAGTTACCCCCAAGTATCTGCAGGGAATAAACACATGGGGGGGTAACTAAAACCTAAATTATTGACACTAATAGGGAATATTGGCAAAAAACCCCAAACAGATTGAAACCACCATGAGAAAAACAGGCTGGCAATTAAAGGATGTTTTCCATCCAGTAGAGGAAAAGAATTCTGAGCAGCTCTGAGCTCTGGGTGCTCCCTTCCCTTAGCTGGGATTATCCCTCCCACACCAATGAACCCCCCTCAAGGCATTAGTTTCTAACTCTGTTCCCAGCTCTCAGATCAGTTTGTGTGTTCCAGCTGAGCATGATTTCTGGGCTGGTGCTCTCTGCTCCTCCCCCAGGCTCGCCCTGTGCAGACACCTCCTCTGTCTCTGGCAGAGGGATGGGTGCAGTGGCATATTGCTGTTTTGGTGAAGCTCTTCATCTGCCTCTACCCACCTCCTACTGCTCTCCCAGTTCATAACCCGAATGCTGCATCCCTGCCTGTTGATCACCAGTGGCTCAAGACTCACATGGGCACCTTGTGTAACAAGATTTCACCTTCATATTTAATCTAAATTACCACCTCGATGTAATTTTTTAAGTTTGTATTTAAGCCTGAATTGCTTCAGACCAGACTGCAGTGACAGGATTTGCCCTGGGTAGAACCAAAAGCTTGCTGTTGGCCCAGCTGTAAGACCCATCATTTAGCAGGCAGAGACTGTCACACTGTCACAAGCTGGGTTGCACAGGAGCCAGCAGCAACGCTCAGCTTCTCTGGAGATGAGTCACGCTATTTTCAAACTATCTGGTTAATCAGTAAACTGAGATCTGCTGCTTTTCAGACAATAATGTAATATTTGCTTTGCCTTTGTGCACTACTTTACATTTTGGATCCCTTGCCATTAGGATTCGAAGCATATAGACTGCATCTAATCCAATTTATCCTGTTCATCTTGGCAGTGCTCGCAATGCTGACAGCTTAAAGAAAACACTTAATTTGACTAAGTGTTTTCAGTTTGCTTCTCAAAATATTTGAAATCATTAAAGCCAGAGTACCCCTGCACTGCAATACACACAGTCCTGACCTACTTCAGCAAGTTAATTGCAATTTGTGCTATCCCACGGCCTCTGATTATGCTGCAGGCTGAAGTAGTTTACCTGGTTAAGGAAGGGCTTGATGTTAGAGAAAAATTCTCCTGTCTTGATGCTTTTTAATCTGACTTTTAAAGAGGCTCTTGGAGCAAAAACTGAGCCATACTGGGGACTTGGTGTGAGATGTTGTGTCCCCTGCCTCGCTGGGCAGGGCGCAGGGGGCTGTGCTGAGCTCCCCGTGCAGATGCTCTCCTGCTGTAAGGCTGCTCAGGCGGTGCATTCAGAGCTATTTGTATTCACTGCTGCCGCCAGAGGTGAGGCACAGAGCAGGGGTGGAGAGCAGCCCTGGCAGTGCCCTGCTGAGCACAGGTGATTATGAATGGGGGCTCAGTAGCACCGGAGCGTGCCAGGGCTGATGGGGTCATGGGCTGCAGACCCTTCCTCTGCTGTGTGCTCGTAACTGAGGACTTGGCACCAACCCCTCTGAGAGCGTCTCACCCTTCCCCTGCTGCAGAAATATCATCCAGACTTGCTGTCAGTGCCAAACACAGATCCCAGACACCAAGCACGATGGAAGAGAAGGGAGAAGATGTACAGGAAAATGGAAACGGACCAAAAGGATTTATCAGTGCAAGTAGTAAGTGGCGCACTGGTGTGAGTCAGGTGAGGTTGCAGATGTCAACACAGGTAACGTCGAGGCAGTGTGAGCATGAGTACAGGCTAATGAGCAGAAAATACATCCTGAGCTCCTCATTGCTCTCACACCTTGGTCTGTTCATTCACTGTGTCTCTTCTGCCAGTGCAGGTCACAACAGCTTGCTTAGCTGCTGTGTCTGAGGTTTTGGGAGATGTCAATAAACTCCCAATAGTCTGTGTGACTTATGATCTGTTTTGTCATTTGGATTTGTGTTTACTGTAGTTAATGATTCAAAAATTATGAAATAGTTATCCAATCCCAATTTCTTACAAAGACTACATTTAAAAAATCCTGTTATGAATGGCTGATTTTATTGCTGAAGAGGATGAGGTGATTCAGTATTGCGGTTTGGTAGCACTGGAGCATCTGTCTGCAATGATGAGACAGGTGAAATTGCCAGTCGTCGCAGGGCAGGTGATACAATCACGCTGCCACAACACAGAGATAGCTTGATTTGGCACATCAACACGCTATAATCTTCCTCTGTGATATGTTTTGCTTCCTTTTAAATGATTTGCTCAAGGCTTCCCTTTCAGAGATGAGTGCTGGCAAGTTGCAATACCGCAGAGAAGGGAAGGTCCGGAGCTGCAGTAGGAGTGAGGAACTTGGAAAAATGCAACTGGTGCGGAAGAGCGAACAAGGTCAGTGGTGACAAGGCTCTGCTCCATCTGTGCCAGCACACTCCTGGGCAGAGGCATTCCAGCAGCGTGGCATTTCGTCACGTTAGTCCTTTCCTTTCCAGTTTCAAGAGCCGGTTATTTGCCTGCCTTTGGTGAGGAGACAAAGCCCTTCTTCATGCAGCCACACAACGCAGCATCTCGTGTAACAGAGAAATGAAATGCCAATTTCTCTGATAAGGCAGGAACGGGGCTTGTCTGGGGGAGAAGGAAGCACTGCCCGGCTGCAGGAGCAGAAGGTGGTAATGACCACTGCCTCTGCCATTCAGTCCTAAAAAGTGGAAGAAACCATAATCTGTGGAGCTTTCTGATAACATTGATATTAAAACCTTCCATGACCCCATTTCATCTTTCATAGAAAAGGAACAAAAATTATTCTGCTGTTTTGTGCAATTCAGCGAAGCCTTTTAACCTGGACTTTTTCTTAAGGTATACAAGAAGTTGCCCAGGTGTCTGCACAGAACAATATACATGCTAAGGCATTATTTACATGGGCTCTGAGTAATTTGTAACGGACTTGGAGAAATTTGACTAAGAAGATGAAAATTACTGATCAAGAAACTCTTTTAAATATCTTTCTTTTAAATTCATTTTTCGAGGAAATAGAAATTTTTGCATTAAGTGTTAGTCTTTTGGGGGTTTTTTTGTGGAGGTGTGGTAAGGAATAAATGACTAGTTAAAAAATTTTAAAGGAAAAGAAAACTAATGCTGGAGCAACCCCAAACCTTTGAAATATCACTCAGAAATTCATTTTTTTCGGTATCAGCACCCTGATTAGAGCAATACTAATGTGCATTGTGCATATGATGAGCTATTCTGAGTCTAAATTGGTGACACAGGCAGGGGACAGTTTAACCTCTGGCATTAGCTAGAACTGGGCAGCGACAGGAGCCAGTGCAGCAGTGCTAATTAATGCACCCTGAGGGGACACAACGAGGCATTGGCCCTGGACACCTGAGACATACTTCTGTCAGCACTGAGGTGCCAATTACTGTTCCCTCATAAAAATAACCCATGTTAAAAAAATAACAAAAAGGCAAAAGTCCAAGTAATATAGATAAAATAAGATTTAGCCATAAAATTATCAAGTGGACTCAGTAATGCGTCTCCCCAGTTTGTTAAAACAAGGCAGGATGAGCTCTGCTGTAGCTGCTGTTATGGAAATGCAGAAGCTTTGTTGCTGGGCTGGGCAGCAGCATCTTTGCTCAGCTCATTTGCCCCAGCTGGTCTGAGACCTGACAGCTCTCACATCCATCATCTCGGAGCAAACTCCACTGGAGAGCAAGGAGCGAGCATGGAGGTGCCTGGGAAAGGATCTCTGTCTACACTGATGGTGGACACAAAATAAACCTCTTTTGGACCGGACAGAAAACCAGAAATTCCTATTCTACTTCTAGTTAAACATTAGCAGTGCGTTGTCCTTTGTAGGTGCTCAGTTTCAAATAATTTAGTAATAAAAATCCCCCAACACTCAGCAGTCCTCCAGCTGAAAACCACTGCATAGAAAACCAAGATGCTATGGGAGAACAGACAAGTTCTTGGCTTTGTCAGATGGCACGTTCTTGAAAACCAAGGCAAGGAAGAGGCTTTTCAACACTAGCTAGAAGTGTTGAAATATTAATGTGGGTTTGTCTCAGCAGATGCTTTTGGGGTGAATGAAGAACATTAAGAATGTATCTCTGAAATATCTCAGTGTTTTTGAAGAAGACCTCAAGGACCTTAACTTCATGTCAAAGGCAAACCTTGAGTACAGCTTGCTAGAAAATGCTCTTCCCTTAGCTGGCTCAAGAAGATCAATACTGGAATTGATAGGAGTATATACCCCACAATATGCTACTATTTGTCTAAAAAATATTTTATTAGAGTTTAATATGGTAACAGTGCCTGGTTGTATGGGGCACTACTTTACAACTGGCTGGATGGTAGAAGAGAGGAACCATTTGGCAAATCAGGCCAGACCAAATAGCATTCATTTGGTTAATCACCAGCTATTAAAATAGCATCAAATCATAGCAACCTATTTGCTTATAATTCAGTGCACAATTTTCTGCACAGTATATTCATAACTGCTGTACCCAAGCTAATTTTAAATGAGCCAACAAAGCCATTTTCCACCACTCTCCTGGGAAATGAATCTGTGGACTGATGGATCTTTCTGCTTCTGGGGCTAAGCCCCCACAAAATCTGAGCTGATGACATTGGTGTTTAACTTTGAAACAAGCTGATTTTGTATTTAGTCTATTTTTTAAAGCTCAGTGTGGTTTAAATCTCTTGCATTACTCCAAGATTCATCTAACTTCGAGTGCCTAGAAGGTTATACTCTCTATGTTCTCTGCAAACATATGAATGTTCAGGCATCATTGCAGATCCTTTGTGAATTCCATTAGAGGCAACCTTCAACAGTTCCCTGGTGGTTCCTCTCTTTGTCACCACGAATTCAGCAAATGATGAAATCCCTTTTCTTCCAACTCAGGAATATATCAGTAACTTTGATTTTGTTCTTCAAAGTGCTGACCTTTTATTTCTGAGAACTGGTACCTCACTGCTGGAGTAGGAGCCCTTTACAGTCCTGGGGAGCAAAACAGTAGAGTTGTGGCCTGTGCAATGATTAAATGATTTTAGTAATGAGGGAAAAAATTGATGAAGGTGTGTTAGTAACATGTACACAGTGAAGTTCTGTTGTTTGTAGATACTGTGCAGTTGTTTTTCTGTGTTGCAGTAAAGGTTACGAGTCTTAATGACGAGCCTCTGGGCTCAGCCAAAGCTGAGGAATGAGTGTTACCTGCCCCAAATACTTTCATATAAATAAATCAATGGAGGGTTCAAAATTTCTCCTCTGGCACTACTGGTGTCCTCCCAATCCAGCTTCCCCACGTTTAATTTAGCTGCAGAGAAATGAGGACAAATTCTGGCTCTGAGAGCAGATCCATTCTTGCACATATTCCCACTATGTCCACACTGGTGTCCGTGAAATAGGAATGTGCTTACTTTTAGGGATGCAATGGGATACGGTGGGATACAATGAAACCTCAGAGCCATCTTAAGGGTAGCTGAATCCTTGGCTTGGCATTTCATTCTGCACGTCAGTTGATTGGTCATTTTATCACCAGTTATGAAGTGAAATTAGATAATCTCACTGCCATATGGTATACAGTATTTATAGTTTAGTATGTTTTCCATATATGTGCACCAAAGCCTGCTTCAGGGATTTGTTACGGTCCTTGTGTTTACAGGATTTGGGTCTTGGGTGAAAGAAGAAATTGACAGTTGCTAATGTTTGATTTAAACTGATACTTCAGAGGCCACATGAGTGATCCCTAATTAAAATCAATTTACACTTTCTGTCCTTTGCCAGGGAGGCTGGCAGGGCTTTCCAGACCAGAGCTCGTGTCCACCCAGCTCTGCTCCCTCTAGCAGCAATCAGGAGGGGTGACCCTGGCGGACAAGGGGAGAGGCCTGTGGAAGGCTGGGGATGCTCAACATCCACCTCAGCTCCCCTCCCAAATAACCAGGAGCACCCAGGGACTCCTGCAGCTCTCCCACACAGGTAGCCTGAACCCTGAAGCATCTCTACACAGATTTTTGTCTGTGTAAAGTTTAACTTCGATTTCTTGCTTTCCATCAAATGCTCCATTCCTCTTGAAATTTTGATAAATAAGGAGCTACAGGACTAATTACGTAGGACATTAGTCATTCAATATGTGTCATTATTGTCTCAAAACAAGCCTAAATGAGCGCCACAGAAGGGTCTTAGAGATCTGCAATTGGAGCTTACCCAAATGTGACAGAACAGGAGTGGATTCTCAAACCAAAACATTCGCTGCCTGATACAGACACCAGCGCTGGGGAGTTGTACAGTTTAAAGACCCCTTATACAATTTTCTGACTGCAAAACTGTGCTAAACTTTACAGCACTTGTGTGGGTCTGCTTGAGACCTTCATCCCCCACTCCTCACCTGTCTCTGCTGCCCTGCCTTGGTCATTTCAAGTTGTAATGTCAGACGCAACAGAAACTGGCTGAAGCTGGACCAACAATTTTTTAAAAGCGGTAAATAATAACGAACAACAACCTCTGAGAGAGAGAAGCAACGTTCAATTGCCCTGTAAGAACCCTGTGAGCACTTGAACAAAGAGGAGTTAATAAATGTTACAGTCAGGTTTTTTTGGATAGGATTCTTGCAGAATATGATTTCATAATCCCCTGTCTCTAGTGAACAACAAGACCTCTGTAAACACTCAATATTCAAATAGAAAATTGTTTCTTCTAGGCTTCCATGGCACAAAATAAAAGCTCTGTAAATCTGGGCCTCCATATGTGGTTCTCAGCTGGTGTAAGTCCCTGAATGAATTACATGTGAACAGAGAAATTAATGCTACACACATGGTGGCCAAACTTGAAAGCAAAAATTGCAACTGAGAATATACTGCAGCGGATTGTGAAATTTTTGAAGATAAATGGAAGCTTGAGTCCTTGTTGATGTAATGCAACATCGATGCATTTCAAGGGATACACAACTATCACAGTGAGATACTACAATACTAAGATCACATTTAGGAGAGTAAAGGGACTCGCTCTTTAAAATCAAAGACTGACTTTAAAAAGGCAAATATTCAATAATCTAATGTAACTTTGAAGAAAAAATTGGGTAAAATACTTCCCTAGTTTTTTCAATCTGTCAAATTACTGAGGCAGTAAATGTAAATGCTATCCATGTTTTGAAATTATTGTGCTCTAAAGCCACTTTTGTTAATCAGTCAACGTTGATGATGAATTACCCAAGAGTTTTGGTACTTTTGAAACAGTTGCAATCTTTTTGTTGTTGTTTTTTTTTCCCCTTCTCCTCTCGACAGAGGAGGGAAGAATGTGCATGTTACAGTGAATTCTAAATGAGGCCTGTGCCTCCCCTGTTTGCAAAAAGCCAAGCAAAGCAGTAAAAATAATAAATAAAACAAATGAAACCCTCTTTAATCCATTCATGAGCTCGAGTGTTTCAAGTAGGCCATAATATTAAGACACAGAGCTCTGAAAGAGATGGATCAGAGGAAAGGGCTATTGCTTAAACAATGCCAGCCCATTTAATTGAATTACGTATTTGTCAGCACTGTATTTTCCCATGTCCAGGATTCTTACTGTTGATTCAGGGCTTAGGGCCTAAATGGAAAGGGCAACAACTGCCGTGTATTTTGGTCCCGAACAGGCCGTGTCCTTTGAAAGGCCAGCGCTCGACGTTGGGAAGAATGCTGGAGTGCTTTGCAGCACCAGAGGCCACCAGCAAAAGAGGTAATGAAAATATGTTACCCCCCTGGATTCGACCTTGCTGCAGCATACCGAGGAACTTGACTGAGAATTTTTAAGCCTGATGTTATTTCTGTAGCAGTTTATTGGTATTTATCACAAGGATAACTGGGGTTGTCCTTGAAAAAGAGGACAGGAGCCAGAAATTGCCAACTTTTTTCTTTAAATTGATTTGGCAGAGTTCTTTTAAAGTATAAGATCTATAGCTTAGTCAAGGACGTTAGCAAATGTTTATTGTCTTATGATCAAAATTTCAACTGTTTTCCTTGATTTGTTGCACAAAATAAGTACTTGTGTATCCATCCCTTCCCTCCAGGGGCATTTTATGCCTCATATGCCACAACAGGGCTGGAGGAAGTCACAGGGATCTGGACAGCAACAGCTCAGGCTGGAGCTGGAGATAAGGAAAACTTGCAAGTGTTAGGCCAGAGTATCTGCTCTGTTCCTTTACAGAGCTTCCCACTCTGGCATTCCCCTCTGTCCCAGCCACCTTCCTACTACTGCCATATACATAACAACAAACAGAAATTTGGCTGGTTTTTCTCTGCTGTAACTATACAAGTTTTGTTTCCAGATTATTTTGAGGACAAGTGCTCTGTGATCACAAAGACCATAATCATTCCTTTGTCTCATTCTTAGAGTCGCCTGTGACAAAAGTTTGGGAGCATATTTCCATAAACCAATCTGTATTTGGAGCAGAAGTGTTGCCAGGGCATCCTGACTTCAACAGAGATGACTGTAGATGAAGGATGCTTGAAATTGGTCCCTCCATACAACTGCCCAAATAAGAAAACTCTGCTGAGTCACTTTCTAAAATTCAACCAAATACTCTCTAACTCTGAGACATATTTGCCCAATTTACTGACTCTTAATCACATCTCATTACAGTGAGATTACATAGCCTAGGTACCTCCTCCTCCATTGCGTTGTACTCCAAATGTACACGAAATTCCATTCTGAGGTTGGAACAACTCTTCCCAGATTAGTACACAAGTGACACAGATAAATGGAGTTTTACTTAAAGAAATGTCATTGTGAAACACAAGTTAGCAGGCACAATGGAGCAATGATTGGAAGAAATTCTTTATTTATGACCATACACAGGTCTGGCTATCTCAGCTGATAGATCTTAAAAATCTATGGTGCTTAAAAGCACACTTGTCCCTGCTAACAAGCCCACCCATCTCTCTGCCACTCACATCAGCTTTTTCCAAGGAATTTTTCCATCACCAAAAGAAGTGTCTTCGTTTTACGTAAAGTTCAAGGTGAGATTATATTTCTTTCAGCTGGCTCTAGTTCTCCCAAGCTGTGTCGAGGCATGGCTTTCCCTCCTGCTGAACATGCAATTTTAGCTGCATTAATTGCAGGCAATTTTTTCAGAAGTGCTAAAATAGGTTCCATAAATAGGAATGTTATGACCCAAGGAAACGACTCACACGGGTGGAAGGGTCTGCTGCTTGTGCATCTATAACCTGGTTCTACAGAAAATGGGCAGCAAAACTCTGGAGTTCTAACCTGCCCATATACAGAGTGTTTCATTTTGTAATTCCAGTTCCACGAAGGCTGGGATCACAAAATAAGGGCACAGGGCTGTGTGGTCCTGTCACCTCTGCACCAGAGCCTTCATTTATCCCCCTAAAAGGCTGTAGGAAGAGAAGTGTCACCACCTCCAGCCACAGAGAAAGAAGTGGGATGCAAAGAGGTTAAAGATTTGTGTGAGTTGGCTCGGGAATGGTGCATTGAAATCGAAATTTCAAAGCACTGAGCTAATCACTAACTTGTCCTTCTACAATAGAGCAAATGGGCTGCACCACAGCAGCAAAAATTTGAAGGACTTTTTGTAAAATCAGACTGAAAATCTTTTGCCAATCTCTTGCCAACCAAATTCAATGGCAAAAATGTCTCTGTGGAATCTAAAGATTTCATTTGCCATCTTGCCTAATTATTTTATGAAGCTTATAGTTGAAATACGATTTCAAATAACACCTGAAATACTCCATTTTAAACACTTCTAAAAAAAATTACTTTTTTATCCATTACTTCTTTGTTCAAGTTTTGTGTGATTTGTATTTACTTTGATTGAAGAACTCCTTTTTTTTTTTTCTTTTTTCTTTTGTTTTTTTTTTTTTTGCCTTTTTTGGTGCATCATGCAGCTCAGATGCATTTTAAACAGTTCCTGCTCATGTCTGAGTTCTGGTTCTGATGTGTGCGAAGAGCACGGCTGCTCTGAACCCGCCACATGTTAAAAGGATGAATATTAACTTTTGTTTTTTCAAAGTGACTCTTTAATTGAAAAATTAAATATTTAATGAGCTATTTCCATCCAGAAGGGAGGGAGAAAAAAAAAATCCTGTGGTTCATTCCCAAGAAAAACTCATGCTGGTGTCTGGTGTGCCGTCAGCGGTGAGCTGGCAGCAATTAGCACTAACACAGCCTGTACACAGGACACCCCTGGGGGTGCTGCTCTGCACCCCCAGCCCTCAGTCCCTACCTGCATCCCTTTACATACAGCCTGTGCCCAGTATTTCAGCTGGAAAACAGCTCTGGCTGGGGTTCTTTATATGAGCCCTTATTCAATGTATTAGGGAACAATTTGGTTTTACTCACATAAAACCTCATAATCAAAACAAATGGCATTTCTAATTGAGCAAGGCCCTCTCAGTAATGAAGGGCAGCAGTGCTGCTGAGATCACTGGTTCGTGTTTCTCTCCCTGTTCAGAAGACTAAACTAATTTATTTATGAAATCAAAGCAACCCACCAGATTAGCCATCTAACTAGCTCGCTGCGCTGTTTAGATTCACTCGTTTGCTCTCTCATGACATCCAAGTGAACAAGCTATATGTCAATGAAAGCGTTGGCGCTCCATCGTACATTATAGACTACTCTGAAGTGCAAAAAAAAGATCCTGCAGTGGGGCTACCAGCAGTAATTTTTTTTAGTTTTTTTTCCAGTGAGCATATGCTGCGAGTGGGAAAGGACCGAGTAATGTAAACGGAGGTTTCATTAGCGATGATATGTGGCAGTCCCCGGGTGAAGGGAGAGAAAGCAAATCTGGGAGCACCTGTAGACTTTGCAGCCCTGTACCCATGCAGCAGAGCATGTGCTGAGGGCAACAATGGGATCTGTTCTTCCCTCTCAGGATCCCCTTGTGCTTCCCGGTAAAGGTAGGGCAGGGTCAGGAGGTTTGGATGCAGAATGAGTCCCCATCTGTGGCATCTGGACTCCAGAAACTAATTTTTGCAAACAAAAGGCAAACACTTGCTTCCACTGGAAGTTATAATATTTCTATCAAAAAGGCAGAGGGTCTGCTGGGAGATATTTTTGGCCAAACATCTCCTGTGTACACAGCATTAGCTTTTAAAAGTACTTGTTTAAGTTTTTTCCATAGATCCTGATGATTGGCCTGGTTGTACTTCCTTTCCTCTGACATTTTTCTTGGAGAAGATTGGAGAAGATGTCTAGAGTGTTACAGGACTAACCATGCTGAATGCTGAAGATGTTGTTATCCCCACAGCCACAGTGAGCATCTCCACCATCACCCTCCACCACTTCTCGGGCTGATAGTGAATGGACTCAGTTGTGGAGATGCTGGTGATGTGCCTTATTGGGGTGAAGCACTGAAACAGGCTGCAAAGAAAATCTGTGGCTGCCCCAGGATCCCTGGAAGTGTTCAAGGCCAGGTTGGATGGGGCTTGGAGCAACCTGGGATAATGGAAAGTGTCCCTGCCCACAGTAGAGGGTAGAATGAGATGGACTTTAAGGTTCCTTCTGACCCAAACCATTCTAGGAGTCTATGATTCACCTCTTTTTCCCTGGCTGAGGTATGAGTGATGGCACTTCGTCTTTCCTTGCAGCCTTGTATTATTTAGCTGCTTTTGGTGCATTTTTAGACTGGAGCACAAGTGTGATGAGGGGCAGCTGAGGGAGCTGGGGGACTCAGCCTGGAGAAAAGGAGTCTCAGGAGAGACCTTCTGGCTCTGCACAACTCCCTGACAAAAGCGGGCAGCTGGGGGAGGTCGGGCTCTGCTCCCAAACAATAAGCGATAGGACAAGTGGAATTGGCCTCAAGCTGTGCCAAGGAAAGTTTAGATTGAATATTAGGGAAAATTTCTGCATGGAAAAGGTGGAGGGATTTAAAAGCTGCGTGGATGTGGCATTTGGGGCCACGGTTTAGCAGTGGCCTTGGCAGTGCTGGGGGAACGGTTGGACTCGGTGATCTTGGAGGGTTTTTCCCAAGTAAATGACCCTGTTTCCAGGGCTGGTGGGGCAAGAGACAGCGGGCCCAGGCGATCGTGATCTTGGACTCGGGGATCTTGGAGGGTTTTTCCCCAGTAAATGACCCTGTTTCCCGGGCTGTGGGGCGAGAGACGCACGGGCCGGGC